>CM028377.1:178833170-178893985 GCA_013146195.2 Codonopsis lanceolata
AGGTATGTTCGGGGATGCGAGAGAAAAGCGAGTTGACCTTGGAGGATGGCGGCGAAGGTTACTATCGGTACCAAGGAAACTTCTCATGTATTGTAGGACCATCGGTGGTAGCGATAGTGCAGGAGGAGAATTTGGAAATGGAAGCAAGCTCCATGCCGACATTGAAGTCGGGGAGAAAAGTCAAAATGAAGAGGATACGGCGGTGGTCCTTTGCTCGAGCAGTATGTTGAGGTTCCATCTTTGCCGTCGTGCATGTGCCAGACGTATGCCGAAGTGGCGGAAGAGGTGGCCGAGCAAGGTATTAGCAATCCTTTGCCGACCGATCGGGGGGATTTAAGGAGCCGCTTGAGGTCGTTGACCTTGTGAATGAATCTTTGCCGGCCAGGCGTGTCGAGGCCGATTGAGGCTATGGAGGTAGATCATCTCGATAAAATTGAGGATCGGGAGCGAAGGATGAAAAAGTGGAGTGTGATACGCTCCAAATGCGAGATGAGCCGAGTTTACGCTCAAGCAGAGGCTGGAAGAGATAGTCATCAATCCAGACTATCGACGAGAGAAGATCAAGATTGGTCGAGCTTTGGCGGTAGAGGCAAGAGAAAGCCTAATTAAGCAAGCTGAGGGCGATGCGCTCGATATCTTCGCTTGGCGACCGGAGGACATGCAAAGGGTGAGCGAGGATGTGGCCTTGCATCGGTTGAATGTTGATCCGCTTACCAGGCCAATCAGCGGCAAAGAATGACCACGGGTTTATTCGGTAGAAAAGGATCAAGCGATCAAGGAGGAAGTCGAGTTACTTCAAAGCGAGATATTATCGAGGAGATACATTATCCAACTTGGTTGGCTAATGTGAGTTATGGTAAAGAAGTCAAGCGGCAAGTGGCGGATGTGTGTTGACTTCACAGATTTGAATAAGGCTTGTCCGAAAGATTGCTATCCTTTGCCACGAATTGACAAATTGGTCGACGCCATTGCAGGGTTCGAGCTACTCAGCTTTATAGATGCTTACTGCGGGTATCATCAAGTGAAGATGGCTGGTCGGATAAGGCTCTAACTGACTTTCGAGCAGCCAGGGGGTGTATTGTTATAAGATGATGCCACGCCGGTTTGAAGAATGCCGGGCCACTTATCAAAGGATGGTCAACAGGGTGTTTAGCTCGCAGCTCGGGAGAAACGTGGAGGCTTATATTGATGATATGGTGGTCAAGACTAAGGGTCGCGAGCATACAGAGGACATGGGGGAAACTTTTGCTAATCTCAGGAGGAACAACATGAAGTTGAATCCGAGCAAATGTGTGTTCAGGGTAAAGGCTGGCAAGTTCCTCGGTTTCATGGTCACTGAGAGAGGAATTGAGGCTAATCCTGAGAAGATAAAGGCGTTAGTCACTATGAAGCTTCCTCGCTGTGTTAAGGATGTACAGAGGCTGAATGGCAGGGTGATTGCTTTAGGGAGGTTCATCTCGAGGTCGGCGGAGCGTTGCTTACCTTTTTTCAAGGTTTTGCGGGGTAATAAAGGGTTTGAGTGGACTCCTGAATGCCAGAAAGCTTTTGAAGAATTGGTGAAATATTTGGGAAGCCCGCCCTTGTTGAGCGATCCGGTCAGGGAAAAATTATATGTTTATCTGGCTTGACGAGGCCGTGCATTTTGATTAGGGAAGAAGGCAATGTACAAAAGCCTGTTTACTATGTATCTAAAGCCCTTACTGATGTAGAGGGAAGATATTTTAATGCAGAGAAATTGGCTTACTCGCTTGTTGTTGCTGCTCGGAAACTACGAGCTTATTTTTCTGCTCATTCAATTGTTGTGTACACGGATTCGCCTTTGCGAAAGATTTTGCACAAGCCGGAGATACCTCAGTGGGTTACTTACTTGGTCAATTGAGTTAACCAGAGTTTGACATCGATTATCAACCACGGCGAGCAATCAAGGCGCAAGCTATAGCCGACTTTGTAGCTAAGACAAGCTTTCAAGGAGTCTATCGAGGAAGAAGTAGAGAGTAAAAAGCATGACGGCAGTAATGCAAGTCCAAGCCGAGGCCGGAATATTGCTGGGAACTTCATGTTGACGGTTCGGCTAGTCGATTTGGGAGTGGTGCTGGTTTAGTGTTAGTCCCACCGGAGCAAGATGTAGAATTTGAGAAGGCATTGCGTTTCAAATTCCCAGCTTCAAACAACCAGGCTGAATACGAAGCTTTAATTGCTGGTCTTGAGCTTGCACAAGACATTGGAGTGCGGGCAGTGGTGATATATTGTGATTCTCAGTTGGTGGTGAATCAAGTTAAGGGCGACTACGGAGTACATCACCCGATCTTGGTTCGCTATTGTGCAATGGTAAGAGAAATTCTGAAAGACTTTGATTACTGGGAATTAGTAAGAATTGCTCGGGAGGATAACATGCGAGCAGATTACCTGTCGAAGATGGCTGAGGATGAAATTCAGTCTTTACATCCTGGAGTCATGATCGAGCATTTGGAAATTCCTGTCATTGAAAAGGAGGTGGTTATGGACATAGAGCCGGTGCAAATGTTGGATCGATGATCTTCGAGCTTACATTGAGCACGGGGTGTTGCCTGAAGACAAGAAGGAAGCTAGAACCATCCAGAAACGGTCATGCCGTTATATCATCTTGGACAACATCTTGTATCGCAGATCTTATACCCGACCTTTGTTGAGGTGTGTTCGTCCAGAGATGACGGAAGGAATCTTGGGCGAAGTGCACGAAGGCAAGTGTGGAGGTCATCCTGGCCAACGATCACTAGCTGAGAAGGTATTAGCAGCAGGATTTTATTGGATAACCTTACGACGAGATGCTGAGATGTATGTTCGTCGTTGTGACAAGTGTCAACGTTACGCGGATGTTCCACGATTGCCATCAACCGAGCAGACTCCTGTTATTGCATCGTGGCCGTTTGATATGTGGGGATAGATTTGATTGGTCCTTTCCCGTTGCTCGGTCGAGTTCAAGTATGCGGTGGTCGCGGTGGATTATTTCACGAAATGGGTGGAAGCAAAACCATTGGCAACCATAAGTGAAGTAAACGTCATCGACTTTGTACATGAGCACATATGGTGCCGGTTTGGGGTCCCGCGAGCAATTGTATCTGATCATGGGACCCAATTTTCGGAAAAGTTTACCAAGGCATGCGAGCAGATGAGGGTGAAACATTGGCAATCATCTGTGGCGTATCCACAGGGTAATGGGCAGGCTGAAGCTACGAATAAGCAAATTTTGCATGTGTTGAAGAGGAATTTGGAAGAAAAAGCTGGAAGATGGGTAGACGAGTTACCTTCTGCCTTGTGGGCGGTTAGAACGACAGTAAGGGGTCCAACAGGAGAGACTGCTTTTTCTTTGGCTTATGGATCTGATGCTATGGCTCCAGTAGAGATGTATTTGCCCACTCATAGGGTTTTAAATTACAATGGCGAGTATAATAATGCAGCTCGAGCAGCAGACTTAGATTTATTGGAGGAAAAGCGGCTGGAAGCCAAAATGAGAATGGCCAATGATCGATGTATTTTATACGTCGATTTTATATGCTTCTGTGACTTGAATTAGGCTATTTCATGAGTCTTTTGAGTACTAATATATGTTTTTGGTGAGTTTTGTAAGTTTCAGGATTGTTCGTGAAAATACGCGAAACTCGGGGTTGTAAGTGCAAATTACAAAGAAAGAAAAATTGAAGAAAATTAAGTCGTCAATCGGACACCTTGCGGACGCAAGGTGCCTCACTGCGACCGCAAGGTAGGCGATCGGTCCCTGAAGCCGGCAATCGAAGAGCCAAGAAGCACACACACGGAGACCTTGCGGACGCAGTATCCGACACCGCAAGGTAGGCGTTGCGAAATTCGGGTTTTCACACAGTCATTCGATTCAATCACAACTCCCAAGTATATATAGAAGTCAGATGCCGAGCCTAAGCATAAGGAGGACGGCTGGAAGCTCTCTCTACATAGATTTTAGGTAGTTTTAGATTGTATAACATAATTAGGTTTTGTAATTTCAAGTATTGAAGATCAAATCATGTCTTCCATCATCTTCATGTGCTGTTCATCGTCTATGATGAACTAAATCATCCCTAATCTAGGAGGTGGGAGGTAACTTGTATCGAATTTATGTTTTGATTCTCATATTTATGTCTATTCAATGCTTGTTGATTGTGTTGTTTATCAATCCCTTTATTATTTCGCTTTGAACAAATGAATGTAATCGCAAATAATAAAGGCTTAGAGGTGCGGATACCTGCATGACCAAGTGCATATGTCGTACACTGGCTCACCAACACAATAAATTGGACCTATCGAAGCACGAGAGTGATAAGTTAGGACCAGGTTCTTACATGATCTAGGTGACAGATAGATCATAAATCTAGGTGACAGACTAGATTAGACGGTTCTTACGCTTAGGATATGGAATGGGTGAATTTTGCTTAGGATATGGAATGGGTGAATTTTTGGGAATTTTGGGAGGACCGAACCAATTGTTCAACAGACCATATCTATTTTTAGTGAACGAACCCAAGACATTGAATGACATTATTATGAATTGAACATAAAGGAGATATAAGTGAAACCCAGAATCCTAGATTTCCACTCACCATAAGATCTTCATATCTGTTATTACTGTCTAATTAGTTAACATCTATAACTAGTAAATTAGAATAGAATTAAACATAAAAAAACCCCCCTTAGGTTAATAATTTGCTATCTATAATCGCACTGTTCGTGATCACTTGTCTCTGTGGGTTCGACCCTTGCTTCCGAGTCTATTCTATAATAGTCTTGTACACTTGCAAGGAAATAGATAAAATAAAACATCGATCAGCCAACTATAAGCAACGAGCAAATGCTCACCACGATAAAAGAGTTCGTGGTCGATCGTTTGCTGTGGGGGATTGGGTCCTCCGTAAGATTGAGGCAACGGGCCATCGACCTGGATGGGGAAAGTTGTCACCGAATTGGGAGGGTCCTTTTCAAGTTTCGAGAATCGTCAAAGAAGGCACCTACATGTTGCGAACAGAGGATGGAGATGAATTAAAGCATCCATGGCATGCGGATCATTTAAAGAAATACTATTGGTAATCAATTTACAATATGTAATTCTTTGATCTTTTTCTTTCATGATAAATAGCAATGATGAAACTCGGTTGTCTTTTCAACTGTGTCTGAAAAGTGGGTCTTCGAGTTGGCTTTATTGTTTTTCGATCATGACCTTTCCAACCTGGTTGAAGGGTTTGGGTTAAAACTTCTCAAGTCTTTGGTCGAGCATGAAGGGTTTCATGCTCGAGAAAAGTTGAGAAGAGGTTCCCAGGTTCTCGAATTAGTTCCTTTTCGCGAGCATAGAGGGCTTTATGCTCGTAAGAGAAAGGGTATTCGAGTGGGACTTAGCTAAATGGTGATCACTTTCGAGCGAGTAAAAGCTTAGCTAAATGGTGATCGCTTTCGAGCGAGTAAAAGTTTAATTGTGGTGATCGCTCTTAAGCGAGTAAAGAAGTTTTGTTTGGCAAAAACCTACGTTACAGAGTCATTCAGAAATGAAGGGAAGTTAAAGTATTACAGAACAGGAATTAAAATTGTTTGTTACAAGGCACGAAGGCCAAATCGGCACGCAGGCCACTATCAAGAATTTAGACAGCAGGGGCAGTGTTGCCCTCGGTTGAAGAGGGGGCAGCTTCTTTGGTGTTGTTGGTGGTGTCCAAAATGGTAACTTCATCATCAGTTTGACCGTGAGCATTGTCAGCGCCGGTTGAAGGAGCTTGGGATCTCCAAATTTCTGTCATGAGGTCGGTGACTGAAGTATCGGCGACAGGAGGGGGGATCCATGGTGACAAAGCATCGGCCGGCCAACCCTTCTAACTCATCTTCGTTAAAAGGCACTTGGGAGTGGCCGGCCCGGGCAGATGAGCAAAAGAGGGGGTTAGCTCCCCATTCAGCAAGCTGCTCGGGGCTAATCTCCAGTCCACTACAGGCGAGCTGCCTCAAGATGTGGTTCATCCCCTGCACAAAAAATGGATAAGCTTCACCTTCTACGCTGTTGGCAAAGTCGTTTGATCTCTTGTAGTCTTCAATGATCTGCTGCTTTTGCTCGTCATTCGTCATAGAGCCGACCTCCGACACTAATTGCTCGAGCTTGGTGATAGTGGCGTTTGCCGCTTCCAAGTCATTCTGGCAAGCTCGCAGCTCCCGCCCGAACCCCGGCTATGTTGTTGAGGCGCTTTCTTGACTTTTGGAAAGGCTTAATTGGGCCTCCAGTGCTGTTTTTTCGGCTTCGACCTTTGAGAGCTCGGTCACCTTGCTGGTGAGGGATTCCTCGCTATTTTTGAGGTCAGCTCGGATGCAGTTGATTTTTTCTTCTAGGCCGTTCTTCTCGGCAGCCAGGGTGTCCTTCTCGGCAATGAGGGTATTGTTCTTGTTGAGATTTGTGATTAGGCGCTCGTACATCAAGATAGATTTATTGGCGATCTGATGAAAAAATTGTAAGTTAGAAATGTGGAAAAAGGAAAAACAGTAAGCAATGGGCGAAATGTGTTACCTCAGTCATGCACAGGCCCATCTCTCCAATCAAGACCGAGCTTGCTTGGTCGGCATACTTCTTCTGGATCCCGCTGTGGTGTAGACGTTTCATCAGACCGAGTCCAGTAGTGGCCGGGAAACCACCTCGCTTGTGTACAGCGATGTTGTCGAGGTCAGGAACGTTGGCAAGTTCCCTGATGAGGGCGGCAGCCTTTGGTTGGTCGTCGGGCATGACGAAATCTTCCTGTTGCCAAATAGGAAGTTGGGGAGTGCTTTCTTCGACCACAGCTTTATCAGCCCGGCGCCTGTTCCTCCTTGGGCTCTCAGTTTGCTCAACGTTGATGATAGGGGGAGATACGTTTATTGGTTCTCGCACTAGGGGGGCTGGGATGAAGGTTGCTGCAGATTGTTCGGGTTGTTGGCGCTTGGTTCCACGGCTGGAAGTCGCAGCTGGGACAGTGGGAAGAGTAATAGATGGCTGAGAGGACAGGTGTTTAGCTCGTTTGCTCGAGCTCTTCTTAGCGGCTTGCATAAATTTGGAGACGTCTGTCAGCTGCCTCATATCTGCACAAGGTCAAGAAAATGTTAGCATTGAGAAAAGTACAAACATGTTGAATTATCAAGGAAAAAAGTTGACGAAGTAAATGGTTAAGAAGTAACCAGAAAGTGAAAAGTCAGGTCGGCAAAGGGTTCCAGTGCGAGCACAATCCTCGCACTCACTTGGGAATCTATTTCCATGGCAAGAGCCCCAGTATGGGTGAGGGGTTTCTTGGTCGATTGTAACCCGGGGTTCAACTCCTTCAACGGGGAGGTAGGATATTCCAGCAGATCGCAAAAGGCCGAGGTCAGAAGTAAGAACTCGCCAGTCCAGTACAAAATCTTGCCCGGTTTGCCCTTCTCTTGCTCCTAATAGCTTCCTAAATGCCTTGACTATTCTGGGTTCCCCAGCTCGGTAGGCGTGTTTGTCATTTTCGGGAAGACCGTAATCGCTGATGTAAGGTGCGAATGGCCAGCCAATGCTCGATTCGATAAGCAAGGCTTTCCCGTCCCGACCTTGTTGGGGCTGTCAGTAAGAAGCTTGAAGAAACCATGGTTGGATCGGCTGTTGATGCGGCCAGTTTTTTTGTCAAGGGAAAGGAGGAAAAACTTTCGGAACAGAGTCATATCGGGTTCGAACCCGAGTGACCGGCAAGCTACGGTAAAGGAAACCAAAACCTAACGGTGGTTAAGGTTAAGTCACAAGGAAGGGTGTTAGAGGCATTCATCAGCTCGACAATGAATGGGTCAAGGGGAAGTCGAAGTCCAACTTGGAAAAAGTCGAAGTAGAATACCATCTTGTCTCCCTGGAAGTTATGACCTTCTTTTTCTATATCTAAATCAAAAGCGCGAACACGATACGCTTTGGGATCTATTCGAGTAGAAGTGTACTAACCTCGTCCTCGGAGTTTAAATCTTCCCACCTGATTGTGGAAGAAGAGTAAGGGGAGGCAGGAACGAACGGGGTTTGGCTTGGTCCGGGTAATTGTTCATTTGGGCGAGGAAGACCACTCGCTTGTTCGTTGTTGACTTGTTGCTCGCTAATTTGTCTGGGTTTTCGCCGGCGAGTGATCAACGGAATCACGTCTTGCTCGCTCTTCTCCGAGGATGAGGGCGAAGACGGGCATCTCTCTGAGCTCGTGGTCGTAGCTCCCGCCTTCAATTTCGAAACGGTTCCTTCGCTAGACATCCTACAGAAAAGGAATCGAGAATTGCGTGTTAGTTATTGATCGGGTGAAAGTAAGAAGAAGTTGACTATGGCACACGGGTTGTAAGATCAGTAAACGGGGTACCGACCATGGTTTTCTCGATTCCTTGGGTTTGGGTTACTAATTCGTAAAAGGCGAAGGCAATTGAGTTTTGGGCAAACAGTTCATAGAAAATCGGAAAGGGGGTTTACACAGTGTAAACCCTAGTTCGTAAATTAAGAAAAGTGTAATGCAAAGGGATGATGAAGAGGGGCAAATAATACCCGGAAAGCTTGATGAAAATCTTGATTCTCGTTTCTTGAAATGCGGCAAGGATGCAATCCGGGAAGCGATTCTTGATGAAGATCTGCAGAAAGTTCCGCCTGTTTCGTCTGTTTGCTTGAAGGCTGTTCTGAATTGCAATGAGGCGTAAAGTGGTAAAAGAGTTGAATCCTACCTTTTATATTCCACGAAGCCGCCGGTTGGGGATCAAATCATTGGGCCCGAAGCACGAGACGCGGTGAACGAGGCCGCATTTAATGGGCATAGGGAGTTGAACCTGCTTTTAGAACTGGCGGCTGACGGCTGACAGCTGACGCTTCGTACTCTTGAGAAACGCTTGTTCAAGACGTTTCATGAATTGCCGTGCATGTAACTTTTTGGTTTTAGAATTTTGGAGGGAAGTGCTTCGAAATTTTTTGGGTCCTCCTCGTCATGAGCATGAATACTCGGTAAGACAAGGAGTTGGGGGCTATTGCCTCGCCCAATCGTGCCCAAGCCAGGAGCCACATGTCATGCGTGTGTATCTTCCGAGCAAGCGAGCAAAGATGTTACACGAGTAACCGGGTAAAATCTGCTTTTGGTCGGGCTTCTACATACTTGCGAGATGGGGGCTAAGCTACGCGAACATTGATGAGCGAGCATCATTGCTCGATTACACCAGTAAGAGTTACAAATAGTTGAGGACACTCATGTCCGGGAAAAATTAAGATAACAGTTGAGGGTGGTTACACCCGAGCAATAATCCTGACCATAAGCCATGACTGTTTGCATGGGAGTTAATGCTCGTCATGAGTAGTTAATGCCAATCATGGGTAGTTAATGCCAATCATGGGCAGTTAATGCTAATCATGGGCGGTTAATGCTAATCATGGGCAGTTATTCATGATTATGGGCAGTTATGCCTCCGGCACATATAAAAGCTTGGAAAAATTTGGAGAGAGGTATGCGCAATTTGATTCTCTAGCCAAAACTCTGTCAAATTATTTACTTAACGGCTTACCTGTGTACTAATTCACACGCCGGAGGGCCTTTGCAGGGAGTGCCCCTGCCCAGTTCACGTTTATTCTTCTTCATTTCAGAGTTGGGCTCAGAGGATCTACAAACACGTTGAAAGCCAGGTGTTTGAATTGGGCTGATTTAGTGGGTCCAGATTATCTTGGACGCATCATATTGGGAGGATCTTCGGTTGCAAATTAAGAACTCAAAACTCAAAGAAGTGGAGGTAAATAAGGGTAAAAAAATTCTTCTCAACCTTTTCCAATAGGTGATGAGAGAGAAAACAATATGGTAGTTAGGAGGATGTTAGAAGCGAGAGTTCCAACTGTTGAAGAGATTGAAAAGGAGAAAATTTTCTTTACTAAGTGCAAAGTGCAAGAGCGAGTTTGTGGGGTGATCATTGATGGAAGTAGTTGTACTAATGTTGCTAGTGTGACCATGGTTGAGAAATTAGGGTTACCTACAACCAAACATCTTAAACCCTACAAGTTTCAATGCTTGAATGGAGGAGGTATGTTGAGGGTGAACAAGCAGGTGCTTGTGAAGTTCAAAATTAGAAGATATGAAGATGAGGTGATGTGTGATGTGGTGCCAATACGACAAACTCATTTATTGCTAGGGCGACCTTGGCAAGTTGAGAGGAGTGTTAATTATGATGGCAACACAAAAAAAAAACATTCATTTGTACACAATCAAATAACCATTAAGCTTGTACCATTGACTCCAACACAAGCTTATGAGAACTTTATGATGTTAAGTTCAATAGCCAGTGAAGAGAGAAAGACTAGTGAGGAAAAGAATATAGAAAAGCCTTTTAAAAAAATAGTTTGAGAGAAAATAAAGAGTGTTTGGCTAGAGAGCAAAGTGAGGAGAGTGAGATAGCCAAGAAAAAGGAGAGCTCAAGAGAAAATAATGAGAGTTTGGCTAGAGATAAAAGTGAGTTTTGTGAGATAGCCAAGAAAAATGAGAGATTGAGTGAAAACAAGAGTGAGAGGCCGGTTTTAGAGACTAGTGAAAGATGTGAGATAACCGGGCAAAAGGAAAGGAAAATTAGTGTGTGCTCTCAAAAGAAAGAGTGTGAGAGAGAGAAAGAGAAAGAAAGTGAGACAAATTTTGATACTTATCAAGTTAATGTTGTATTGCCAAAATCTATTGTTTCTTTTTCACAAACTTTTCAAGAGGCACCACCAAAAGAAATTGTGAGATTCAAGATGGAATACCAACAAGGTAAGGAGATTGTTGTAGAACCTACATTTTCTCAAAGGTATGATCTTAATCTTTCTTGGAAAAATAAGTTGTGTGGTGAATTGTTACATGTTGAGCACCATGACATTGAGAATACGCTCAATAGAGTTGTTATTGAGTTTGGAAAATTGAGTGGTCTTGTGGACACTTGTGTCATGAGTGAAATTGTTAAGCCACCTAAATTATTGCATATTAAACACCATAACTTGGGTGAGAAATTCAGAATTTTTAGAAGTGTTGCTTTGAAAAATTTGATTAGTCTTATGAGTGACTTGTTCATAAGAGAGATTGTTAAACCATATGACATGTGTGAAAAGTTTCAATTGCAAAATTTTGATAGTCACCATGGTCTAAGTGATTGGATGAAATATGGTGAATACATTGGTGATGACTTAAATTTGGCATTGCATAAACCTAATCATTCGTATGTGGATCCATTCATGGATGTTATATTGGTTGTTAATATGGTAGGATTGAATTGTGCATTGCAAGTTGGAAAGAAAATTCTGAATTTTGCATTGGGGATTTATATGTTTCACCAAGATGTGAGTTCTAAACTTGTGATTATGCATGATGATTCTATGATGAATTATTCTATGACATGTCATAAGATTGTTGAAGTTTCCCATGATGCATTGATGTTTCATAAAATTTATGGATTGCATGATATATATATAAAGCTTTATCTTCTTTGTTATATCCAATTCTTCATAAGCATGTTAAACCTTGGAAATGTGATGAAATTCATATTGCTGATGATTATAAACATGTTTTAACACGTGATCTGATTTTTGAGCATAAAGGATGTTTATCCTTGAGATTACACTCTGGTTGTAATTTCTTATCGTTGCATGATTCATTATTGATAAATATGGATATGCAAAAGAAGAAAGTTGTTAGGTTGATCTTTAAACTTGATGAAATCAATTGTTTGTTTCAAATCGAGGAATTAAGTAAGTTGAGCAGTGAAAGATTTAATTATGGTAGGATCTTGTCATATATAATCATTTTATTGATTTGCATGATTAATAGTATATGCTTTGGATTGCATAAAGTTTTGATGTTGAGCATGGTTGTGCTAAAAAAAGGATTTACTACGTTAATGTTTAAATCAGGTGATTGTGGTTCTTGATGAGTGAAATTGAGTTGTGATAACTTGATGAGTGAAATTATAAACCTTGATGGATTTACTTGTCATGACGGATTTGGATACATGAGTTGGTATGCCATAATGCATATTATCTTATTATACTTATTGATATCTTTCATTGACATTCCTTATGATGATCTCGTTGTGTTTAATGTTGCATATGTGCTGTTGTCATTCATGGAAAGTCACCGAGTAATGCAAGTGAGATATGTTAGATTACTATTTGAACCCGGTGATAGGGTTTGGATGTGTTTAATGGTGGGATACGTTCTTACACCAAGAGATGTTTGTGCTAAATTGTTACATAACCAATTGTGTGCTAATAATGTTGTTCATGTGGTAGTGCATAGTTTTGTTGTGTTTCTTCTATAGTTAAAGGAGGAAATCTTGATGGAGTGCCAAAGTGTACCGATGGAAAGTCAAGCGAGAATAGTCTTTAATCCCGATGATTGGAGATACATGAACTTGCATGGAATGGATTGCAAACATGGAGAGTTTGAGCAAATCGACGACATGAAATCATATGGTAAGCATAATTTTAGAGACTATATCTTGGTTACTAAATCGTGTCTATGTGATGTAGGTTTTGATTTGAGGACAAATCCTTTTCAAGAGAGAGGGAATGATATGATTCTGACCACCAACCAAGAACCAAGATTGTCACAAGCAAGGGAGAGGCATTGGAAGCATGTAGATCAAGGTTCGAGGGTTCATATGAGCATGGATCGAGGTTCAAGGGTTCTAAAATGCATAGAGTATGATTGGAAGATTCAAGAGTTCTATACAAACTTAATTCGTGGATTTATTGGAGATTCAGGCTATTACAATGGCTACTCTACAAATTCAAACATGTGTTGTGAAGCCTTAGATTTCATGGATGATGACTTGAAGACTCGAGAAATGTTCGTTAATGTCATACAATGACTTTGGAAGCTTTTAATGCCTAAAGGAAGACTTTAGGGGGCCAAAATGCAACTTTGAAAATTAGGCCTTTACAAAAAACGAGATTTGTATATTTTCCTTATTTTGGAGGATTTATGTTTCTTAAATAGATTAGGTAACTTACCTAATTGTTGCCTACATAGATTAAGTAAGTTGAGTAGTTTCCTAAGTGGATTCTAAGTAGTTTCCTAAGTTGATTATACTTAGACTTTTCCTTTTACTTTTAGGTTTAGGATTCACAACCCATATAAATAAGGGTTGTGGCTTATTGTTTTGTAGACAACTTTCTGATTATTGATTAATATAGTTTTTGAGTGTTTTTCAAAACCTCATTGTTCTTCATTGAACTTGTGATTATTTGGTGAGAGGCTAAGTAATTGAAACCCGAACTTATCAATAGGATATCCATCCCTATTGTGGCGTTCTTCATTATACCAAGGTTCGTGTTCATCTCGTAATTGGATCGCAGAGTACCACGTTCAATAACGGATCGTAGCATTGGGTCAAGGTGTCATAATCCACCAATTCATTCACGTTCTTCGCTTGCCGTGCTGCGTGCTCTTTGATTCCTCCATCGCGAGTACGCGTCTAGGAATCATATCAACTTGGCCGGAAAATAACATAAAGTAAACAAGTCTTCGGCGACGTTACAGCCAGAATCCAACAACTACTCCTAAAATTATAATACGTGCATAATGATAACCTCAACGACCACAACATGTCGGAGACAACAACCACAATAATGATTTAAAAGAGTATTAAGCGGAATAAGCTGTAGTGAACCATAACATAAATACAAAGCTCGACATGAGAGTCGGCATACAAAAGGATTCATAAGTTTAGAATATCAAGAGTTACAACGACATCAAATCCCCAAGTCAAGTCTAGATGACTTGCTTCTCATCGTCCTTGTCAAAATAAAAGACTAACTATACAATCTCAAAAGAACAACCTCCAAGCTCGATAGCTATCTAGCTCGGACATGACAAATCTAGCGAGGATCTCCTCCTTGGCTCGGATCTAAGGAAAACAAAACAAACAAATAGGGTAAGTCATAAAGATTTAGCAAGCTACTAAAAATACATGTTCATATCATGGCCTGTCATTTATCATAAGTATGAAACATGAACATCAAATATCACTTAGCACATTATTCACATAAGTGCGAGTAATAAATCATACAAGTAGGATATGGTATAAACCCGGCCGCTACGTAGCTCCTGCAATAAAGTTTGTTAACCCAATATCGTGACTATGATCCTCGTGACTTCGCATCGATATACTGAACTCCGCCGGCTAATAGCAGCCTGTGACACACGTATTGATAGGGCAAAGGGGCTACTTCCCCACTGCGGCCTACAGTGGAGGTGTGTGTAAGGTCCCAGGTATGACGATCCATAGCGAGCACAAATCTCACGATTCGTGCAAAACCCTGATATAAAAACCAAACCAAATAATGCCGCTGGACTCAATGGTGATGCACAAGTAGTTATTTACTCGTCATAAACAAATAAGTATCGAATTCGACAAGAGAGAACTCGTCCGACCAAGTAGGCTGTTAATCTCTACCATTAATCATGTTAAGGCAATTAATTGCTCATAATCAAATAATCACAAATGACCTCAATTACACATAAATAGACCCAACTCATAGGTTAGTAAACTCGACCACACGATGTCCAAACTTTGTAGGGATTAAAAGTAGTGTTCAACATGTTCCAATCTTCCCTAGAGTCGACTCCGTTGAGTCTTTACTACGCATTCCCAATTTTAGAGATTAGAAGCTATGTGCTTCTTAAACCATCCTAAGTTCATTACTAAGTTCAACTAGGTTATAAGCTAACCAAAATACAACAATGTGATTCATCTTCATCATAGAATTCAATCATATGCTAGAACACATAACAATTCACCAACATACCAAGTAAGTCATATATGGGATACTTTCGTATAACACCATTTCAAGTAAACATGTAGGCATTACTTCTAACATACTCACACTCCTAGATACACAAGATGAAGGGTAATAACATGCTTTAATAATCATAAAATCATCCTACCCATGCTCCTAATAATTTCACATGTTCAAATCACAAGATGAAAGCATACAAAGCATGTATGTGTATTCATTGACCTCAAAAAGCATATGTTTTGTTTCCTTAGGATCAATGAGTACTAAAATCAAAAAAAGAAAGAGTAACTTACTTGTAATCCACACACAAGAAACCAAATGGAAAAACTAATTAGTTGGAAATGTTCTACTCTTCAAGCTCTTCAATCCTATGGCTTGGCTTCAACAATGGAGAGAGGAACTATGGAAACCACGAACAAACCTTCAAGAATTCATGGAGGAGCCATGGGAGAGCCAAATGCCATTTTCGGAGAGAGAGGAGGTGAAATGAGGGCACTAATGCAGTAATGCAGCAATTGTGGTGAATAAGGGGTGGAAATGGTAGTGGGACAAGTGTCCAACTATTGTGGAGCTTCAAATCAAATTTTTGTGATGTTAATCCCCTCATTACAACCACTCTAATCACACTTAGAACTAGGTGATCAAGTTAGGATAGGTTTAAAGATGATTAGGGAGGTTTAGGGGGTGTTTAGGAAGAGTTTAAATGGGGTTGGATTGGTCAAAATTCTCAAAATCACGAAACGGGTGAATGCTGTCCGACAGGCCAAGTGCTCGCTTGGCCCCTCCTAGCAAGCGACCGCTTGCTCCTCCCAGCCAAGTGACCTTCTGGAAAATGCACGCTCGCTCAGCCTAAAACGCCAAGCGACCGCTCAGCCTCCTGAACCAAAATGCTTCCAAATTCGTCCTAAATGAGTCCTAACCAAAACCCAAGCATCCATGGTTGATTCCAAACTTAAAATGTGTTCGAAACTCACCCGAATCACACTAGGAAAATCTCAAAACAAAGCACAAAAAATGCAATATCAATATAACAATTGAATCAATGATTAAACTGTGACGACCCGGACCGAGACCCGGACCCGAGATGGAATCGTGGGTCGGACAGTCCAAATAAGGGGGACTAGAAACATGCAAGGACTCAATTATTTAAAACTGACGTGACGCAACATTTCTGACGTAACACAACTCGACACTAAAAGGTTGGTATTTTAAAAATCTTTTCACCTGATTCAATAGTTAAGCAATAAAACTAAGTCTTCGGTGACACTACAAGCCGGAACCCAAGCTAAGCAGTTAATAGAACAAAAAAGTAAATAAGTGCTAAAGAGATACTCAGCGGAAGACTATACGTAGAGGACTAGATAGAAGATATACAAAGCTCGGCTTACACAAATGCCGTCATCAAAATAGAGTACAAGTGCCACAAGTGTTAAAACTACAAGTTGCTAACAATAGAACACAAGTATAGGTTCTAAACACATTCCCAAACATAGTCTATGAAAGCAATTAAAAATTAATCAAAGCGGGTTGCCTCCCACCTAGCGCACTTGTTTAATGTCTTTGGCTCGACCTAACTTCAAACCTATTCTCTTGGGGGTTCAGTGTTAGAGAGACGAATAACTTCGATTGTCTTCTCTACTGACATGGGTTCAAAATAAGGTTTAAGTCGGTGACCATTCGCCTTAAAGTTCTCATAGGGCTTTGGGTTCCTTACATCAACTGCTCCATGTGGATAAATTTGTACTATTATAAAAGGACCAGACTATTTTGATTTTAGTTTTCCTGGGAATAATCTTAGTCTAAAATTAAAAAGAAGAACTTTTAAACCTGGACGTAACATCTTTTTGGTGATACCCATATCATGTTATCTTTTGGTCTTTTTTTTTTTGTATATTTTAGAATTCCCATATGAATTAAGCCTATGCTCATCTAACTTGTTTAGCTGGAACAGACGTTCCTCTCCAGCCAAGATTAAATTAAAATTAAGAGTTTTAATAGCCCAAAAGGCTTTATGTTTGATTTCCACTAGAAGATGGCATGCTTTGCCATACACCATCCTATAAGGACTCATTCATATCAGATTTTTATATGCAGTTCTGTATGCCCAAAGAGCATCATTGAGTTTTGGTTCCCAATCTTTTCTATTTGGTCTAACAATCTTTTCAAGGACTGCCTTGATTTGTCTATTACTAACCTCAACTTGGCCGGAAGTTTGAGGATGATATGGGGTAGCTAACTTGTGAGTCACACCATGTTTCCTAAGGCACACATTCATCAAACGATTGGTGAAATGCGTTCCTTGATCACTAATTATAGCCTTCGGTATTCCATACCTAATAAATATTTCATCACACAAAAACTTAACAACCATTTGACCATCATTTGTTCGGGTAGCAATGGCTTCAATCCATTTGGATACATAGTCCACTGCAACTAAAATATATTCGCAACCTTTTGAGACTAGAAAAGGACCCATAAAGTCAATACCCCAAACATCAAAAATTTCAACAACCAGATTGTAACACAAGGGCTTCTCATTCCGTTTACTGATTCCACTAGTCCTTTGACACTTATCACATGTCTTCAAAATATTTCAGCATCTCTAAAAATAGAAGGCCAGTATAAACCAGATTGTAAAATCTTCCTAGCAGTTTTACTACTACAAAATGTCCACTACAAGAGTATTCATGGCAGAGTGCCAGAATACTTTGTTGTTCTTGATCTAGAACACATCTCCTAATTAAAGAATCTGAACACATTTTGAATAAATATGGATCTTCCCAAAAATAATGTTTAGCATCTGCCAAAAATTTAATTAGGATTTACGATATTTGCTACATGAAAATTCACGAAATCAGCATACCATGGTTCATGATTTTTAACTACAAAAAGTTGTTCGTTAGGGAAGTCTTCATTCATTGGGATTTTATTGTCAAGAAATTGACGTTCAAGTAAAGGAAAAATTCTAATCTGGACAGATGATCAGCAACCACATTTTATGTCCCTTTTTTTTAATCTTTAATGGTGATGTCAAATTCTTGCAATAATAACATCCATCTAATGAGCCTAGGCTTAGCCTCGTTTTTGCTCAAAAGATATTTTAAGGCTGCATGGTCTTAAAATATAATAACTTTTGCTCCTAACAAGTAAGGACAAAATTTTTATAATGCAAACAAAGCTGCTAAAAAATCTTTTTCAGTGGTGGTGTGGTTTAGTTGTGCATCATTTAATGTCCTACTCGCATAATGTATCACATGAGGTTTCTTATCTACTCTTTGTCCTAACACAGCCCCAACCTCAAAATTTGATGTGTCACACATGATCTCAAAAGGGAGAGACCAATCAGGGCTGGTCAATATAGTTTCTATTGTTAATTGATCTTTTAGAAAATTAAATGCATTTAAGCATTCTTGATCAAAAATAAATTCCGTATCTTTTGCCAACAGATTGCATAAAGGTTTGCAATTTTTTGAAAAGTCTTTTATAAATCTTCTATAAAAACCTGCATGTCCTATAAAACTTCTAACACATTTGACCGTAGTTGGGGGAGGAAATTTTGAGATAACTTCAATTTTCGCTTTGTCTACCTCAATTCCTTTATTAGACACAATATGACCTAAAACAATTCCATGTTTAACCATAAAATGACTTTTCTCCCAATTTAGGGTCAAATTGGTTTCACAACATCTTTTAAGAACCGATGTTAGATTTTCCAAGCAATTATCAAATGAATTCCCAAACACTGAAAAATCGTCCATGAATACTTCAATGCACCTTTCTACTAAGTCAAAAAATATTGAGTTCATACATCTCTGAAAGGTGGCAAGGGCATTACATAGTCCAAAGGGCATCCTTCTAAATACAAAGGTTCCAAAAGGACATGTAAAGGTAGTTTTTTCTTGATCTTCCGGTGCAAGCAGAATTTGATTATAACCCGAAAAACCATCAAGAAAACAGTAATAACCATGGCCAGCTAATCTTTCAAGAATTTGGTCAATAAAGGGTAAAGGAAAGTGATCTTTCCATGTGACCGCATTTAATTTTGTTAGATCTAAGCACATCCTATAGCCTATTATAGTTCTCATGGGAACTAACTCATCTTTCTCATTTTTCACAATGTAATCCTGACTTCTTAGGAACTACTTGGACCGGACTTACCTATTTGCTATCAGATATTGGGTAAATTATACCCGCATCAAGAAGCTTAATGACTTCTTTTCTAACTGCTTCTTCCATATGAGGGTTAAGTCTCCTTTGGCGTTCTCTAGAAGGTTTGGTACCTTCTTCCAAGTGAGTTTTATGCATACACATAGTAAGACTTATTCCCTTTAAATCTGCTAAGGACCATCCTATTGCTTCTCTATGTGTCCATAAAACTTTCAACAAACTTGTTCTTGTTCTTCCATTAAATCAACAACAATTATAATGGGTAAAGTTTTACCTTCCCCAAGAAATACATATTTCAAGTGGGGTGATAAGGGCTTTAATTCTAGTTCTGGAGGAGATTCAATAGACAAAGTGAACGTAGGAACTTCTAGTCCAACCTTTTCAGTTTGAGCATGTTTAGGAACTTCAAGTTCCATTTTTTCAGGTTGAGAATCTTCGGAATGGATCTCTTTCTCTAATTCCTCAATATCGAATATCATATCTGGAAAATCTATATTATCTGAACCTTTTCCAAACATAACTTGTTCTAACTTATCTTCTTTTAAATCTGATTCAAAGTTTTGGGCTGTAAGGCTTTCTATTTCATCAATTGAAAAGCAAGCGTTCATATCGCTTGGCCTATTCAAAGCACCAAAAGCTGAAATTTCTACAGTCTCTCCCATAACTAAAATTGACAACTTACCGTTTCTCACATTAATCATTGTATTGGCCGTGGCCATAAAAGGTCTTCCTAACAGAATATGAACTTCATTATTTGTACATATTTTCCTTTCCATCTCTAGAACCACAAAGTCAACCGGCGTGATCAATTTATCAACTTGACTAAAATATCCTCTACTATTCCTGAGGTATGTTTGACCGAATGGTCGTCTAACTGTTAAGACATAGTAGTAGGTTTCAATTCTCCCAATCCTAATTGTTTGTAGAAAGCGAAAGACATTAAATTAATACTCGCACCTAAATCAAGCATTGCTTTCATCTTTTTTAAACTACCCAAAAAACATGGATATTGAAACTATCTGGATCTTTTAATTTAGGGGGGAGTTCAGGTTGTAAGACTGCACTTACGTTTTCAGAAACAATTATTTTTTCATTCTTTCCAAATTTGTGTTTCTTAGAGTGGAGATCTTTGAAAAACTTGGCATATGATGGAATATTTTTAATAGCGTTGAGTAAAGTAAGATTAATATTTACTTTAGACAACATATTATAAATTTTCGTAAATTGTTTGTCTTTTTTGTTTTTTATCAATCTACCAGGAAATGGAATTGGTGAAACATATGGTGGAGGTGCAACATATGGTTCCTCAAGATGTTCTGCATCTTTTTCTTTATCTTTCTAGAATTTCTTTTTCTAATTCTTTTTCTTGAATTTCTTCACCAGAATTGTTTACATTATCAGGAATATCAGAAGAAGGAGTAGGATCACTTACCTCTTCATCAATGACTTTTCCACTTCACAGAGTAGTGATTGATTTTTCTTGCTCATTTTGACTAGGGAACTTCCCTTCTTCTCTACCTCTCATTTGAGCCAACTCGGTTGTCAACCTATCTATTTGTGCTATTAATTGCTTATTAACAACACCTTGTGACTCTTTAAATTCACGGTATTGATCCGCATCCACTTTTGCTTCTTCAATTTGAAGTTGTCCTTGTTGAGGAAACTGTTGAGGTCACAATGACTTATTTCCGCCCCAAGCATAATTGGGATGATTTCTCCAACCAGGATTGTACGTGTTGGAATAAGGATCATTCTTTTGTCTTGGAGGATATGAGTTCATAATATTAACCTGTTCAGGAAACTGAGTACTAGATGGGCAAAAATTAGTAGCTTGATTATTTAGTCCACAAATAGCATACACTTCTTTCATTTGAGAGTTATTTTCAATTTTCAATAGTAAAGCTTCAATTTGAGCTTGCGCATCTGTTCCATTTTAGCATCATTATTATTATCGTGAATTTGATACAAACCCTTATTTTTACCTCTAGTGATTTTCTATTGAGAATTAGCACCTAACATTTCAAACAAATCTTTTAATTCCGCTGGTGTCATTCCTCTTACGGAACCACCAGCTGCACTATCAACCATGGTTTGAAGGGGCAGAAGGAAGCTCGTGATAAAATTGAGTAACTAAAACATCTTGGGGAATATTTTGATGGGGATACATAATTTGTAAATTTTTAAATCTATCCAATATTTCATGGAATGTTTCACCTGGTTCAGTTTAGAAGGCAATAATTTGTCTTCTATAGTCAGATAGAGATGCATGCTGATAAAATTTACTCATAAACAAATCATATAATTGAGACCATGTATAAATACTCCTTGGAGCCAAGTTCATAACCATCTTTTCGCTGCATCTTTTAGTGCACATTGAAATTATCGCATTTTCAATTGATCTTCTATTAGATCTCCTAACGGAAAATTATCAGTCATATAACCATACTCTTTCACAAAAGCAACATGATCTTTAGAAGGTAATCCAGAAAATGAAGGCAACATATTATAAAAATGACCTTTGAGTTCAAAGTTCCTTACTGCGTCCGGTAATACTAAACATGACGGTGTTGCATTTAGCATTGAACGACCATAATCATTTATAGTTTTTTGATTTACTACCACTTCCATATTTCGAGCAATTGGTTCCTTCCTTTGATTCATTGGAGGAACCTTATTTTTTGGATTTTGATTAGCCATTGAAGGATTAGCCAAAGGATCCTCTCTATCTACTTGTTCTTGATTAACTGGTGGATTATCAAAATTATCAAGATTTCCCCGATTTCTACCTAGATTATTTATATTATGATTTATATCTGCTAGCTTGGGATTTAAAGATCTACGACCGTGCATACACTACAAAACTAAAAGCAAATGAATAACTAAATTAAAAATAAACTAAAAATCTTTTTTGTAATTTTCTTTTTATAAAAACTGAATTTAAACGTTACCAATAAACTAGCTTGTCCCCGGCAACGGCGCCAAAAACTTGATGTCTTATTTATTTACCTCGCAAGTGTATGAATCAATAACAAGTATAGTGTACGGAAAGCAATGGTCGAACCACAGAGACAAGAAGTATCTAGAGCAAGTAGACATGTAACTATTAAACTAAGGGGGGTTTTGTTTAATTTATCTAATTTATTCTACTAGAAAGCAAGTAAACTAATTAATAGTTTGTTAAAGCAGCAAACACAGTTTGTGAAGATCTAATGGTGGAGGAGAATCTAGGAATATGGATTCACTTGTATCTACTCTAATGCTCTTTTGCTTAATGTATCAATTAATTAATCTGGTTCGTTCACGAAAGATTGATATAGGCAGTCAAATTATAATTTAGTCTCCATCCTAAATAATTCATCCAAATCTATACCCTTAAGAACAAGAACATATGAATTTCTATTTGTCACTTATAAACAGATGAACCTAACCCTAACTTATCACTCTCGTGCATCGATATGTTTAATTTATCACAATGGTGAGCCAGTGTACGACATATGCATATGGTCGTACAGTTATCCGCACCTCTTGTTCTTTAACTACGACGATACTATTCATTAGGAAAAAGCCAAATAGCAAAGAGATTGACAAACACTGTGATCAACAAGATTTGATTGAATGAAAATATATAATAGAGCAGAAGATTCGATACAGGTTGCCTCCAATTCCTAGATATGAGCAGTTAGTTCATCCTTGAAGATGAGCAGATCGACGGGATGAAAGAACACATGAATGATCTTCTAAAACTATGGTTACAACACTAAAAACTCTAAATTACAAAGCTAAATTTAGATTATTTCCGACCTAGAATCTAAGGCTACAAGGCTTGTATTTATACTAATGTGTACAGGGCAGGAGGTATAAATATGGTACAATTCCTGTAATTGCAAAACGGAAGGGCTTGCGAGGGTAAGGTGCAGAAGGATGCGGCCGCAAGGCCTTAGGCTTCTTTGGGATCACGTACTGGAGACCTTGCAGGGGCAAGGGGTGATGACCTTGCGTCCGCAAGGCATTTTGAATTTTTGATCCTTAGTCTTCCAACTTTTTAGCACTTTGCACCATTCCTTCAATTCTTCACTTAAAGCCTTGTAAATTCCATAATTCCAACTAAAACCCTGAAACTCACAAATAAGCTCCAAAATACATATCAGTAGCCAAAAGCCTCATGGAATTGCTATTTCTAAGTTGTATAAGTACCCAATAGATGCGTATAAAACACATTTATTACAAATTTAGAAAGAGTTTCATACAAGGCTCTTACGGCTTGCTTGAGTCCATACAAAGCTTTCCTTAGCTTGTATACATGGTCTTTCTTCTTGTTGTCTTGAAAACCAGGAGGTTGTTCAACATCTACTTGTTTTTGAAGGTCTCCATTGAGAAATGCACTCTTCACATCCATTTGATAGACTTATAAGTCTTTGAAGGTTGCATATGCCAGGAATAAAATCCCCCTCAAGTTTGTACCATTTTTTATAATCTATAAAATCCCGCAGGGTGCCGCCCCTGCTTCATAAAAAAAATGCCAGGAATAATCCGATAGCTTGTAGTCTTGCAACATGAGCAAACGTTTGATCATAGTCAATGCCCTCCTCATATTTATAACTTTGATCTACCAACCTTTCTTTGTTTCTTGTGACATTCCCATATTCACCCAGCTTGTTCCTGAAAATTCAGTTGATTCCTATTACTTGTTGATCAGTAGGTCTCGGAACAAGTTGCCATACTTGACATCTTTCAAATTAATTTAGTTCTTCTTGCATAGAATCAATCCAGTGGGGGATCTTCCAAAGCTTTATCAATCTTTTTTGGGTTCACTAGAGGGGACAAAAGCATAAGAATCAAAAGTCTTATTCCTTGAGCTTCTTCTTGTCGTTAATCCACCAAAAGGATCACCAATGATATTTGTAACTTGGTGATGTATGGCTTCTCTGATTTCTTTGGGAAGATCTGGAACGGGGTTTGGAGTATCAGTAGGTATGTCAATTTGGGAAGAAGAGGTTTCAGCTGTTTGTTGGATTTCAGCTACTGAAGGATCAATTGGCATAGAATCAACTATTGGAGTTGGAGTTTCAGCTGCTTAAGTTTGGCAGTCCTACTGATGTGCATTTTGAACTATTGAGTTATCAGCATGTAGAATAGATGATGAAGGATTGTTCTGTAGTGAACTGTTATCATTTCCTGTCACAAAAATCTGAAAGCCGTTAGAAATATCTTGAGTTTAATTGGACTCAAGTAAAGAAAATTCATCAAACGTAACATGCATAGTTTCAACAATTATTTAAAATTTTCTATTGTAAACTCTATAAGCTCTACTATGTTTAGCATAACCAACAAAGATACCTTCATCAGCCTTCTCATCAAATTTACCTCTGTGGTCACTACAATTATAGGGAATGTAGCATTTGCACCCAAAGATTTTGAAGTAAGCAATGTTTGGTGTTCTGCCTCTCCATAATTTATATGGCGTCTTTCCATGAAATTTGTTGATGAGAGACCTGTTTTGTGTGAAGCAAGTTGTGTTGACAGTTTCTGCCCAAAAGTACTTAGGCCGCTTTGCTTTAGCAATCACGGTTTTACCAACTTCTATAAGAGTTATGTTCTTCCTTTCAACAACTCCATTCTGCTGAGGTGTTCTTACAGTTGAGAAATTGTGGTTTATACCATGATCATCATAGTAGGTATCCATTCCAAGATTCTTGAACTCAGTGCCATTGTCAGATCTCACACTCATGATATCACATTCTTTTTGAGTCTGAAGATTTCTGAATAATGCTGTGAGTATTCCATAAGTTTCATTCTTAGACTACATCATTTCAACCCAAGTATACCTTGAATAATCATCAATAACAACTAGGGTATACCTGCTTCCATCTAAGCATGAAGTAGACACTGGTCCAAACAAATCCATATGCAATAATTCAAGTATTCTTTTGGTAGAAAGACATGGTTTGAGTTTGAAAGATGTTTTTGTTAATTTTCCTAAAATATATGCTTTGTATTTCTTATGAGTAGGAAAATTTACTTGTGGCAGACCATTCACTAAGACTCCTTTTGAAAGTTTTGAAAGTTATTTACAATTTAAGTGTGAAAGTCTTTTATGCCACAGCCATGAAGTTTTTGAACAATTATTTGCTACAAGACAAATATGAGTTTTGGATTCAATAGAAAGTAAGTCAATAGCAAAAATATTTCCTTTTCTAATTCTAATCAATAAAACTTCATTTGAGATGTTGTTTTTAATAAAGCAGTAAGTGGACGAGAAGGAAAAGCTCATAACTTTGTCACAGAACTGTGATATACTCAGTAGGTTGTGTTTTAGACCTTGTACCAGAGACACATTATCAATTTTTATGGATCCTCTTACAATGGATCCATAACCTATGGTCTTATCTTTAGAATTGTCTCCAAATATATTAGCAGGTCCTTTAGCTTGTATGACATCAGTAAGTAATCCAGCTAATCTTGTCATATGTCTGGAGCATCCACTATCTATTATCCACACATCAGTTGATTTGTCATTTGCCATGAAGCATATCTGAAATGTGAATAAAACATGGTACCTTTTATAAATTTGGGTCCAGAGGTTTAGCGTTCTTAGGTAGCCAGACCTGCCTTAGTTTAGGCATTTTGGCTTTATTAGCATGATTAAATCTAAACATGCATTCATGAGATTGATGACCAAGAGTACAACAAATTTTGCACTTGTGAAAACCAGATAGGCCAGTCATTATAGGTGATTTTTCTTGTTCAGCTTGAGTCTGCATAAAGGTCTTAGCAGTAACAAAATTGATATGCTTGAACCTAATAACTTCCTTCTTTCTGATCCTTCCTCGTATTCCAGCTGACTGACGTTTGACAGCAGGTGGATGTGCATCAGCAGTTTTAATAGTTGATACATCTTGAGGGGTTTGAGTAGAAGACTGAGAGTTGTCATTGTTCAACTTCTCATTTTTGTTGAGAGACTTTTTGAGCTGATTCTTAGGATAAACATAACTTACTTTACCATAAGTTGGTCGTTTATCTTTTTTAGCATAACATTTGAATCACTTTTTGACTGTCTGATCTCACAGTACTCATCAGCTTTTGAAAATCCAAGCCCATGTTGATCTTCATGATCTTTCTACTAACTGATGATGGTTTCAACATTAGCTTTTGATTTTGAGTAAGTATCAACAATATTGGTCAGATGTTGATTCATGTTTACAAGATCAGTTATTTGAGCTGTTGAGACTCTAGCTTGAGTTTCATACTGTTCATTTAAGCTTTTAAGATGTAACAATTCATTTTGCTGAACTTTATGTAGCTCATTGATCTTTTGTAGCTCAGTGTTCTCATCAGAGTAGACAAGTATATGTGTATTCTTTGGAGAGTTTCAAATTGTCCTAGTAATTGGGTGTGGGTTGAAATAGGTCGAAACCCATTAGAACCCAAATGTCAAACGAGTTGAAATTGGTTGGGTCGGAATGTGTCGAGTTGAAATAGGTAACGGGTTAAAGCGGGTCGACTCGTCTCAACCCAAAAATTTCCCCCAAAAAACATCAATTTATGACATAAAAACTCACGGTCGAAATGGGTAACGGGGTCCAACCCGCTTTAATCCGACCCGACCCATTAATATTATTAGGTCAAAACGGGTTAACTGCTTCAACCCAAAAATATTAATGGGTTGGGTTGGGTTAGGTAATTAGTGGATTGAGTTGGGTGGGTTAAAGGGTAATGGGTTACAATTGTCAGGCCTGGTTTCAAACTTTGAATACATCTTTTGCATTTGATCCATGAGATCATCAACCTTTTTGTTTGAAGTTTTCTCCTCCTGCTATTTTGACAAATTGACTTTAACAGTTTCAGTAGTCCTTGGAGAATTTGTTTTAACTTTCATGTCAGGTTGACTACTAATGTTTTGTTTATAGAAATTATTTCCTATTTTCTTAATCATAAACTAGTCAGGTTGGATGACATTGGGCAGTCTATGATTAGTAATTGGTGAGCATAGAGGCTCATGATCAGAAGCACTAAAAGAATTTGAATGCTCATTTTCTGAATCATATATAATTGATTCTACAACAAAACAAAGATTTGCTTCTTGCATAAAATCAGCAGATTCATTCTGAATCTGTTTCAATTCAAGTTGCTAAATTTTTATGTTCAGCAACTAACCATTTTTGCCTCTCAAAGTTTATGGGATCTCTTTTGTAGTACTCATTTCTTGTAGTTGGACAGTTTGATGCATAGTGTCAAAGTTTTCTATAATTGAAGCATAAGAATTTTTCATTCTCATCCTTTTTTTCATTGAATTTGAAGTAAGGCTTTTGATAGTTTGAAGAAGAGGGTCTTCGGAAGTTTGAGGAAGATTTATGAAAACTAAAAGAAGGTTTTTGAAAATTTCTTTTGAAAGATTTAAACTTTCTAAAATGTTTGGCAAAGGCAGCAAACGCATCTTCATCAAAGTCATCATCTGACTGAGATGTGGAGGCTTCTGGTTTTTCATGTTGAGCATGTAAAGAGATGCCTTTAAAACTTTTCTCAATTTCTTGAGTTTTTGCAATTTCCTTCTCATAAATTTTGAGACTGGCAAAAAGACTACGTATGTGAGTTTTGTACAAGTCTCTTGCTTCCTTTCTGGTAGTTACCTTGACATACCATGAACTTCCTAAACTACTAATAAATATCATATTTAAATCTTTCATGCTATAGACTTTACCAAAAGAGGAGCATCTATTACTTACCTCAAGAGACCTGTCATAGGTATTCTTGAGGGATTCTTTTGGATATTTCTTGAATGTATCAAACTCTTGTATGTAGTCATACAGCTTGTTGTCCTTAATATTATGATCCCCTTCAACATATTCAACAAGAGCTTTCCATATATCATTGGCTCTTTTGCAATCATATATTTGTTTGTAGTTCTCATCTGGAACAACACTTGAAAAAATGTGTATTGCTTTGACATCTAACCCATTTTGTACTTTATCTTCCTCAGTCCATTCAGACTAAGGTTTAAGTACATATTCTTCTTCACCAGCAACAAGTAGATTTATAATATCATCATCTGCAGAAGAAGATTTACCCAGATTAGTTTGTACTTTCATGGGTAGCATGGGGGCATTTTTAATACATTCCATCAATCTTTTGTCAATATTGTTCATATATCTTGTAATTCTTTCTTTCCATATATCAAAGTGATCTTCATAAAAAATAGGTACTTGAGTGACATTGTTTGATTGTAAAGCTTTTAAGATTGCCATGATCGATCTTTCAAGTTGTTAGACTTGGAAAAATAGAATTTTCAAAAAGTGTAGCTCTGATACTAATTGTAAGTCCAGTTGGCAACGAAATAAGGTTAGAGGGGGAGAATAGCCTTTTAAAAAATTTAACGGTTATTTTGAAAACCTTCAAAAGATGCAGCGGAAAATAGAAGTCTTTAGCAGCTGAAAATCAGCAGGTAGTAGCTACTGAACTAAAAAGAGTTTGATTTGGTTTTCTTTTGATCACTTAAGTATAGGGAATGAATTGAAGTACATTATATAAGATCAAATATGTAAAGAACTCATGAATGTAATTGTTAAACACTTAAGTACATAGGAGCTGCTTAAGTGTATGAATAGTGGAAACAACAAGTAGACTGAACACGATATTTAGAGTGGTTCACATTGTTAAAACTGCTACGTCCACTACCAAGTTGGTCAAACTTGGATTTTAATGTGCACTAAGATTATGTATATTCTAAGTGATCACTAACGGATTAGTGTACAACAAAAACAAGATTTGAGGAGTTTGATTTAGCAAGAATCAAACCCGTGCAACAATCTGTGATCCTTAAGGATTTTGGAAAAGTATTTATGCTAGCTGGTTTTAACTTAATGCTTTTAAGGAAATCTAAGGTATGTGAGTTTCTACAGATGGCTAGGTAGCAATAAGAGATGAAGGAGATGAACGCACACAAGATTGAATGTCATAATGCACATGTTGCAGCAACAACAACCGCTCCCTTCTACTAGAGTACTAATACCCCATTCCCTAAGGGTGTAGCTCGAATTTTCTTTTGTGATGGACATACTATCCCTAACTTTGGGGATAATGTGTGACATTTTTATTGTTAATATAATATATATGAGTATTTTTAATTAGAGATAATTGCAACAAAAAAAAAACCTTACTTATTTCACGTTTTGCAAAATTAACCACGTGTATTGATTTTCACCATATTAAACCCCTACCTCTTTTGATTTTTGCAATCAAAACCTTTCGTCAAAGAGGAGTTAGCTTCTCTAATGGAAGGATGAGTTGGCTACCTTGTTGGCAGATGACATGGACACGACGAGAACAAGCTTCCATTTCGTGCCTTATGGCTTGCACAACAAACCTTATACATCAATTTTTTTTTTTGCAAAATAAACCTTACACCAAGGGTAAATGAAGTATAAAGTTATGTAATTGTTACAAAATATAAAGTATAAATTATAGGGGGTGGCTATTTCTACTACATTTTGTACTTATCCACTACTTTATTAATTATTACTTTAAACTAATGTTTTTGCACAAAACCATCCCTAGTTAATTAATTGACATTTGAAGTTGAACAAGATAGTTTTTTTTCTTCTATTTATAATTTTTATAGGACTTTTTGATTCTTAACACATCTCCGAACAAGATAGTTTTTTTTTTCTATTTATAACTTTTTTAATAGATATATTTTTCAAACATGCTTATGACCTGTTTCATTATTCATAACAAAAAAATTAATTCATTAAAGTATTTGTCTTCCACAATTTTGGATAATATGTGATACTTCACTATTATTATAAAAGATTAATTTAATTTAAACAATATATTTTATGAAAATATATTCGATAATAACAATATAGTAGGTGTTGAATTGATAGGCAGCGATCATATGTTTTCTCAAAACTCGGTTTAGAAAAAATATTTTATAGTATTAGTTTTTTATTATGCTACATGAGTGAAGAATTTTATTGATTAAATATTTAAAATAAATAAAAAAAGCATAATTATGTTGTTCTTGTGACGGTAACCAAATACCGTTTGATATTTTTTTGAATTTAGAAAATAATGTAGGTTGGTAATTAGAAAAGCAACATTGTTAGATAACATAATATGGACAAGTAATCAAGGGATAATTTTGTTCAAATATGTGTTTATTTGATGTAATAATTGGTAATGTAGTGGATAAAGAAAAATTGTAGTGGAAATAACCACTTCCTAAGTTATATAGGGTATACTATTGATGTATCCAGAATAATGTAGATGCACTAGGCTAAGAAAACTGAATATCTGACTTTCAATCTATCCATGATATAAGACCCAAACCTATCAAAGAAAGCAAGAACAACCGTGAACTAGGTAGGGGCTTTCCTGCGAAAGCACTCTTGTGTGATAATAAGTAAACGAACAAAATCACAGAGACCTCGATTTGGGGATAAACGAACAAATTTCCAATCAAAGCACACATAAGGTTTCTTTGAACAAGACCTCAATTTCAAAGCATAGAGATTAAAGAGAAGAGAGAGATACCTGGGTAGTCCAACGGTGGCGTAGGGAGTTGAAGGAGAGAGAGTGTTGGTGGCGGCAAACACTAAGAACAAACGAAATCAGATACGACGAACAAGGGGGGGATGGGAGAAATCTAGGGTTTGAGAGAGATTAAGAAGAAGGGAGAGAGGTACCATACCTGAGCTTGTCGCTTGCGGTGAGGGCGTCGATGGCGAGCGGAGGGATTGCGAAGAAAGAGCGTGAGAGATACCGTGAGAAGGAGAGAGAAAAGAGTTCGTGATGTTTTGCCGATACCTTTGTGTAATTGTAATGGGAGTTTTTTTTTATGTAATCATTGACGGAACCTTCGTCGGTAATTACTGACAGACATATTTCGTCGGTGATTACCGACCGTCCGTTAGTATATGTGGCGTCATTCTCCAATTATTTCTTGACGAACTTTTTTGTTTTGCTGATGAAAATTTTTGGTTTGCCGACGGAATGTCCGTAGGTAAATATGGTGCCAATTTACTAACAAACTTTCGTTAGTAATTTTCATTTTCCGTCGGTAATGTTTCTGTCGGTAATAAGCCTGTTTCTAGTAGTGAGTTGTGATTTGCTTCTTTCTCTTCCATTCTCCATTTCTTTCTTCTTCCTTCTGCATTTTTCATTTATATGTGGGGTGGGTTAGGTATGTTTTTGTTTTTGCTGCGTATTAAGGGGAGGGAGGTGTATATGAGGTTGAACCTAGGCTAGATTAGGGAATGGTAAAATAGGAAAAACATGGAGGGTGTGTTAAGTTTTTTAATTGATTTTGAAAAGAGGGATGATGAGTACTTAGTAATTGGGTGCACATAGAGGATTTGAGGGTCCAAATAATGCCCCCTAATTTTGGTTTACAAATACATTCTACAAAGCATGCTAAAACTTATAAGTATTAATATATGACTAGATGAGCCCCCCATCCTTTGGGATTGCCTTAAGTAATCCTTGAGTTTAAGATATCATAAACTAGCTCTTTAAAGCTGATTTTGTTTCAGTGATAATGTAATTTGCCTATTTTATTACAAAAAACAATCACATGCAATGCATATAGTTACTTACAACACAAAAATAGACAAAGTTAGTCTTAAGGATATGAATGAAATACTAATAAATTAAAATGCAAAATGTTCTAAGATCGATTCCTAAATACCTTGATAGTTCAGAATCTTTTGTTGCACATTTACATACACACACAAATATATATAATGTATTTAAAACTTGATGAATGGGATTATTGCTAGAGGTCACCAGGGGGCACTCTAGTCATTATATTAAGTTATAATGACTTGTAAAAATGAAAAGTTCCCATCGTTTGGGAAATATGAAAAAATAATTTTCAACTTCCAAACAATATTGACTTTTGTTATTTATATCTAGAGTGTTTTTTGAATTAAGTCGCTATATGATATTAATAACTTTGCATCTCAAAAGCTTAGAATAGTACCCTTTAAATATTAAAAACAATGAATAGATATAAAATCAATTGAATTAGGCCTTAATTTTGTTATTCATTCACTCATGCTTTAGAGTTTAGACCCCAATTTTGATAGAGTTTTCTGGGTCACACTCGAGCCATGCAAGTTTAAGTTTGGTATAATTGGGGTTACTTAGTAGCGTATACTAGGGAACAACGAGAACGAATATCCAACTAGTTTGATTTAAAATAACATTCAAACGTTGCACGTAATAAGTTACTCCCTCCGTTCATAAATAATAGTCATGCTTTCATTTTTCGTCAGTTCAAAAGAAATTGTCATATTTCTAAACTTTCTTTTTCTGGCTAACAATTTTACAATTTTATCCTTACCTTTTCTTAGCTACTTTAAGTATAGACCACATATAAATGGACTTTAAAGAAAACTACACATCATACCGATATTTATAATAAATTCGATTAGTTTTACTTAGTATATGTGTGCAGTCAAACATGATTATTATTTAGAAACCGAGACGGGGGAGGGAAGCATTATAGAAAGATGGAGGACCCAAAATACGAATTCTTTTTGTTAGTCTTTGATCGATTAACTTAAAAGTTACAACCAATTTGAGGATACTCTTTGTTGTAAGTGTAGGATTGCTCACCACGGGAAATCAAGTAGAATGAAGAAAATGACATTGTTAATCAATCCCTTCCTCAGTTCATTAATTTAGATGTAGAAATAATCAAAACAAACACTATCATTGAAAACTATACAAATCAATGTAATCAACTAGCTACCTCAACTAGAATGACAATGGCTTTTGAAGGAATATGTCAATGGCAGATAACATTAGGTGAGGTTGAAATAAATGTTCCTTGAGTATTTTCGCAAAAGGCTTCAAGACCAGATCCTGTTATCGAAACATGATCCATCACGATGTCGGTACAATGTGCGTTCTCACTGCAGTCGATTTTGATCGCGAGTTGCGAGGCTGAAGATCCTTGTATGTTTTTGTATGTCACAGAGCTCACTTTTACTGCCATTGCGTTCTATACCCATGACATCCATAAACCAAAAGGAATTTCACTTAGAGCTATTTTATTATTGTTAGATTTTGGACATGGAAGTATTAATTATATTACAATCAACCTATCAAAGTAACATGGTTCTAAAACTTACCAAACAATGTTTCCCATTGCAATAATGTTGATCGATGATGATAGGGTTCTTCACATTTTCAAGCTGAATTTGTTGGAATAAGATTTGCCTTGCATATCCCGATCCACCCTAAATATGAAGAACATGTTGTATTAATATTCATAATGCTCTGTTGTGTGTGTGTGCGCGCGTGTGTGCTTATAAAGAGAGATACTTTATTTTTATTTTTGGTCGAAGCCAATACGTACCGGTGTTGTTTTGATTCTTACTCCATTCATGGTAGAAGTTAGGTTGCAATTTATAACACGTACTTGTTCCACCGTATCTACAACATTGGTTTCTCCGAGGCTTCCAATACTAGTCGTGTTTGCGTTGTTGAAAAAAAAGAAAGACAAATAATAATAAATAAGAAAAGAAAGCATTAGAGCTAGGGTTACTTCAAGAATGAGATGGTTGAAGACATATGTTTTTCTAATTGGTAAATTATAGGTAACCCTTTGAACTATTGGTTGAGGTTCGAATTACCCCCTTAACTATCAATATTAAAGCAATGTGCCCCCTCTCAGCCTTAGTATTTTCTTTCCCGTCTTATGTTTAAGCTCTCATGTGTGAGTTGGCGAATAATGTACACGTGAATCTCAGATAACCATATTCTGTAAACTTAAACGACAATCCTTGTGATTAAAAAAAAAGTTATAGTTGAAGGCGTCACATTGCTTCAATTGATAGTTGGGAGCGAAATTCGAATCCAACTCATACTTCGGGAAGGTTATTTTACTTTTTTAATCGGTGCAAATAATTCAGATGTATGTGACAAAAGTAAAAGAAAAGGAATAGTTACTATACCTTATTCCATGACCCGGTCCACAGTTTACCCCCGTAACATTGATATCAAATGATCCACCATTAATGGCCACACAATCGTCGCCTGTATTATTTACAAGTATCTTTAGTTAGTAAGTAACTCTTTTAAAAAATACAAGTGAGACTAAAATACCACTTCCTCTATTTCTAACAAATTATCTTGTTCGACTGGAGATACTAATTAAGAAAAATTAATTTACTAATTATAAATATTAATATAACATATACTCTGGTTTCCCTAAAAACCCATGTGATATAAGCATCATCAATGTAAGAAGAATTATTATAATAAAATGATAAAAAAATTATTTTTCTATAAAGGGATGTTTAGAAACATGACAATTTCTTAGAAGAGACGAAAACGAAAATCATGATAATTTTTTTGAAACGGAGGGAGTATTAAGTATGAATAATAGAAATAAAATTACCAGATTTGATGTAAGAGTCATGAATATTAACATGAGTTGAGGAACTGACTTCAATACCATCAGTATTTGGGCTGTCCTCGGGTGAAGATATAGAGATATGACCAATATCCACATTATTACAATTATGAACCCCAATATGTTGTCTTGGGCTATTAATAACTGTAGTTCCACTAATTTGAAGTCCATTGCAGCCATTAAAATGCAAAGCCTGCAAAATTTAGGAAATATTGGGGGTCAGTCATATTTTTTAAGTTTTCAAACGCTTTATACATTTATATTATTTCGTTATTGGAAAAAGACGTTTTATGTATCTCGATACACAAAATGAAAGTTCTAAGTCTATAAATCTTTAGCTAGAATGAAAGTTCTCTTACTGAAGGGAATTTACAACTTGATGCCATATCCTGGAAAAAAAACTCCATTAATCCCAAGTAATGATCATAAATGAGCTATAATCTTAGAAAAATTATTTTAATACATTGATTATATTTACCGTAAAAATTCCAATTAATGATATATACATTCAAAAACAAACTTCATTTTGGTGATTTGTTCCACCAAAGTGCACCGGCCGTTAAATTGACCCGACCCATCAATAATAAGACCGTTGACATTCATGAAATATATCCAAAATGAGTCGGATCCGCCGCAACCGGTCCATCCATCAATACTCTTTGGTGCAACGATATTTCCTAATACCTATCCACCTTAAAGGCAATAATTTCACTTTCTTTCACCCAAAAATTTCGATCATATATAAAGTCATACATTACATATATAATAAAGAGAAAAATAAATATTTATGTATAATTAAGTTTCGACGATTTAAATAGTTCCCATAATTCTGGATTTAATGTCGAGCAGATAAACTTGGGAGCATACCAAATTTCTATGTTTAGTCTTTTCAAAATAAAACTCTATTAAATGGATACTAAAAGAGAAAATACGACTGATTGAACATTTATAGAGACAATTTCATAAGTTTATATATTAGAGAAAATTGTAGGTCGTATACATTTTGGCAATTTCGGCAGTTTTAATTAATCACCGATATTATTTTTAAATCGCTACGGTGCAATTGCATATATCGCGATAACAAATGGTTGCATCGTTTGATATCAAAAGACGCATAGTCTTATCAAATGATACATCACGATGCATGAAAATGTTTTTTAACGATTTGAAAAAAAGTATCAGAATATGGACTAAAGTGGTTGATAATCCGTCCAAGTTTAGTAACCCGAATTTCCCAAGTATATTACCTGAATGTGAAGTTTTGAAGATTTGCATGGACCATTGAATTGCACGGGCCTCACTATAAACGTCCCACCGGACGGTACGATCAATGTCGGATTTGTTGAGCTATCTTCACACAAACTGGACCAACCTTTGATGAAAGCCTTCAACATGGAGTACAAATTAATAAAAACACATAAATCTATATTTTTTTTATTATTTTACATGGAGAAATTTTGTTCGTAAAGAAACAAATATTGAAGGGAAAAATACGATAGCAGGTCTCTTGTAAAACGATCTTATAAATATTTATTCGTAAAACGAAATTTTACTTTTTCATAGCTCAATCCATTAATACATGGTGGGTCAAATAAGGAGGATCTGTCTTACAAAAAAATATATGTAAAACTGTCTTACCTAAACTTTTGTCAAAACACGAAAGAATAAGCAATTAAATAGAATTTACCTCCGTGTCGTCTGTTTTCCCATCTCCTCTAGCACCAAAGTTTGTGACAGAAAATGTAGCCGCCGTACCGCTATTCGGACCAAATGAAGCAAGATATAGTGCAAAAACCATTGCAATATTTAGTAGCTCCTGCATCACGAGAAGAAAACACTTAATTTGGCTTAGAATATCAAAACAAAACAATAGTTTCGGAACGGGGAGAGTAGCAAATAATTGGATTGTAGACAATCGTAATGTAAAAATTGTTTAACAGAAAATTATAAAAAATAAAATAAAAATTCATTAGTAGTGGCTTAATTAAAGCGAGACGTACTAAAGAAATTTGTGTGTTTATGAAATTGTGTGTGCTCTATATATAGAAACTTCTAAGCATATATCTCACCATTATATGATACTGAAGCAAAGTAATTCCAAATGCTTAATATTTTTTTTTCATTTGCAAACCCTCTCCATTCGTATATATAAGGGAAAAAATAAGTTAGTCATTTTCCTTTTTTGTTCTATACTACTGTATATATTTTTAATAATTGTTTATATTACACATTTGGAAAGATAGTTGAGAAAGAAGACAAAAATAGAAAGGTAAATATAAATGATAAAACATATTTGAGTGACCCAAGCTAAAGAAGTAAGTATTTTGAAAATATGATGCACAAAATAGGAATTTCAATGTTGGGATTGAATTTATGGTCACATATGTTCAAAATAATAGTTATTTGGAATACTTACTACATTTCTAAAACTACTAGATTTTGTGTCTGAGCCTATGATAGTGTGTCAGAATGGATGTGATTAATATATGAAGCGAGCATGGTGTGAAGAAATTAATAAAGGAAGATATCACAAAAATTAAAGAAATTGTGTAATTTATCTAAAAAGAATATAATTAAGCATCCAAAAGCACTGTCTCTCTCGCACATACCAACCATACACATGTTAATTAAAATAATGTTAAATATGAAAATCTCAGCAAACAAAAACCATAAAATAAATTGAATGAGACATAGTGAACTAACAAAATAATATTTCGAAACCGAAATCACAAAGATTTCAGACCAATAAGGGAAACTTATCAAAAAAAAAATTAAAAAGAAAGAAATTAAAATACAAATATTTAAAATTACAAAACTTACAAACAAACTTTTTTTAAAATAAAATCATATCTAAATTGGACAAAAATTAAATTGAGATTCAGTTGATTACGAAAACAATCAATTAAGAAATTATAAACTAAATATTTGTAAACAATAAATCTAGGTCGGACAAAAAAAAACATGCTAGAAAAAATTAAATTGATTCTTTTTAAAAAAACCTAGGTGGGATGTTAGTAAAAAAATAAATCATGACCTCTGAATAATCCTAGTCAATTACATATGTGGGAAAAAAGATAATTGTAAAATCGTAATATATGAGATTAATAACCGATGTTTACATGCTTGAAGACCCAAATAAATCACAGTCGTAGGATGTTAGTAAAAAAATAAATCCTAACCTCTTGCAATTTAAAAAAATATTACCGTTACGGGGTATATTGTTTCAATTGATAATTGAGGGATTGATGTTTTATAAGGGGTGACTGTTTAGAAGATTAATCGCAAGGGTTTATATTAGATTATGCGAACGACCAGTACGACGACCAGCTTTTCCCAGGGTTTATATTAGATTATGCGGACGACCAGTACGACGACAAGTTTTTCCCAGGGTTTATATCAGATTATGCGGACGACCAGTTTTTCCCAGGGTTTATATCAGATTATGCGAACGTCCAGTACGACGACCAGTTTTTCCCAGGGTTTAGATCAAATTATGCGAACGACCAGTACGACGACCAACTTTTCCCAGGGTTTATATCAGATTTTGCGAACGACCAGTACGATGACCAACTTTTCCCAGGGTTTATATCAGATTATGCGGACGACTAGTACAACGACCAGTTTTTCCTAAGGTTTATATCAGATTATGCGAACAACCAGTACGACGACCAGCTTTTCCCAGGGTTTATATCAGATTATGCGAACGACCGATGCTTGACCGGCTTTTCGGGGTTTATATCAGATTATACGGACGACCAACATGACGACCAATTTTTCCTAGGGTTTATATCAGATTATGCGAACGTCCAGTACGACGACCAGTTTTGTCCCAGGGTTTATATCACATTATGTGAATGACCAGTATGACAACTAGTTTTTCCCAAGGTTTATATCAGATTATGTGAACGACCAGTACGACGACCAGTTTTTCCCAGGGTTTATATCAGATTATGCGAACGACCAGTATGATGACCAGTTTTTCATAGGGTTTATATCAGATTATGCGGACAACCAGTACGACGACTAGGTTTTCCCATGGTTTATATCAGATTATGCGAACGACCAGTTTTTCCCAGGGTTTATATCAGATTATGCGGACGACCAGTTTTTCCCATGGTTTATATCAGATTATGCGGACGACCAGTACGACGACAAGTTTTTCCTAGAGTTTATATGAGGCTTGAAAGTGTTTTTGGAGCTTGATGATGGAGTTCTATTTTGACTCTTGGCTTTCAAATTTTTTTAAAATTTAGTAGTTAAAAGAGCTATGGATTCTTCCCCAAAATCAGACTCATCAATATCCCTTTGAATATCAAGTAAATCAGAAGAGATATCAATTGCAGCAGGCATAGCAATATTTTTCACAATAGGAGTAGAAGATGATGCCCCTTTGCCTTTTTGTTTGATTTGATCATTAAGGTTTAATTCAAAGTTTTGAAGGATACCAGCCAATCTTTCAAAACTCATTTTGTCAATATTGTGTGCTTCCTCTATAGCACATATTTTGACATTAAATCTTTCAGGTAGAGTTCGCATCATCTTGCTAACAAGACGTTCATTGGTGATGGTATCACCTAAAGCAAGAGCAGAGTTAGACGTATCAAGAAGCCTACTATAATATTACATGATATCCTCAGATTCATTCATTCTAGTGTTTTCAAACTGTGTGGTGAGCAATCTTAATTTAGAAGCACAAACACTGGCAGGTCCTTCACACAAGGTCTGAAGGGCCTCCCAAACATCTTTAGCAGACTCATAGTTGGCTATAACCCTAAAAGTGTTAGCATCTAGTGCTTTGTATATAGCAGACAAGGCTTTAGAATTAAAAGAAGCAGTATTCCTATCTTCATTAGACCAATTGGATTCTTTAGTGATCTTGACATCACCATCAGAATCAGTTGTTTTAGGAGGACTCCAACCATTCAGAACAACAAGCCACGCTCTTTCATCAATTAATTTGATGAAGATACACATCTTGACTTTCCAAATAAAATAATTTGCATTAGTCAAAGTAGGATGACGAACGACATTCTCATACTGAGAATCCATCATGGCTACTACTAGAATCAACTCTTAGTGATGTCAAGAGAAGTCTCTGATACCAATTGAAAGAACAAAATAGCTAGGATTCTCAAGAGAAACCAATGTAGTTTCCAATGTAGCTTCTGATGTAGCTACAATGGAAGTCACAATGGTCAAAACAATCAAAACAACGGAAGACGAATAAATCAAACAGTAACACAGAACTCAAAAGTTTACCAAACGATCTATAAGACTATGCTTGTAGACCTAGCTTCATGGCCAAAAAGATTTCACTAAAAAGAATAATTGTTTTACAAAAAGATTGTGAAATCAACAAACAAAACACTCTCACAAGACAACACGTCTTCGAGAGCTCAAACCCCACAGAAAACAGATATAACAAACGTGGGAAGAAACAAACAAACTTCCTACTTGTTTTAAACCTAGCAGGAAGACAAAACATGTTTGTATTCCAACACTCAATGTAGCTTCCATTTGTCCATGTTATAACATCGGAAGCTACAATCAAAAGAGTTACGTGCGGAGCTAGACTTCTAAATCTTCTGAATTTCAGCACTCAGCTTTTGCTTTTAGTTTTCTCTTAATCTCTACATTTCAGCCGTGTCCAAGCCTCCTCTATATATAATGTCGAGATGTCCTACACACATGAAATAATCGGACTCCAACAAGAACAAGGATTAGAGGAAAGAAATAAAATCTTCTTACCATGTTTTGGCCTCTAGATTTTATTACTAAATAATCAAGGAGACTAGATACCGGTTGAAAAGTGTACTAGTATTTATCACAAGATTTTGTTTCCAAAAATAATTAATTCATTAAAGTATTTGTCTTCCACAATTTTGGATAATATATGATACTTCACTATTATTATAAAAGATTAATTTAATTTAAACAATATATTTTATGAAAATATATTCAATAATAACAATATAGTAGGTATTGAATTGATAGGCGGCGATCATATGTTTTCTCAAAACTTCAGTTTAGAAAAAAATATTTTTATAGTATTATTTTTTTTTACAAGGTGTCTACATGAGTACCTCAATTTTAGGCCTTGACTTACGGCTGTGCCAGAATTTATTTAAAATAAATCAAAAAGAACTAATCTATACTTGAACTTGTGGCGGTAACCAAATACCGTTTGATATTTTTTGAATTTAAGTCCAATAGTGTAGGTAGGTAATTAGAAAAGTAAACATTAGTTTAGAGAACATAATATGGACAAGTAATCAAGGGATAACCTCATTTGGAGTTCAAATACGTGAGCGATTTATGGTTGATTGTAATACAAGATTGGTAATGTCCAGTGTATAAACAAAAATTGTCAGTGGAAACTTAACTGCAGCATTCCGGCGCCCGCCTAAGTTATAGTGAGGCGCCCGCCTCATACTATTGATGTATCGCATTTCAATTGTCAGCTTACACTAGGCTAAGAAAGCTGAATATGTGAGAACCCGAAACCTACTTGTATAACTTGTCTTCTATTCTCCCTGTTTAACATGATGTAGAAGGTGTTCGACTTAACATGGCACTCAGTAGTATCCCTATCCAAACTATGTTTGACCTCTCTTAAACCTCCTATTAGACCCTAATTAAGTTCGGCCGTAATTAAGACTAACCTCGAACTCCTATTGCCTTGACAAGTGCTCTAGATTTGGCCACCCTTCTCCTTGCTGATTTGATCAAGTGGAATTCCACCCACTTCATGCATAAATATAAAAGCCTCCCATTGTTTTTGATCAAACTAAAACCTCCATTTTCAGATCATTTCTTCTCTCTCTCCCCAAGCCTTGTGTGTGTAGAAAGGTGAGACTAGTGTGTGTTTCTACCATAGATTGAGCTCCCGATACGTTGCCAAACCGAGACCACCGAAGTGAAGCTATCGTCGAGGAGCACGTTTCCATCCGAATAGTTTGTGCTCATTCCATCTTTTTCTTGGGTGTAAGGTAAGCTATTGATTCCCCCTTAGGTTGTATGCTAGAAATGCCATGTCCCCCTCTTCTTATGATTCCCATGCCTCCATGCCCATACCATGCCCATACCATGATTTGGTCTTTTCTTTGGATAATTGATTCACCTTGTTAATATGTTCATGATTTAATATGTTCACCTTGTTAATTTAGTCCTATGCCTAGAATTAAATGTATTCTATGCCTCCTTAGGAACAACTATTGTTCTTGGACTAATGGATTTTGACAACTCTTAGAGATTATGATTTCTAGGGTTTCATATGCTATGAATTGTTCATCCTATTGATTGGGTCCTATGCCTAGAATTAACTATGTTATATGCCTCCTTAGGAACAACTATTGTTCTTGGACCAATGACTTTTGATAACTCTTGGAGATGATGATTTCTAGGGTTTCACATGCTACATATTGTTCATCCTATTGATTGGGTCCTATGCCTAGAATTAACTATGTTCTATGCCTCCTTAGGAACAACTATTGTTCTTGGACCAATGACTTTTGACAACTCTTGGAGATTATGATTTCTAGGGTTTCACATGCTACAAATTGTTCATCCTATTGATTGAGTCCTATGCCTAGAATTGAATATGTTCTATGCCTCCTTCGGAACAACTAATGTTCTTGGACTAATGACTTTTGACAACTCTTGGAGATTATGAATTCTAGGGTTTCACATGCTATGGATTGTTCATCCTATTGATTGGGTCCTATGCTTAGAATCAAATGTGATCTATGTCTTCCTAGGAGTAACTAATGTTCTTGGACTATTGGCTTTTGATAACTTTTGAAATATTGATTCTAAAGTTCCCTTGAATTATGAAATGTTGAACTTATGATAATTCTAGACTATGGTTGTTAAGTGGATTAACGGCCTAGTTACTCGATACGAGAACTTAGAAAAGGGTTTTGGATGCATTTAGCATCTTAACTCTCTTGGATGAATTGTTAGAGACGACTCATCGGAGTCAAACTTAAGTGAGCCATTGAACAATACCGGCTCAATGATCAATCCTAAGAATGATAATTCTAGACGACGTTCTAAACACGTTTCTCTAAGAATGACTATTGATGATAATTCTAGACTCTTGAGATTTGGATTGATTACCTTGCTTGATTCTTGATGTCATGTAATAGAATACCTATTTGACATGTTGAGTTCGCTCTTGTCGAACTCATTCCTGCTTGACTATTGATGATAATTCTAGACTCTTGAGAATTGGAGTGATTACCGTGCTTGATTCTTGATGTCATGTAATGGAATACCTATTTGACATGTTGAGTTCGCTCTTGTCGAACTCATTCCTACTTGATTATTGATGAGAATATTTACTTGTCATGAACGAGTTCGCTCTTGTCGACCTCGTTCCCTACTTGAGAATTTGTTAAGTAGACACTACTTGGCATTTGCATGAGTCCAGCTGGCATCCTGTCCTTGTTCACACACGCCTCCACTGTGGCCATAGTGGGGAAGTAGCTCCCTTGCTGTAATCAATACGAGCATTGGTGTCTATCCGGGCATCTCCTCGGAAGATCGATGTACTTACACACATTCGATACCCGCACATTCCGTATGCGCTTGGAACTACGTAGCGGCCCGGCTCTCCATATATCCTTATCCTATGTGATTTAATTATGCGCACCTATGTGAAACAATGTGCATCTTGGGTATATGACCTCTATGCTTATGTGACGATATCTTGCCTTGTATGTTGCATATTGCCATGACATGCATGATTGATAGCTTACAAGTCTTTATGACTTACCTTTTCCCCTTTACTGCTTTAGATCCTAGCAAGACAGGTTCTGCTCGTTGAGATTGCTGTGTTCGTGCTTTGTCCCCTTTTTGGTCCGCCGTTGATATTTGAAGAGGTGGTTTGGATGTCCTCTTCCTCTTGTTTTATATTTTGTAAGGACGACGGGTTAAAGCAAGTCAATTAGACTATGCTTGGGTATTTGTGTAGAACTTGATCTTGTAACTCTTGTTAGCTACTAGTAGTCACTTGTAGTACTTGTAATCCCTTTTGTGCCGGCATTGTGTAAGCCGAGCTTTGGTTACCTTGTTAATATTCCACTACGTTTAAGTCTTCCGCTGAGCATCCTTTTAGCTCTTTCATAATCCTTGTCCATTAACTGTTAGCTTGGGTTCCGGCATGTAGTGTCGCCGATGATGTGGCGACCCGACCCGGATTCCGGAACGGAATCCCAACGTCACGTCGCAAGGACAAGGCAAGAGGAGGACAAGCACTTAAAAATAATAGTGCGAGTCGGACAGTCGAGCTAACAAGCTCTAAACAAGAACAAGAATACGTACTAAAATACGTATAATAAAATTTCGAAGATGCGGAAATGACAATGAAAGTAGTCCCGAGCTATGAAGCTCGAAACCAAGGACACAGATACCAAGAGAGACATAAATTTCACGAAGGAAAGAAAAGAAACTTCGCGTGCGCAACATTTATTTGGACAAACCATCGGCACTCAGCAATGGACCAACCTGATAAAACAATTACCCACGGCTAAAGCATACCGGGGTCAACCAACAATAATAACAACTAGGATAGAGAAAAGCCCAAGGCTACTGCGTGCCTGGGATACAACAGAATAAAAACACCAAGGCTATGAGCAACGACACAACACGTCGGCCCAAAGGAGAACCAAAACAAAACCCAGATATTCTACCCGACTGTAAAGTTTAAATAACCTTACAAAACAACGAACTCACAAGAATAAAGTTATGATATACAAGTCAAGGATGCTAGAGAGATAGGAGTCCTCAAGCTATTACTCGGAAATATACTGTTACAATCACGAACACGCGTACTAAGCTCGAGCTATCGATCAACTGTGGTCTGCTACAGTCACGTACTATGCGTCCTCAAAACGACTTCCGAACTGCAACTAGAAAACAAAATACGGGGTGAGTCATAATGACCCAGTACGCTACTACTAAACAATAAGACATAAATTGAATATTGCCGTAAAAGGAATTGATATCGTTCTACGACGAAGACCCAGTAAGTCGGGTTGTACTGAATGAAAACCGGTCCTTTACCAGACTACCAAGATAACTCAGGGTGAATTCCCTGTTCACAAAGCAGATCAAGCAGTCGGGAAGCAAGGCACAAGAATAATCATGATTATGGTTGTATAACCTATTGTAGGACATCCCAAGTCTCTCATAGAACAAATAAGTAGAAGTATGCATATTTATAAATATACATATACCAAGTCTCTCATAGGATTATCAAGTGCGGTATATACATTCGTTTATGTTCAAGATAATTCATTCATGGAAGTTTATCATGTGAGGGCATGCATATCTACAATTGTATATGCATATGAAGAAAATCGGGGTAATCAAGTAGGAGTATGTATATCTACGAATATACGTATCATACCGTTCACAGGCCTACTATGAAAGTCAAGCGATCAAGAACAAGTATGTATAGACATTTAGTTTACATATTCATGATAGCACTTTGTTTTCACAAATGCTAGAAGAAATCCACATAATAGGATAGGATAAAAATGCAGTGTTTGCCATGTAGCTCTGCAAGATAAGCTGTTGAGGAGCGTATTGTCGTATGTGCGAGATGGTACATCGACCAGGTTAATATTAGTCCAAGCGCCCTAATGGTTACACAAGGTACTCTTCTCCAAAGTGATCAAGAATGGAGGGTTTGCACGTTTGGTTCGGCAACCCATCTCTATCACGAATCTCATGATTCGTAGCGGTAAACAATTGTCAACCGGGGAAGGCAAGGCAAGGCAGGCAAGGCAGGGCAAGGCAAGGCGCAAGGCAGTCAAGGCAAGACAATGCAGGACAAGTCAGGACAAGACAGGACAAGACAGGCAAGGCAGTCAAGGCAAGACAATGCAGGACAAGTCAGGACAAGACAGGACAAGACAGGCAAGGCAATGCAGGACAAGTCAGGACAAGACAAGGCAAGGCAGTCAAGGCAAGACAATGCAGGACAAGTCAGGACAAGGCAGGACAAGGCAGGCAAGGCAATGCGGGGACAAGTCGGGACAAGACAAGGCAAATCAAGGCAAGACAATGCGGGACACGTATGCCATTTGGACTTATCGGGGAAAACAAGTAATATTTACTTATTTAAGAAATCAAGCAAGGACGAGCACAGTAATAGCGGTCTCATTCAAGTCGGTGGGCATGTTTTTTCTTTTACAGCTAGTAATTAGGCGTGAGCATGAATTAAATTAAGAATCTCGAAACTAGTATTCCAGTTAAACGGATTTCAAGCGTTGTAGGGGTTTTATCGTGGAGTCGGTATTGTTAAACGACCCACTAGCATCGACTCCGTCGAGTCATTTCTATAGTTCCAGTCAAATAGAGTTTGAACACTATATGTGTCCAAGACTCCTTTCTAGGTTCTTGTTCACGGCAGGGTTAAGTTCTCGTTCCATTTAGGACCTTAGTTCAAATTTACTAAGTCAAGTATAAAAGGCAGAAACCTAAGTTGATTATCGTCCAACCAGGCTTAGTTCAATTTCAAGCTGTAATTCCATTTACTAATAGGATTATAAATCAAATCACATTGATACTCAATAAGAGGATAATTATAAAGATAAGAGATACAATATGCTTAAAGATCATGATCTCAAGTAAACATAGAGGTTTATGCATTAATCACAAACGAGCCTTATCAAGCTCAGTTCCATCACCACACACATGACTTGGATGGCTATTCAGTCATCTTTACGACAACTCAAGATACTCGTCATAGAGGTTACTAAGGCATACATGGCTCGAATATCCTCCCTAAGGAAGAATGGTCACGAATGAATCTCGGATTTTCCAAGGATGATAACTAGGTTCCCAAGTAAGGTCACATATTACATTCCTACGAATCTTGGGACTTCATTAAAAGTCCAACTAGTATCATTGGTTCTAGTTCATAATCGAACCCATTCAAACCGTCTGTCGTTCGAGTTACGCATTCTCGACTCACACATAAACCATCCAAGAAATAGCGATAATCTCGCACTTAACCTCGTTCAAGAGACTCAATTAGAGTCCTAAGCCAAAATCAATCTTATTACCAATTTGGTCTCACCCGGGCGATTCTCAGAGTTTCGTAATTGATATTCAATGAACACAAGAAAATATAGGAATTTATCCTAAGGTTCAAGTAACAATTTTTATCATTAATTGACTTCGTTTGGATTAAACTACAAAGTCCCCATTTTCTAGTTCGAGGTATAAATTCGGGATTCACAATTTATCCGGGTTTCTAACCCAACAAAAATCAATCTTGAATCATAATAATTCCAATATACACAATAACCCATTCGGTTTCAACCCTAACCAAAATCTATCAATATTCATGGATACATATCAATTTGACATGTATAACAACAATAATTCACAAGAAACAAGTTTCTATCAATCTATCATCAAGGTACTTGTAGAGAGAGAAACTAGGGCTTAGGTAACGTACCTCAATCAAGCCACAAACTTCTAGGATGTGGAAAACAAACCGAGGGGAAAGACTCTACTCGGCGAGGGCTTCGCGATGGCGGTCACGGCTCGATCATCCGATGGCCGGAACTCCGGGAATCGACGAATCTCCCATGGAAGCTCCTTCTCCCTCTCTCTCTAAAACTCACGGTTTGTGAAGAAAATGAGGGAGGAGGAGGAGGAAATTAGATTATAAAGGGTTAGGAAAGACGATTCTACCCTTCCTAGTTGTGGACAAGGCAAAGGGGAGGGTTTAAAATGGGGGTAGAATAGGTATTTCACACCTAAAATCAAAACAGGGAAAGAAATCCCGTAGCTGTTCTGCAGGTGAGGCGGGCGCCTCACCATGCTCCATGCGGCCGCCTCACTCCTACCCTGCACAAGGTTGCTCTCAGTATCTGAGGCGGGCGCCTCACTCCATCCCATGCGGCCGCCTCGGCTCCTGAACCTCCAAAACTTGGTCTAAACTTGATCTAAATGATCCCAAACTTATGGGCAACCATCCTAAGGTCTAACCCAACTCAAAACAAGTCTAAAACACACCCGAACAACTCCCGAAACAACTCGGAGCGAAACCAGGAAGGGGTGCAACAACGTGCAACCGGGACGACGAACGAACTCGAAATCAAACGAGCAATGAAAGGAGACTTTTAAGGCAAGTCTAAGGGCTAATGAAGAAGCTTAAATACTTCTAGGAAGTTGAATAACAACTTAGGGAAATAAGAATCCCAAAAGAGGGGCGATTACGCGACTCGATTCCCGAATTACGCGATAGAGACGAACGCTATCTCCAAAACTTCCAAATCTTCGATAGACTTAAGGAACACTTCCAACTTGAAGTCTAACACATCTAAACATGTTAACAAACCATCTTAAAGAGGTCTAGGACTCAAACCGAGGTCACGAACACAAAACGGCAGTAAACCCTCAATCGCGTCGCATTCCGACTATCGTCGAGTCACGACTTGTGACTTTAACTAGTTAAGGTCTATGGAACATATGGAACTAATATATTGGCTCCTATACAGCCTCCCTGTATTAATCAAGGTTCTTACCTCAAGTCGAGTAAGCGAGGTTACGGTTGAACGACACGCAAGGCAATAAGGTCAATTACACGAAGGTTCGGGGTCTTACAGATGACTTGGTTTTATTGCTTAACTGTTTTATCAAGTTTGAAAGGTTTTAAAAATACCGGCCTTTTGGTGCCGAGGCGTGCTACGTCTCTAATGTTGCGTCACGTCGTTTTCTTAATTTAAGTCCTTGCATGTTTATTGTCCACTTGTTTTCCCCCTATTTGGGCGGTCCGACCCGCGGTTCCACCTCGGGCCCGGGTTGGGTCGCCACATCAAACCCCACAGAAAACAGATATAACAAACGTGGGAAGAAACGAACAAACTTCCTAAAACCTAGCAGGAAGACAAAACAATTCCAACACTCAATGTAGCTTCCAATGTTATAACATCAGAAGCTACAATCAAAACTTGTTGCGTGCACGCCCGGGAATGTAAACTTCTAAATCTTCTCGAATTTCAAAGACTCGACTTTTGCTTTTAGTTTTCTCTTAATCTCTACATTTCAGCCGTGTCCAAGCCTCCTCTATATATAATGTCGAGATGTCCTACACACATGAAATAATTGGACTCCAACAAGAACAAGGATTAGAGGAAAGAAATAAAATCTTCTTACCATATCTCTAGATTTTATTACTATATAATCAAGGAGACTAGATACCCGGTTGAAAGAGGATTTATCACAAGATTTTGTTTCCAAAAATAATTAATTCATTAAAGTATTTGTCTTCCACAATTTTGGATAATATATGATACTTCACTATTATTATAAAAGATTAATTTAATTTAAACAATATATTTTATGAAAATATATTCAATAATAACAATATAGTAGGTATTGAATTGATAGGCAGCGATCATATGTTTTTCTCAAAACTCAGTTTAGAAAAATATATTTTTATAGTATTATTTTTTTTATTATGCTACATGAGCAAAGAATTTTATTGATTAAATATTTAAAATAAATAAAAAAAGAATAATTATGTTGTTCTTGTGACGGTAACCAAATACCGTTTGATATTTTTTTGAATTTAGAAAATAGTGTAGGTAGGTAATTAGAAAAGTAACATTGTTAGAGAACATAATATGGACAAGTAATCAAGGGATAATTTTGTTCAAATACGTGTTTATTTGATGTAATAATTGGTAATGTAGTGTATAAACAAAAATTGTAGTGGAAATAACCACTTCCTAAGTTATATAGGGTATACTATTGATGTATCCAGAATAATGTAGATACACTAGGCTAAGAAAACTGAATATGTGAGAACCCGAAACCTACTTGTATAACTTGTCTTCTATTCTTGTTTAACATGATTAGAAGGTGTATTTAACATGCTAGTAGTATCCCTAACATGTTTGACTTGATCGTATTCCTTGGTCGAGCCGTAATTGCCGTATCGAACTCCTATTGCCTTGCATGCTCTAGATTGGCTTGTTCTTGCTCGGGATTTGATCTTTTGGACTTAGCCAAGACCTTGAGAGTCTTTTATCATTGTTTTAGGACCCTTAGTACTCATTCTATTGGTTCTTTGAGTTGTATGTGCCTCGTGTGCGCTATACGTTCAAATCTGGACCTGTTTGACCTAACGTTTGGCCTGAGGAATTGTTTTACCCTGCCAACCGAACATTTTGGGCATTGTTCAGACCCAAGAACCGAACATTATGAAGGAGGTTCGGCCTCCACAACCGAACAGAGGTGATTTCCAGCAAGACGAGGATTTTCTGCAACTTTGGTTGATTACACTTGTGCCCTTACTAAACCTCTATCATTGGTGACTTTAATCACTCGTATTAGAACCTTATTAGTCTAATCTAAGCCTAATCAAGATTTCTAAACCTATTTCCATCACTCATCTTGTGACAAGTGTACTCCACTAACACCTTAATTGAGCTGATTTCTTCTACATTAGTTGGAGACTTCACTTTACGATCTATTTTCTTCCCTTCTCCTTCATTGTCTGGAGAGAGCTTGTGCGTGAGAGTCTTGGTGAGATCAGTGCGTGAGGGTTTGACTCCCAAGTGAATCAAGACCCGCTTGCGATTCCGAGACCACCGTTACGAAGCCGCCGTCGAGTAGATCGATCGACACCGAATAGTTTTCTTGCTTCCGTCTTTTGCTTGGCTTGAGGTAAGCTATCGATTTCCCTTAGGTACATGCTAGAGATAACATGCTACCCCCTCTTACTTCCCTTCTCTCATGTCTAAATCATGCTCTCCTTGTTTTTCTACCATGATATTGGTGTGTTTAGAGAGTATCAATATCTGGGAAACCATGAATGTAAATGTTTTGATTTGGACACTAAGCCTAGAAGTAAAAGTGTTCTACGTTACGTTAGAAATAACTATTGTTCTTGGGTCATAGACTTTCGACCATTATTTGGGAAAATATGATTATAGGGTTCCATGATTTGGGAACTTGAGATTATTCTTGGCTATGGTTGTTATGTGGATTAATGACCTAGATTAATCGACGCGATAACTTAGAAAAGAGTTTGAAATGCATCTAGTGTTTTAACTCTACTTGGTTTGAATTTATAGAAATGACTCAATGGAGTCGACATTAGTGAGCTATTGAACAATATCGGCTCAAAGATCAATCCCTACGACGTTATTACATGCGTTCAACTAGAAAACTAATTCTAGACTCTTGAAATGGATTGACTATCATGCTTGTATCTTTATGACATAATAAATGCATACTTGATATATTGAGTTCGCTCTTGTCGAGCTCAATCTTGCTTGTTTATTGATGAGATTATATACTTGTCTTGAACGAGGACGCTCTTGTCGGACTCGTTCCATACTTGTTTCATTGTTGAGTAAATACTACTTGGCATTGCATGAGTCCAGCTGGCATACTTGATCCTGTCACACACCCTCCACTGCTGGCCATAGTGGGGAAGAGCTCTCTCTGGCCAACCAATACGCGCCCATTGAATGACTACTTGTTATCCCGAGTATATCTCGGAAGAACGATGTATTATCACACCCATCGATAATTGCACGTATCGAAGGTGTCTGTTTTGCAGGTCTACGCAGCGGCCCGGCTCTATATCCTCACATTATGTGAATTATGTGCAATAATGTGCATCTTAAATACTTGATCTCCATGCTTGTAATATTGTCTTGCCTAACGTGTTGCATATTTTCATGTCATGCATGTTTGATAGCTTACGAGTCATTATGACTTACCCGTTCCCCTGTATTTTTTTTAGATCCTAGCAGGACAGGACCTTCTCGTTGAGGCTCGTGGTGCTCTTAATCCTTACTTCTCTTTGATCAGATTTTTGCGGTTGAAGAGGTGGTTTTAGATGTCCTCTTCTATTCTTTTGTATTTTGCAAGGACGATGGGTTTTAAAGCTAGTCAACTAGACTAAGCTTGGGAATGTGTATAGATCTTGTACTCGTGTATTCCCGTTAGCTACTTGTAGTTCTAACTCTTGTAGTACTTATACTCTTTTTGTTGCCGGCAATTGTGTTAGTCGTGCCTTGTATATGATGTTATCGTTCACTACGTATAGACTTCCGCTGAGCATCCTTTTAGCTCTTATTTATCTTCTTGTCCTATTAACTGTTTTATCAGGTGAAATGATTTTTATACACCAACCTTTAGTGTCGAGTTCTGTTGTGACTGAACTGTTGCGTCACGTCAGTTTTAAAATTATTCGAGTCCTTGCATGATCCTTGTTTCTTGTCTCTCTCTCGTTTGGCGGTCCGATCCGCGGTCCCATCTCAGGTCCGGGGCCCGGGGTCGCCACATTTGGTATCAGAGCCTATGTTAGCTATAAGCCAGGATAGGTTCCATGGCCTTTGCTTGGTTTGGGTTGTCGTCGAGTAATTACCGTCGAGTGTTCTTGTTAGTGCCTATTCGGCATGTTCTTTTGTACAAGTATAGGACTTGGAGTACTAAGTTCGATTTGGTCTAGATTGTCGTGAGTGTAAGCTTGTGTCTGGGAGTATCATATTCCTCCTATGTTGCTTTTAAGCTGCAGTTATACCAAGAGTGTATGTTGCTGCTTTGTAGAGCTATTGTTTCTTGTCCGTTGTGAGTGACCAAATAAGCTCAGGTTGTCGATCCCGAGCGTGATCGTCGTGGTGTCCATTAGTGTTATTACACCTTCTTAAGCGGCGTGGCTAAGCCTCCCGTAGTACCTAGTGTATTCCGTGATTTCTACATAAGTATATATATCTACTGTAGTACCTAATCGTGAGTGCTTGGGCTGCCTAGTGTCGGAAATTGGAGGACTCTTTCCCGCTGCCTGTTATTGAGATTGAAGGGATACCCTAATAATCAAGGTATGGTTGTGGTTTCAAGTTGAGACTTGGTGAGTACCCGATAGGTGATCGCATGACCTATGATTGGATTAATCGTCAACTTGTTTACGACTTGACCCATAGTGATTTGAGGTCTACTAGTTAATAACTATTTGCTAGCCAAGGATTATTAAGTTATTGTCTTGTATCGTTATTTGACTAATACGTTAATAGAGTGTTAACATTGTGTAAAATAATTTATCTATCATTAGTGGATTGTTAAGGGTATGAATGTTCCATACTTGGTATACTTGTATAGTAGATTAAAATACTATGTATATGATATTGATTTCCATGCCTATATGTAACTATATTATATGTGCATGAGACCTTCATAAAGGATGCTCTTATGTGATTTGCAACCTCTCCCGCATCCTATACGACGAAAGCTTTTGAAGTCACTTCAGAGGGCCCTTGACTTGATTATCAAGAGGTATTCGCCGGAGAACTAGAATGGTATAATATGATATAGGAATTGACTGAACCCGTTACCAACTGGAATGAAATTGAAAGTGGTATCTTGTTTTGCTTGTGCAAATATGTGCAACGTGTATATTGAAATCATGCTATGAATAAATTGAACCTGTGACATGATCGGATGAATTACATGGTATTGAATGTCTTCTTTGAAAGGCGAATATGTGGTCCATGATGATTGACTACTTGATTTTAGTGTAAGGGCGTTAGACCCTAGAGATTCATGTTGTGACCGGAATAATTTAGTTAGCCCGGAAAACTCTTTGTTGGGAAGTTTGTTAGTTCGGTGCAACTATTGCACATGCATACGAATCACCTTTTAGTTGATAAAGTGGAATTTTCACCTCAATGTCCACGTTTGTTGGAACTTTGTAAGCCTCGATAATGTCCTTGAACCCCGTCAAGAGTCAAGATGACTCGACTTTGGAATTGATTGGAGATGATATTTAAGTATTTCTTTCCCCTACCGCTTCCGTAGATTCGTTTCTTCGTGACCCGTATTTTTGTATACGACTTCTCTACCTTTGTTGAGCTCGTTAGCTCAACTGTCCGACTCGCACTACTATTTTGCAAGTGCTTGTCCTCTTCTTTCCTTGTCCTTGCGACACGACTTTGGGATTCCGTTCCAGAATCTGGGTCAAGTCGCCACAGTTGTTATTTCTGCTTTACGGGCTAGACAACTCTTATCTCGGGGTTGCACGGGGTATTTAGCTTGTGTGCTTGATACTAGTGTCTCGACTGCTAAATTAAAAGATGTTCCGGTAGTTAATGAATTTCCAGATGTCTTTTCTACCGATTATGCTTTGCCTCCCGACCGAGAGTTAGAGTTTTGCATTGAGCTTTTGCCAGGGACTTCGCCTATATCTAGAGCGCCTTACAGAATGGCTCCAGCGGAGTTGAGAGAGTTGAAAGAACAGTTGCAAGAACTTCCAGATAGGGAGTTTAATAAACCGAGTGTGTCTCCGTGCAGTGGGGTGCACCGTGTTGTTTGTGAGAAAGAAGGATGGTAATTTACTTTGCATAGACTATCGACAGCTTGAACCAGTTACTATCAAGAATTGGTATCCCTTGCCACACATTGATGATCTTTGATCAACTTCGAGGCTCGCTTGTTTATTCCAAGTTCGACTTGAGGAGTGGCTATTATCGCTATGAGTTCGTGCAAAGGATGTTCCAAAAAGCCTTTTACACGTTATGGCCATTATGAATTCGTGGTTATGCCTTTTGGTTTGACAAATGCACCTGCAGTCTTTATGGATTTAATGAATAGGGTGTTTCACGAATACCTTGATTGCTTTGTGGTTGTGTTTATTGATGATATCCTCGTGTACTCGAAGTCGCGAGAGGAGCATGAGATTCACTTGAGAGAGGTCCTTTCGATCTTGCGTGAGAAGAAAATTTATGCTAAGTTCAGTAAGTGTGCTTTCTAGCTGGAACATGTTGCTTTTCTAGGACACGTGGTGTCTAGTGATGGTATAACAAAGGATCCATCTAAGGTTCCGAGGCGTTATTAGTAAGTGGAAGACGCCTACTACGGTGACTAAGTCCGTAGTTTCTTGGGCTTGGCAAAAGTTATTACCGTAGATTTAGGGGTTTTCAAGATCTCGCTACTTGATAAACCGACACGTAAGAATTCTTCTTTTATATGGAGTGATAAGTGCGAGGCCAGTTGATCGATGTATTTTATACGTCGATTTTATATACTTCTATGACTTAAATTATGATATTTCACGAGTCTTTTGAGTACTAATATATGTTTTCGGTGAGTTTTGTAAGTTTCAGGATTATTGTGAAAATACGCGAAACTCCGTGGTTTTAAGTGCAAATTACAAGGAAGAGAAAAATTGAAGAAAAATAAAGATCGCACAACCTTGCCGGACACCTTGCGGACGCAGGTGCACTTGCGACCGCAAGGTAGGCAAGACGGTCCTCGGCCGAAGAATCAAAGAAATCAAAAGCCACCCACTGGAGACCTTGCGGACGCAAGGTATCCAACACCTGCGACCGCAAGGTAGGCATGCGACCTTTTCGGATTTTCACACGTCATTCGATCCAATCACAACTCCCGAGTATATATAGAAGTCGATGCCGAGCCTAAGCATAGGAGGGACGGCCGGAAGCTCTCTTTACATAGATTTTAGGTAGTTTTAGATTGTATAACATAGTTAGGTTTTGTAATTTCAAGTATTGAAGATCAAATCATGTCTCCCATCATCTTCATGTGTTGTTCATCGCCTATGATGAACTAAATCATCCCTAATCTAGGAGGTGGGAGGTAACTTGTATCGAATTTATGTTTTGATTCATATATATATGTCTATTCAATGCTTGTTGATTGTGTTGTTTATCAATCCCTATATTATTTTGCTTTGAACAAATGAATGTAATCGCAAATAATAAAGGCTTAGAGGTGCGGATAACCGCATGACCAAGTGCATATGTCGTACATCGCTCACCAACACAATAAATTGGACCTATCGATGCACGAGAGTGATAAGTTAGGACCGTGTTCTTACATGATCTAGGTGACAGATAGATCATAAATCTAGGTGTGACTAGATTGATAGTTCCGTGCTTAGGATATAGAATGGGTGAATTTTATGGGATGGAGGTGAACCAATTGTTCAACGACTATATCTATTTTTAGTGAACGAACCCAAGACATTGAATGACATTATTATGAATTGAACATAAAGGAGATATAAGTGAAACCCATAATCCTAGATTTCCACTCACCATAAGATCTTCATATCTGTTATTACTGTCTAATTAGTTAAACATCTATAACTAGTAGATTAGAGTAGAATTAAACATAAAAACCCCCTTAGGTTAATAATTTGCTATCTATAATCGCACTGTTCGTGATCACTTGTCTCGTGGGTTCGACCCTTGCTTCCGAGTCTATTCTATAATAGTCTTGTCCACTTGCAAGGAAATAGATAAAATAAAACATCGATCAAGTTTTTGGCGCCGTTGCCGGGGACAAGCTAGTTCACGTAGTTAGTTTGTAGGTAGTGTAGTTTTTAATTTAATTTAGTTTTTAGTTTAATTTTCTGTTTTTATAAAAAAAAAAAAATACAAAAAGATTTTATTTTATTTTATTTTTTAATAGTTAGTTGTTTTTAAATTGCTTTAAATTATTTTTATGCACGGTCGTAGATCTTTAAATCCTGAATTGGTAGACTTAGATCAAGATATAAATATTGTTAAAAGATACCAAAAATATTTTGAAAATCTAGCTTTCGAGCCTGATAATCAAGACCAACTGAATCGAGAGGATCCTCTGGTTGATCCTACAATGGAAGAAAATAACAATATTCGTAATCCACGAAACCTAGTTGACCCCAATAGGAATCAAAGACAAGAAGAGCCGCAAGAAGAAATATGGAAGTAGTAGTAAATCAAAGAACTATTAATGATTTCAGTAGACCTTCATTAAATGTGGTGACATCATGTCTAGTCTTGCCAGATGCTGTTAGGAATTTTGAGCTAAAAGGACATTATTTTAATGCCATACCATCTTTTCATGGGATGCCCCATGAAGATCCTGTCAGTTTCTTAAGAGAATATGAATACATGATGAGTACTTTTCCTTTAGGAGGGTTGACTGAAGATCAAATTAAAATGAAATATTTTCCCAGTGCATTAAAAGAATTGGCAAAGAGATGGTTTATGAACCTAACACCAAACAGTGTTTTTACTTGGGCACAATTATATGATTTGTTTATGAGCAAATTTTACAAACATGCATCTCTTACAGAGTATAGAAAACAAATCATGTCATTCCAAAATGAACCAGGTGAAACATTCCATGAGTCATGGGATAGATTTAAAAATCGCTTATTATGTGTCCTCATCATAATTTGGCTCAACATGTGTTAGTGCTTCAATTTTATCATGGTCTTTCGCCAGTTTACAAACTATGGTTGATAGTGCAATTGGTGGTTCTATTAATAGAATGACACCGTAAGCACTAGAAGAATTATTTGAGATGCTAAGTATTAATTCCCAACGAGAAAAGTGCTAGAGGTAAAAATAGGAGCCTATATCAATTGCAAGATAATTCAAATACACAAGCTCAATTTGAAAATTGGCAAATTCAAGAAGCATGTGCTCTATGTGGATTATATTCTCATGCTACTAATTTTTGTCCGTCAAGTGCTATGTATTCTGAACAGGCTAATGCTATGAATATGTATCCTCAAAGGCCAAGGAATGATCCCTATTCAAATACATATAATCCTGGTTGGAGGAATCATCCTAACTTTTCTTGGGGAGGAAATAAGCCTTTGCAACCTCAACAATTCCAACCTCAACCACCACAACCTCCACAGTTGCCAAATCAAAATCAGTTGAGAATTGAAGAAGTTCCCAAGCAAGAAGTAGCTAGTAAAGGTCAAGCGCTTTGATGAAGTACATGCTTGAAGAAATTGAAAATCAAGAAACATATTGAAAGTTCTGAAGCAAATAAAAGAGAAGAAGGGAAGTTCCCTAGTCAAACTGAGCAAGCTAAGTCAATCACCGTCCTGCGAAGTGGTAAGGTGATAGGTGAAGAGGTAAGTGATCCTGATCCTTCTTCCAATATGCATGCTACAGTAGAAAATTCTGAAAAAGTAAAAGAGAAAGAAATTGAAAAAGATAGTGATAGTAATAAAGAAAATAATGATTTAAGTAATCAAGAGGTAGAAAAAGAAAAAGAAAAAGAAGTAGAAGTAGAGGTTCCAAATAAGGAACAAGAAAAAGAAGAAGAAATTCAAAATAAAGATAATACAATTGAAGTTGAAAAGAGTTAGATCAAGAAGAAGAGGAACCTTATGTGGCTCCACCACCCTATGTTCCTCCAATTCCTTTCAAGAAGACTTATGAAAAACCGAATGGACAAACAATTCACGGAAATTTATAATATGTTATCCAAAGTAAATGTTAATTTACCTTTGCTTAATGTTATTAAAAATATTCCACTTATGCAAAGTTTTTCAAAGATCTTCACTCTAAGAAACACAAGTTTGAAAACAACGAAAAGATTGTTGTTTCGAAAACGTGCCTGCTTTTACAACCCGAATTACCACCTAAGTTGAAAGACCCAGGCAGCTTTAATATCCAAGTCTCCTTGGGAAGCTCTAAAAAGATGAAAGCAATGCTAGATTTAGGAGCAAGTATTAACTTGATGCCTTTCGCGGTCTATAAACAATTAGGTTTAGGAGAACTAAAACCCACTAATATGCAATTACAATTAGCTGATCGCTCAGTTAAATATCCCTTGGGTATAGTGGAAGATATCCTAGTTCAAAGTTGATAAATTAATCATACCGAGACTTTGTGGTTCTAGAGATGGAAAGGAAGATATGCACCAATAATGAAGTCCCAATATTGTTAGGCGACCATTTATGGCAACCGCCAATACAATGATTAATGTGAAAAATGGTAAACTCACAATGTCGGCGGTCCTAGGTGAAACAATTGAAATTTTGTGTTTGATGCTATGAATAGACCTAGTGACATGAGTGCCGTTTTCAATAGATGAGATTGAGAAATTATCAACCAAACTTTTGAAGAAGAGGAAGATTATGAGAGAGATAGATTTATTGTCTATGATGATAGCCCTATCCCTCCCATAAAAATCGACATTGAGGAAATTGAAAGAGAAATAGAAGAAGAAGAAAGATTAGAGAAAGAAAAGTTAGAAGCTAGTAAAAAGAAAGATGAAAAAGAAATAAAGGTAGAATCAGAAAATAATTCTGATGAGTCAGAGAAAGTAGTAGAAGAAAGTTATGAAATCAAAGATGATGAAGTAGAGATTCTAAAATCTCTCTTTGAAGAAATTGAGATAGAAAATATTAAGGAAGAAAAACAAGAAGAGAATAATGAGGCTAAAATAAAAGAAACAATTAAAGCAGAAAATTCTGAATTTATGCCTTCCATTAATTCTCCCAAAGTCGAAGAATTAAAGCCATTACCATCCCATTAAAATATGCATTTTTTAGGGAAGGTAACACTTTGCCTGTTATTATAGCAAATTGACTTAACGTAAAAACAAGAAGAAAGTTTGTTAAAAGTTTTATGGACACATAGAGAAGCTTTAGGATGGTCCTTAGGCGACCTTAAAAGGAATTAGTCCTCTATGTGCATGCATAAAATACATTTAGAAGAAGGTAGTAAACCTTCTAGAGAAAGACAAAGAAGACTTAACCCACACATGGAAGAAGCTGTTAGGAAAGAAGTTCTTAAGCTCTTAGATGCGGGTATAATTTACCCTATATCAGATAGTAAATGGGTTAGTCCTGTTCAAGTAGTTCCTAAAAAGTCAGGAATTACAGTCGTTAAAAATGATAAAGATGAATTAGTCCCTACAAGGACTATAACTGGTTATAGAATGTGTATCGATTTGCGTAAATTAAATGCGGCAACTAGGAAAGACCACTTTCCTTTGCCATTTATTGACCAAATTCTTGAAAGACTAGCCGGTCATGAATATTATTGCTTTCTTGATGGTTTTCCTGGGTATAATCGATCCCTGTTGCACTGAAGACCAAGAAAACAACCTTTACATGTCCCTTTGGTACTTTTGCTTTTAGGAGAATGCCTTTTTTGTGTAATGCACCAACTACTTTTCAAAGATGCATGATTTCTATATTTTCGGATTTAGTTGAAAGATGCGTAGAAGTTTTCATGGATGATTTTTCTTTTCGCCGGAAATTCTTTTGATCATTGTTTAGAAAACCTTACATCCCTCGAAAAGATCGAAACTAATTTAACTTTAAGTTGGGAGAAAAGTCACTTCATGGTAAAACATGGAATTGTCTTAGGGCATGTTGTTTCAAATAAAGGAATTGAAGTTGACAAAGCTAAAATTGAAGTTATTTCACAACTACCCCTCCCACTTCGCTTAAAGGAGTTCGAAGTTTTCTTGGGCTCATGCTGGTTTTTCGTAGATTTATAAAGATTTTTCCAAAATCAGTAAACCTCTATGTAATTTGCTAAAAAAGACGTAATTTAGTTTTTGATAAAGAATGTTTAGAAGCTTTTTAATTTAAGCTTAAAAGAAAAGTTGCAATGGAGCCGTGTTAGGACAAAGGGTAGATAGAAAGCCTCATGTGATCCATTATGCTAGAACTCTCGAATGATGCTCAATTGAATTATACCACCTCTTAAAAGGAATTTTAGCATTAGTATATGCTTTAGAAAAATTTAGATCATATTGCTAGGATCAAAGGTGATAATCTTTTCTCGATCATTCTAGCATTAAAATATCTCTTAAGTAAGAAGGATGCTAAACCAAGATTAATTAGATGGATGTTATTGTTACAAGAATTTGACATAACTATCAAGGATAAAAAGGAACCGAGAATGTTGTGGCCGACTCACTTGTGTCAGGTTAGAATTTTCACCCTTGCTCGAATCAATTTCTTGATGATCCTGTCCCCATTAATGACAATTTTCCCGATGAACAACTCCTTAGCCATTAAAGATTCCGACCCTTGGTATGCCGACTTTGTCAACTATTATGTGTCCGATCATTAATCCGATTTTGATCATTACGAAAAGAAGAAATTTTATGAAAACTAAATTATTTTGGGAAGCTCCTCATTTATAAAATTTGCTCGATTCTTTAATAAGAAGATGTATTCCTAAAAAACCAACAAGGTATCATGGAATTTTGCCATGGATATTCTGGTGGTGGTCATTTAGTGGTAATAAAACCGCCGAAAATTTTTATCAGTCAGATTGGCTTCAATTGCTTAGAGATTGTGAATCGTTTAAAACATGCGATAAAATGTCAAAGAATTGTGGTATAGGAAAGAGAAACGAGATGCCCTTACATGTTAATTTAGTAGTTGAAATTTTTGATGTTTGGGGGTATTGATTTTATGGGTCCCTTTCCCCAGGTCCAATAATTGCGAATATTTTGGTAGCAGATTATGTTCTAAATGGATAGAAGAAGCAGTCCAACTAATGATGGAAAAAACAGTCAAATTTGTGAAGATTTATTTGCAGATATGGAGTCCCTAAGGCCATAATAAGTGACGGGGAACTCATTTTACCATTAAATGTTGTTCTTAGAAAGCATGGTGTAACTCAGCAGCTAGCTACACCTTATCATCCACAAAACATCCGG
>CM028377.1:178894085-178957426 GCA_013146195.2 Codonopsis lanceolata
GAATCTTTCATTTCAAATTCTCCCTTTAGGTAATCAAGCTGCTTCTTTGATTTCCTTAGGAGTTCAATGATATTCGAGATCATCTACATAGGCAGCGATAATAGCAAATCAAGCGTCGTTTCTTTTATAAAAATACACGGACATAATTGATCATTCACATATCAGTCTTTTAACAAATGCTCACTTAAACAATTATACCACATGCGTAGGATTGCTTCAATCCATACGATGATCGTTGTAGTTTAATTACACAATTCTTTAGGCTTTGAGCTCGGTGCTTGGCACTTTAATTCCATCGAGGAATTCATATAATAAGCGTCTAATGATCGTATAAATAAGCCGTTACATCATCGAGATGCATATCTAGATTTTTCGAAACCGATGAGGTGATTAGATATCTGAGCATTAATAGCATCCATTACGGAGGCTGGTTCTTCATAATCAATCGGGCCTTTGAGAAAAACCTTGTGCAACAAAGGCGGCCTTGTATCTCACAATCTCATTTTCTCATTTGCTTTCGAACAAAAATCCATCGTATCCAATGGGTTTCCACGACTTACGGTGTGAAACGATAAGGCAATACTTTTCGTTTATTCAACGAATTTAATTCAGCCTTCATGGCATCTATCCATTTGATCTTGTCATGCCTCTTTTGACATTCAGATACAGATTTTGGCTCGGGATCATCGCCTGCCATTAATTTCGATACCGAATAAGAGAATATATCATCAATATTCTCCATTTCATCTCGGTTCCATATTTTTCCATTACATATGTAATTAATGGAAATCTCATGGTTATCATTACTGCAGGCTTACTAGATTTGCATGATCGTGTTTCTTCTCGAACAATTTCACGATCGTGTGTTTCTTTTCCGAACACTTTCATGTGATTGGGGATTTTCAATCACTTTCTTTTGCAGGATTTTTATCCTTTGAACCAATGGGTCGCCCACGCTCAGCGTGTCTTAGATTCATTTGCCATTTTATCATTTGGCAGCCTTTTGGTATTTCAATTCGGGCAGGAGCATTTATAGCCTACATGTGACTTTGTCACTCTTTGTATCTATAAATGCATCCGGCAATTGATTCGCTACATTTTGTAAATGTATGATCTTTTGAACTTCCAGTTCACGTTGCTTTGTGGGAGGGTCAAGGTGCAAAGATGATGTGCACCACTTGATCTCTCTTCACTTTCCCCTCTTCACCTAAAGGTGGAAACTTGTCTTCATTAAAATGACATCGGCAAGCGTGCCGTAAAGACGCCACCCGCTTTTGGTTCAAGATATTTTATTATAGAAGGGATTCATACCCAACATATACTCCCAATCTCCTTTGTGGTCCCATCTTTGTGCGTTGTGGTGGAGCAATTGGTACATATACCGCACAACCAAAAACTCTTAGATGGGATAGATTCGGCCTCGCCCGAATGCCATCCGTATTGGGGACAAGTATTTATGATATGCACTTGGCCCGAGGCGAATCGCATACGGCCGCATGTAAACAAAGATGACCCCATACGTAAGTAGGAGCTTTGTTCTCATCATTAATGGTCTGCAATAAGTTGAATACGCTTTGATCAACGATTCACCAAACCATTTTGTGTATGAACATGGGCCTCTGGATGTTCAACATCAATCCCTATTGCCATACAATAATCATTGAATGCTTGAGATGTAAATTCACCAAAGATTATCAAGTCTCACTTTCTTGATCATATAACTGGGGAATTGTGCTCTCGCTTGATTATTTGTGCAATGAATTTGGCAAATGTCAGATACGAGTTGATAATAGACATACGTGCGACCATTTGCTAGAAGCATCAATCAATACCATAAAGTATTGGAATGGTCCACTTAGTGGATGGATAGGTCCACATATATCACCCTCGAATCGCTCCAAAACGATGGTGATTCATATCCAACTTTAGTTGGTGATGGTCTAATTATCAACTTTCCTTGAGAACAAGCCTCACAAAGGAGTTCATTAGATTGAAAAATCTTCTGGTTTTTCAATGGATGACCACTAGAATTCTCTATAATTCTACGCATCATTATTGATCCCGATGCCCCAATCTATCATGCCAAAGCTTTAAATGTTTCAAAACTTCAAGCCATCAGGTTTCATCAGAATATGATTCAAATATTCTTATGATTGTACTATACAATCCAGATGATAGAGATGACAATTTTTCCAATATACACTTGCTTCCGGAAGTGTTTGAGGTAATGCAAAGATATTCATCATTCCCCTTATTCATAGTCTCAATATGATATCCATTCAGGGCGATTTAATGTCTTTGAAACTTAACAAGTTTCTTTGAGACTTAGAGAGAATAATGCATTATTTATCATAAATTTCGTACCTCCAGGCATTAGGAAAATTGCCTTGCCAAATCCTTCAATTATTTTGGCATTACCAGATATAGTGTTGACATTAGCATTGTCAATTTTGAGATAAGAAAAATATTTCTTATTTTTAAGTATGGTATGCGTAGTAGCTTTGTACTGCCGCAAGACATAAATCTCCTCCTTGAATTTGGATTCGAGACATATTTGTGATCTATTTCAATATGAAAGAAAGTAAAATAAGATGAATAAATATGATAACACATTGAATGCAAAATGCATATATAAACTTTATTGTAAGCATGCTAGTATACATAGAAAAAGCAGATAATGTTCCTACATAACAACATGTTACTTTTTCCACAGCTTTTATCTAAAACTCGGACCATAGCTTCATTCCTATGTTCATTTATTGTTCATGACCAATATCATCACTAATGGTATTGGTCATGTCGACGTTGGCCATATCACCGAAATCAAAATAAAGATCTTCAGGATCATTTTCAAGGAAATTTGTCTCTACATTCTTTCCTTTTTGTGATCTCTCATAAAGATCAACTAGATGTTTGGCCGTTCGGCATGTGCGTGCCCAGTGGCCTGTCATGCCACACCTAAAACATGAACTCTCTTCATTGTTTGGACGCACATTTTGCCTACTCGAGGAGGTGTTTCTATCATCATCTCTGTTCCACTTCAGGTGGCGAGAGGAATTTCCATTATACGGATGATGATGATGGCGACGAAAGTTATTTCGTCCGCGGCCTCTTCCTCGGCCTTGATTCCGACCACGACCCCGGCCTTGTCCATGATTTCCTTGGCCTCGACCACGACCGCGACCACGACCACTACCACGCCCACGCTCTTGGCCTTCATCATACATAGTCCCATTCGCTTCAGGGAATGGGGCTGAACCAGTCGGTCGAGATTCATGATTCTTCATTAGAATCTCATTATTCTTACAAGTAGGCAAGAGATCAATTCGTAGTACCTTTTAAAACCCTCTCTCGATATTGCAGCAGAGCATATTCGAGGCATGAAATGTGGAGAAAGTCTTCTCCAACATATCATATTCAGTGATGGTTTCCCCACATAATTTCAACTGTGAGGTTATTCTGTACATCATTGAACTATATTCATTAATGGTTTTAAAATCTTGTAGGCGGATATGAATCCAATCATAGTGTGCTTTTGGGAGAATGATATGACCGTTCTCAAATGGTCATATCTTTCGTTCAAACTCTCCCAAAAGACGAGTGGATCATTGACCGTGAGGTACTCCATTTTTAGGTCTTCGGACGTGGTGTCGTGGTGTCGTGAGGAAAATCATGGCTTGAGCCCGTTGTTGGTTACTTATCCATTCACTATTACTTTGTTGGATAGTATTTTCGAGGCTTCTAGCGGCCAGGTGGGTTTCGGCATCTATTTTCCAAGACATATAGTTTTTCCCAGTTATGTCGAGCCTTTCAAATTCAAGCTTAGCAATGTTTGCCATTTGTGAAGAAAAACTATAAAAATGAAACATATATATATATATATATATATATATATATATATATATATATATATATTAATAAAATGATGACATGGAAATTTTATTCATACGATAATCAATCAGTACATGTTAAAATGTATGTTGAAAGCTATTGTAATTGCTAACAGGACATATATGATACAAAGAAGGCTAATAAAAATCTCAAAATCATTTGGAGGGAATTCAGCAACAAAAACCATTGCAGTGCATGCAATAACAAGTATGATAATAATCATCAACATTGGAGGAAACATTTTGTAGAAGAAGATATGATAATATTGAGAGCTTGTAAGGAGATGGTAAAAATGTGAGTAATCTATTAAAATGTTACGGTATATATGGAGAGAAAAATGACCGTTTATGACCGTTAACTAGCCGTTTATTACCGTTGGAGGAGATAAATAAAAATCAGTAACTAGCCGTTTATAGCCGTTATATAGCCGTAAACTAACCGTTATAGGATAGGGGTAAACATGTAAAAATTCCGATTTAATAGAATTACATTTATATTATGAATACATATAAAACTTATTAGGAGCAATAAATAAAATAACTCCGCATGAATATTTTTCTAGTCAACTTTATACAACTATTATATAGCATACATATATATTCACGCCACGCTACTCGGCAAGCCTTTCTGTGGGTGTTTGTAAGTAAGTAATAAATATATATGTATATAAAGTTATTCATATATATAAAATTGAAATATATGTATATATATAAATATTCAGTTTATAGCTTGGGGTTATTTCTGCACAAGCATCAACGAACATATATATTATGCGTTAAATAATAAATTATTATTTCGTCATCTCACCATATATTATCGACGGTGGCTCAACCAACCTTTTCTTAATAATGGTGATATACGATATATATTGAAGTAAAACAGAGACATAAAATAAATAATATATCGGTAGAAAATTTTACCGATTGAGATTGTTAACAGTAGAACAATCGTGCTGATAACGTGTTATAAAGTAACCACAAATTAAGACAGAAGAGTATGAGAGAAAGAGAGAGAGAGAGAGAGAGAGAGTTTTTATTCAGAGTAGGAATCTGGGGTGCCGAAACCTTTTACAAAGCTCGGTATTTATAACCGAGCTGAAGAAGTGATACCATAATTGATATCACTGTATATGCATAGGCTTTGACATTAGTGAACTAGGGTGGCAGTGATTTGTCCACCATTATTGGTTCATAACAAAGTATAAATTATAGGGGGTGGCTATTTCTACTACATTTTGTACTTATCCACTACTTTATTAATTATTACTTTAAACTAATGTTTTTGCACAAAACCATCCCTAGTTTATTAATTGACATTTGAAGTTGAACAAGATAGTTTTTTTTTTTCTATTTATAATTTTTTTAGGACTTTTTGATTCTTAACACATCTCCGAACAAGATAGTTTTTTTTCTATTTATAACTTTTGTAATAGATATATTTTTTCGAACATGCTTATGACCTGTTTCATTATTCATAACAAAAAAATTAATTCATTAAAGTATTTGTCTTCCACAATTTTGGATAATATGTGATACTTCACTATTATTATAAAAGATTAATTTAATTTAAACAATATATTTTATGAAAATATATTCGATAATAACAATATAGTAGGTGTTGAATTGATAGGCAGCGATCATATGTTTTCTCAAAACTCGGTTTAGAAAAAATATTTTATAGTATTAGTCTTTTATTATGCTACATGAGTGAAGAATTTTATTGATTAAATATTTAAAATAAATAAAAAAAGCATAATTATGTTGTTCTTGTGACGGTAACCAAATACCGTTTGATATTTTTTTGAATTTAGAAAATAATGTAGGTTGGTAATTAGAAAAGCAACATTGTTAGATAACATAATATGGACAAGTAATCAAGGTATAATTTTGTTCAAATATGTGTTTATTTGATGTAATAATGGTAATGTAGTGGATAAAGAAAAATTGTAGTGGAAATAACCACTTCCTAAGTTATATAGGGTATACTATTGATGTATCCAGAATAATGTAGATGCACTAGGCTAAGAAAACTGAATATCTGACTTTCAATCTATCCATGATATAAGACCCAAACCTAACAAAGAAATCAAGAACAACAGTGAACTAGGTAGGGGCTTTCCCTGCGAAAGCACTCTTGTGTGATAATAAGTAAACGAACAAAATCACAGAGACCTCGATTTGGGGATAAACGAACAAATTTCCAATCAAAGCACACATAAGGTTTCTTTGAACAAGACCTCAATTTCAAAGCATATAGATTAAGGAGAAGAGAGAGATACCTGGGTAGTGCAACGGTGGCGTAGGGAGTTGAAGGAGAGAGAGTGTTGGTGGCGGCAAACACTAAGAACAAACGAAATCAGATACGACGAACAAGGGGGGTTGGGAGAAATCTAGGGTTTGAGAGAGATTAAGAAGAAGGGAGAGAGGTACCATACCTGAGCTTGTTGCTTGCGGTGAGGGCGTCGATGGTGAGCGGAGGGATTGCGAAGAAAGAGCGTGAGAGATGGTGAGCGGAGGGTGAGAAGAGAGAGAAAAGAGTTCGTGATTGTTTTGCCGATACCTTTGTGTAATTGTAATGGGAGTTTTTTTTTATGTAATCATTGACGGAACCTTCGTCAGTAATTACTGACAGACATATTTCGTCGGTGATTACCGACGGAACGTCCGTTAGTATATGTGGCGTCATTCTCCAATTATTTTACTGATGAACTTTTTTGTTTTGCTGATGAAAATTTTTGGTTTGCCGACGGAATGTCCGTAGGTAAATATGGTGCCAATTTACTAACAAACTTTCGTTAGTAATTTTCATTTTCCGTCGGTAATGTTTCTGTCGGTAATAAGCCTGTTTCTAGTAGTGAGTTGTGATTTGCTTCTTTCTCTTCCATTCTCCATTTCTTTCTTCTTCCTTATGCATTTTTCATTTATATGTGGGGTGGGTTAGGGTATGTTTTTGGTTTGCTGCGTATTAAGGGGGAGGGGAGGTGTACTCAGCGTATGAGGTTGAACCTAGGCTAGATTAGGGAATGGTAATAATAGGAAAAACATGGAGGGTGTGTTAAGTTTTTTAATTGATTTTGAAAAGAGGGATGATGAGTACTTAGTAATTGGGTGCACATAGAGGATTTGAGGGTCCAAATAATGCCCCCTAATTTTGGTTTACAAATACATTCTACAAAGCATGCCAAAACTTATAAGTATTAATATATGACTAGATGAGCCCCCCATCCTTTGGGATTGCCTTAAGTAATCCTTGAGTTTAAGATATCATAAACTAGCTCTTTAAAGCTTATTTTGTTTCAGTGATAATGTAATTTGCCTATTTTATTACAAAAAACAATCACATGCAATGCATATAGTTACTTACAACACAAAAATAGACAAAGTTAGTCTTAAGGATATGAATGAAATACTAATAAATTAAAATGCAAAATGTTCTAAGATCGATTCCTAAATACCTTGATAGTTCAGAATCTTTTGTTGCACATTTACATACACACACAAATATATATAAATGTATTTAAAACTTGATGAATGGGATTACTGCTAGAGGTCACCAGGGGGCACTCTAGTCATTATATTAAGTTATAATGACTTGTAAAAATGAAAAGTTCCCATCGTTTGGGAAATATGAAAAAATAATTTTCAACTTCCAAACAATATTGACTTTTGTTATTTATATCTAGAGTGTTTTTTGAATTAAGTCGCTATATGATATTAATAACTTTGCATCTCAAAAGCTTAGAATAGTACCCTTTAAATATTAAAAACAATGAATAGATATAAAATCAATTGAATTAGGCCTTAATTTTGTTATTCATTCACTCATGCTTTAGAGTTTAGACCCCAATTTTGATAGAGTTTTCTGGGTCACACTCGAGCCATGCAAGTTTAAGTTTGGTATAATTGGGGTTACTCAGTAGCGTATACTAGGGAACAACGAGAACGAATATCCAACTAGTTTGATTTAAAATAACATTCAAACGTTGCACGTAATAAGTTACTCCCTCCGTTCATAAATAATAGTCATGCTTTCATTTTTCGTCAGTTCAAAAGAAATTGTCATATTTCTAAACTTTCTTTTTCTGGCTAACAATTTTACAATTTTATCCTTACCTTTTCTTAGCTACTTTAAGTATAGACCACATATAAATGGACTTTAAAGAAAACTACACATCATACCGATATTTATAATAAATTCGATTAGTTTTACTTAGTATATGTGTGCAGTCAAACATGATTATTATTTAGAAACCGGGACGGGGGAGGGAAGCATTATAGAAAGATGGAGGACCCAAAATACGAATTCTTTTTGTTAGTCTTTGATCGATTAACTTAAAAGTTACAACCAATTTGAGGATACTCTTTGTTGTAAGTGTAGGATTGCTCACCACGGGAAATCAAGTAGAATGAAGAAAATGACATTGTTAATCAATCCCTTCCTCAGTTCATTAATTTAGATGTAGAAATAATCAAAACAAACACTATCATTGAAAACTATACAAATCAATGTAATCAACTAGCTACCTCAACTAGAATGACAATGGATTTTGAAGGAATATGTCAATGGCAGATAACATTAGGTGAGGTTGAAATAAATGTTCCTTGAGTATTTTCGCAAAAGGCTTCAAGACCAGATCCTGTTATCGAAACATGATCCAACACGATGTCGGTACAATGTGCGTTCTCACTGCAGTCGATTTTGATCGCGAGTTGCGAGGCTGAAGATCCTTGTATGTTTTTGTATGTCACAGAGCTCACTTTTACTGCCATTGCGTTCTATACCCATGACATCCATAAACCAAAAGGAATTTCACTTAGAGCTATTTTATTATTGTTAGATTTTGGACAGGGAAGTATTAATTATATTACAATCAACCTATCAAAGTAACATGGTTCTAAAACTTACCAAACAATGTTTCCCATTGCAATAATGTTGATCGATGATGATAGGGTTCTTCACATTTTCAAGCTGAATTTGTTGGAATAAGATTTGCCTTGCATATCCCGATCCACCCTAAATATGAAGAAGATGTTGTATTAATATTCATAATGCTCTGTTGTGTGTGTGTGCGCGCGTGTGTGCTTATAAAGAGAGATACTTTATTTTTATTTTTGGTCGAAGCCAATACGTACCGGTGTTGTTTTGATTCTTACTCCATTCATGGTAGAAGTTAGGTTGCAATTTATAACACGTACTTGTTCCACCGTATCTACAACATTGGTTTCTCCGAGGCTTCCAATACTAGTCGTGTTTGCGTTGTTGAAAAAAAAGAAAGACAAATAATAATAAATAAGAAAAGAAAGCATTAGAGCTAGGGTTACTTCAAGAATGAGATGGTTGAAGACATATGTTTTTCTAATTGGTAAATTATAAGTAACCCTTTGAACTATTGGTTGAGGTTCGAATTACCCCCTTAACTATCAATATTAAAGCAATGTGCCCCCTCTCAGCCTTAGTATTTTCTTTCCCGTCTTATGTTTAAGCTCTCATTTGTGAGTTGGCGAATAATGTACACGTGAATCTCAGATAACCATATTCTGAAAACTTAAACGACAATCCTTGTGATTAAAAAAAAAAGTTATAGTTGAAGGTGTCACATTGCTTCAATTGATAGTTGGGAGCGAAATTCGAATCCAACTCATACTTCGGGAAGGTTATTTTACTTTTTTAATCGGTGCAAATAATTCAGATGTATGTGACAAAAGTAAAAAAAAAAGGAATAGTTACTATACCTTATTCCATGACCCGGTCCACAGTTTACCCCCGTAACATTGATATCAAATGATCCACCATTAATGGCCACACAATCGTCGCCTGTATTATTTACAAGTATCTTTAGTTAGTAAGTAACTCTTTTAAAAAATACAAGTGAGACTAAAATACCACTTCCTCTATTTCTAACAAATTATCTTGTTCGACTGGAGATACTAATTAAGAAAAATTAGTTTACTAATTATAAATATTAATATAACATATACTCTGGTTTCCCTAAAAACCCATGTGATATAAGCATCATCAATGTAAGAAGAATTATTATAATAAAATGATAAAAAAATTATTTTTCTATAAAGGGATGTTTAGAAACATGACAATTTCTTAGAAGAGACGAAAACGAAAATCATGATAATTTTTTTGAAACGGAGGGAGTATTAAGTATGAATAATAGAAATAAAATTACCAGATTTGATGTAAGAGTCATGAATATTAACATGAGTTGAGGAACTGACTTCAATACCATCAGTATTTGGGCTGTCCTCGGGTGAAGATATAGAGATATGACCAATATCCACATTATTACAATTATGAACCCCAATATGTTGTCTTGGGCTATTAATAACTGTAGTTCCACTAATTTGAAGTCCATTGCAGCCATTAAAATGCAAAGCCTGCAAAATTTAGGAAACATTGGGGGTCAGTCATATTTTTTAAGTTTTCAAACGCTTTATACCTTTATATTATTTCGTTACTGGAAAAAGACGTTTTATGTATCTCGATACACAAAATGAAAGTTCTAAGTCTATAAATCTTTAGCTAGAATGAAAGTTCTCTTACTGAAGGGAATTTACAACTTGATGCCATATCCTGGAAAAAAAAACTCCATTAATCCCAAGTAATGATCATAAATGAGCTATAATCTTAGAAAAATTATTTTAATACATTGATTATATTTACTGTAAAAATTCCAATTAATGATATATACATTCAAAAACAAACTTACTGTTACTGGTGATTTGTTCCACCAAAGTGCACCCTGGCCGTTAAATTGACCCGACCCATCAATAATAAGACCGTTGACATTCATGAAATATATCCAAAATGAGCCGGATCCGCCGCAACCGGTCCATCCATCAATACTCTTTGGTGCAACGATATTTCCTAATACCTATCCACCTCAAAGGCAATAATTTCACTTTCTTTCACCCAAAAATTTCGATCATATATAAAGTCATACATTACATATATAATAAAGAGAAAAATAAATATTTATGTATAATTAAGTTTCGACGATTTAAATAGTTCCCATAATTCTGGATTTAATGTCGAGCAGATAAACTTGGGAGCATACCAAATTTCTATGTTTAGTCTTTTCAAAATAAAACTCTATTAAATGGATACTAAAAGAGAAAATACGACTGATTGAACATTTATAGAGACAATTTCATAAGTTTATATATTAGAGAAAATTGTAGGTCAGTACATTTTGACGAATTTCTGACAGTTTTAATTAATCACCGATATTATTTTTAAATCGCTACGGTGCAATTGCATATATCGCGATAACAAATGGTTGCATCGTTTGATATCAAAAGACGCATAGTCTTATCAAATGATACATCACGATGCATGAAAATGTTTTTTAACGATTTGAAAAAAAGTATCAGAATATGGACTAAAGTGGTTGATAATCCGTCCAAGTTTAGTAACCCGAATTTCCCAAGTATATTACCTGAATGTGAAGTTTTGAAGATTTGCATGGACCATTGAATTGCACGGGCCTCACTATAAACGTCCCACCGGACGGTACGATCAATGTCGGATTTGTTGAGCTATCTTCACACAAACTGGACCAACCTTTGATGAAAGCCTTCAACATGGAGTACAAATTAATAAAAACACATAAATCTATATTTTTTTTATTATTTTACATGGAGAAATTTTGTTCGTAAAGAAACAAATATTGAAGGGAGAAATACGATAGCAGGTCTCCTGTAAAACGGTCTTATAAATCTTTATTCGTAAAACGAAATTTTACTTTTTCATAGCTCAATCCATTAATACACGGTGGGTCAAATAAGGAGAATCTGTCTTACAAAAAAATATATGTAAAACTATCTTACCTAAACTTTTGTCAAAACACGAAAGAATAAGCAATTGAATAGAATTTACCTCCGTGTCGTCTGTTTTCCCATCTCCTCTAGCACCAAAGTTTGTGACAGAAAATGTAGCCGCCGTACCGCTATACGGACCAAATGAAGCAAGATATAGTGCAAAAAATATTGCAATATTTAGTAGCTCCTGCATCACGAGAAGAAAATAAAAGTTAGAAACGAAAAGATATATTCACTAGTCATTGCACAAATGGACTTCAAAATCAAATACTCTAAATTATTTTCATTTTTAAACATTTTTTAGTCACACCGAGTGTTTTTCAAATGAAAATTTAACATGCACATATACTTTTTAATTTTTTTCCAAATCATAAAAACATACGAATTCCATGTCTTATGATTATATATATATATATATATATATATATATATATATATATATCAAATTTTTATTTAAAAAACACTTAATTTGGCTTAGAATATCAAAACAAAACAATAGTTTCGGAACGGGGAGAGTAGCAAATAATTGGATTGTAGACAATCGTAATGTAAAAATTGTTTAACAGAAAATTATAAAAAATAAAATAAAAATTCATTAGTAGTGGCTTAATTAAAGCGAGACGTACTAAAGAAATTTGTGTGTTTATGAAATTGTGTGTGCTCTATATATAGAAACTTCTAAGCATATATCTCACCATTATATGATACTGAAGCAAAGTAATTCCAAATGCTTAATATTTTTTTTTCATTTGCAAACCCTCTCCATTCGTATATATAAGGGAAAAAATAAGTTAGTCATTTTCCTTTTTTGTTCTATACTACTGTATATATTTTTAATAATTGTTTATATTACACATTTGGAAAGATAGTTGAGAAAGAAGACAAAAATAGAAAGGTAAATATAAATGATAAAACATATTTGAGTGACCCAAGCTAAAGAAGTAAGTATTTTGAAAATATGATGCACAAAATAGGAATTACAATGTTGGGATTGAATTTATGGTCACATATGTTCAAAATAATAGTTATTTGGAATACTTACTACATTTCTAAAACTACTAGATTTTGTGTCTGAGCCTATGATAGTGTGTCAGAATGGATATGATTAATGTATGAAGCGAGCATGATGTGAAGAAATTAATAAAGGAAGATATCCCAAAAATTAAAGAAATTGTGTAATTTATCTAAAAAGAATATAATTAAGTATCCAAAAGCACTGTCTCTCTCGCACATACCAACCATACACATGTTAATTAAAATAAAGTTAAATATGAAAATCTCAGCAAACAAAAACCATAAAATAAATTGAATGAGACATAGTGAACTAACAAAATAATATTTCGAAACCGAAATCACAAAGATTTCAGACCAATAAGGGAAACTTATCAAAAAAAATTAAAAAAGAAAGAAATTAAAATACAAATATTTAAAATTACAAAACTTACGAACAAACTTTTTTTTAAATAAAATCAAATCTAAATTGGACAAAAATTAAATTGAGATTCAGTTGATTACGAAAACAATCAATTAAGAAATTATAAACTAAATATTTGTAAACAATAAATCTAGGTCGGACAAAAAAAAAAAAGGCTAGAAAAAATTAAATTGATTCTTTTTTAAAAAACCTAGGTGGGATGTTAGTAAAAAAATAAATCATGACCTCTGAATAGTCCTAGTCAATTGCATATGTGGGAAAAAGATAACTGTAAAATCGTAATATATGAGATTAATAACTGATGTTTACATGCTTGAAGACCCAAATAAATCACAGTCGTAGGATGTTAGTAAAAAAATAAATCCTGACCTCTTGCGATTTAAAAAAATATTAATGTTGAGGGGTACATTGTTTCAATTGATAGTTGAGGGATTGATGTTTTATAAGGGGTGACTGTTTAGAAGATTAATCGCAAGGTGTAACTTTGTAATGTGAAGATAAAATATAGCGAGAAGAAAAAATGGTGACTGTTTATAATATTAATTCTATGGGGTAACTTCTAATAGAGAAAGAAAAAAATAGGGAGTTAAAAATGAATAACTACTCACACATATGAATGCGGGGGTGAATCTCAACCGCTAAATTTTTTAAGATAATTTAATTTCAACCTCTTAACAGTCTTAGTCAATTGCACATGTGCGAACCTAGCTGTTTTATAATACTAGTAAGGTTCACGTGCGTTGCACGTGGTGTTAATGATTTTGTTTAAAGTGATTTGTTGGTTCCTTCATTTTTTTGTTGACTTTTAATTATTAGATTTTTGTGTGTTTTAATCTTTACAGTTTTTTAGACTTATAAATTATGTTGTTGTGTGTTTAGCATTTATGATACTTTGTTTTTCAATCATTTATAATGTATGTTTTTAGTCATTGTATAGCAACGTATCCTACACATTTGTCTTTTTTGTTGGTTATTTTTAAATCTTTTTTTTAATATCAAACATGAGTTCATTCATTTTTATCAGTTTATAAATTGAAAACAATTCAAACTTACTATCTTAGATAAGCACATTGTTGTTGGAGACTTTACTTATGTCGTTTATGGAATTTATGACTCTTTAAAAAAAATTGTGTTGGAGAATCAAACTCTCAACCCCAAAGTATATAGTTACACTAAAAAATACAAAATTCCACCAAAGTATCTATGAAGTCCCACTTTGCCACACCCAACCTAAGTTTTGCATCATTTACAATCATTTTATAACTTTTTTTCTAGTTTACTTGATCAGATTCAACTCCAACGAAAGGATAGAGGTCAGCAACATTGAAAGTTGATGAAACACCATAATTATCCGGTAATTCTACTTCATAAGTATTGTCACCAATCTTTTTCAAGATCCTGAACGGACCATCAGCCCTTGGTTTCAACTTTCCATGACGTCCACGAGGGAATCGCTCCTTCCTCAAAGTAATCCAAACCAAATCTCCCTCCTTGAAAGCTGATTGCTTCTGATGCTTATTTGCACTTCTTTGGTACTTCCCATTTTGCTTGATAATTTCTTGTCGAACCTGCTCATGCATCTTCTTGATGTACTTAGCACATTCTTCACCGTCACCACTAAAATGTTGAGTGGTAGGAAGGGGAGCTAAATCCAATGGAGTAATTGGATTATGACCATACACAACTTCGAATGGGCTCCTACCAGTAGTTTGGCTAGAAGATCGATTATATGCAAACTCTGCTTGAGCCAATATTGCATCCCATTAACGTGGATTTTTGCCAATCATACTTCGTAAAAGATTTCCCAAGATCCTGTTCATAGACTCTGTTTGTCCGTCGATCTGTGGACGATGAGACGAACTAAATTGAAGTTTAGTTCCAAGCTTCCTCCAAAGTGTACGCCAAAAATGACTCATAAATTTTGAATCCCGATTAGATGTAATTGTCCTTGGAATACCATGAAGCCGCACAATTTCCTCGAAGTAAAGATCAGCGACATGTGTAGCATCAAAAGTCTTTGTGCAAGGGACAAAATGTGTCATTTTTGAGAAGCAGTCAACCACCACCATGACTGAATCTTTATTTCTTTGAGTGTGAGGCAACCCAACAACAAAATCCATGCTAACATCCTCCCAGAAAAATTGGAGATTGTTGCTGTAAGTTCAGGGAATAAAACTCTGCTGCAGAAATTTGAAGAGTCCTTCCAACTTTTGGTATTATGTGATTCTCTCATTTTGGACACTTAGGAAAATGAGCAGCCTCACCCTTAGTATTTTGTTCATTGACTTATCTTGGAGGGTTGTTCCAAGTTTTCCTATAAAAGGGTTATTTTGTAATGAACAAAACACAGATTATGAATAGATATTTTGTGAGCTTTTTAGCTTGTTAAGAAGATCTGTTTCTTTTTATATCTTACTCTAAACTCTTTGGTGGACTCCTAGAGTGGTGATTGTTGAGTGTTGAGTGTGCTTTGTATTTCCTCCTACTTCCCCATACTTTCCGATGTCAGTTACCAATTTGACATTAAGGTGAACATGAGATTTCACGTGTAGGGCATTTTAGTCATATTCTGGCAATGCTTTCTCTGCTTTTATATTACCCAAAGAAAAACTCCTTTTTCTTCTTCTCCAACAACTTTCTCTGCTTCTTCTCCATCAATGACCTCTTATGTAAATTTTAATTGAGATAAAACTCAAGAGAGTATGAATCTTTTACTCAAAATTTTATATTGAAAAATAAATAAAAATAGAGCGGAATCATATCAGATATCAGAGAGATATAACTGAAGATCAGATAATCACAATCAGACGTTAAGGCCGCCACGAATAAGAACCCACAAAAAATTAAAGTTGTCACAGCCCCCCGACATCTCTCCCTTTCTCTCTCATACAACACAATACACAAACATACACCACGAATTTCAAAACTCATATTTGAACGAATCACAAATGTATACGACAAAGATGAGGCACGCCATGGTTCAATCCTTCTTCATCGTCCCTAGCTTAAACTCTAATAAATTTCTCATCGGCACCATTGATATTGTTTTTGGACTACTTTCGATTGGGCCAAAATATGATTAACTCTCAAAATTACACAATAAATCTCACATTGCACCCCAACCTACGAAGTGTCTCACTTCCGTACCTTATTGTTGTATTTATCCCACTTTGCCCCCTTCCGTCTGTGGGTGCTCACAATAGTAACGAAAAATGGTATGTGCATGTCACATTAAGATTATTTTAATCATTTTTCTTGGGGCTCAAAATGAGATTTGGTTATAATTAACTTCATTATTTAGTTACTCATTTAGTATTTAAAATATGTTTTAAAATAAAAATAGAAATAATTGTTTCAATAATCCAAAAATAATTATATTGCCAATTTACAATTCCCCCCGCAAAGTATCCACCAAATCGCATAGTACACCCTAACCTAAGATTTGTCCAATAATGGTATGTGATGCTACATTGTTTTCCATTTTCCACCCTACCCCTTGACGAACGTTAGAAAAATCACTTTAAATAGCACGTGATCTTCCACGTGTGGGGAAAAAAATGACATTTCCCTTATTTGGTTAAAGAGTAAATGTATTAAAAGGAAAAAACCCTAATCTCACATCATCTCATTCTCTCATCTCCTGGTGCAATCCCATCTTCGGCTCCATCGTAATAGCCGTCATCTCTAGCCCCACCATATATAGAAGCCGCCATCTCCAGCCTAAACCCTTCCCACTCCAATCACTCCTATCACAACTCTGACACCTACCTCTTTTGATTTTAGCCAAATTCTATCTTCGATCTCCCTCATTCTGTCCCCTGTAAAAGTCGCGCCTGAAGTAGCAATCAGAGGCTATAGAGTATATTTACTAAAAACCCTTATAAAAAACATGGTATTAATAGAAAACCAATAACCCATATCGTCGAATTCATTTGAAAGAGAGTCGGACATGAATTAAGAGAAATGGTAAAGGGTTTTATTGAAATACTCTTCAATTTTACTGGAGAAAATTGGACATACGACCGGCTTGCATATGACTTAAAACATAGTATCAAAATTAAGATGATGTTGTAGAAGCTATGGTTCTAGATGATTTCGACCTCATAGCAGCTGTCATGGTGGTCGGGTTGAATTATTTAAAGAATTATGAGAGAAAAAGTAAAGTTCAGTTAAGTCATGTAAGAGGATGAAATAGGGGATGAGAAATTGATTGATTTTAGTGGTGGTTTTGGAGAAGGTGAGTGGATCCGATTTCATACAAGAAATCAGAGATGGGACGGGTATCTATGGGTAAAAGTTTTTCATATCTTTTGTTTGTGTACTTTGTTTTCATCATCAAGATAAAAAAAATTGATAATGAAATGAAATGCGTATCTATCTTTTGGTTTAAGAGAGAGAAATTTAAGAGAGAGGAAAAAACCCAGATCGGGTTCTGGGTTAATTTTTGTTTTGGGAACGACTAAAGACCGGAAAACATGGTGGGTCTTTTCTCTAAATTTTCTTTCAGCAAGAAAAAAAGGAATAGTGGACCCTCACTCAATTTTTTTTTACCATTTTAACTTTACACACACATTTATATAATTTTTTTAGAAAATTATATTTTATTTCTTAATTTTTATTAGGCTAAAATACATTTAGCACCCCCAAAGTTTATACCAAATTCCTAATATTTCCCTCGAGTTAACACCCACAAGGAAATGTCAAATTAACGTGACTTTTCTAACGAATGTGGTTAGGGTGAAAAATAGGGTTTAAAAAATAATGTCAGATACTATTATGGGACAAACTTTAGGGTTGGGGTGCACAATGTGATTTGGTAGATACTTTTGAGGGGAATTGTAATTTGGCATAATTATAAGTAGAATGTTATCCTTACAACTAATTATATTACTTTCCTAACAACTAAGTTTTGAATAACTTCAAAGTTGTTTTGGACAAAGACTTTTTTTTTCAAGGCTTAGTTGTAAGGAAATTTATAAAATTAGTTGTAAGGCTAGCAACGTTACTGTTATAATTTTTCTAATATTTAAATTAAAAATTGTATTACTCTCCAAAATGAAATTTATAATTAATTTAATTTATTTTGTTATCAATAGTTTTCTTCCATCAACCTCATCATTCATAGACCCACCACCATTATCACCTCAAATAACACCATTAACCCAAAAATCTATTTTTGAATTTTTTTGTCTAATTCTTTACTCCTTCGTTCAAATTAACCTATATGCAAAACTTGTCATTTATAGACCTACCATCACCACAACCTTAAATTTCACTATTTACAAATCCAAATTAATTTTTTTCAATTTTCAAATTTGAAGATTGAAACTCAAACCGATATGAAGATTTGAAAAATTGATGATTTGGAAATCTAACAATGTCATATTCCACCAAAACCACCATTGTTATGCTTACAATCACCCCCAAACACCACTCCTAACCACCACCACCACCATCCCTGCAATCGCCGCCACCGCCAGTCACCACAACTAAAAAAATGCGTTCACCTTGCTTTGTTAAAACGAAAAAATAAAATATCTTTAGCTTCCGTTAAGTCACCGTTAAAATTGGATGACAGTTAGGGATAATGACGAAATTGCATATATCTTTAAAAGTATAATGAAAATTTTGCTCGAAAAATAGTACAGTGGCAAAATGTAACAATTAATCAAAGTACAGTGACAAAATTAACCATTTTTCCCCCCAAAAGTTAATTTTTTATTTGATTTGATTCATTTTTTTAATTCTTTACTCCTTCCTTCAAAATAACTAATTTGAAAAACTCATCACTTATAGACACATCATCACACAACTTTGAATTTCGCTTTTTACAAACTCAAATTCAATTTTTTGAATTTTTTGAATTTTCTAATATTCAAATTGAAACCAAAACCCATGTGGATATTTGAAAATATAATGATTTGGAAATCTCACAATGTTTTACTGACTCGACTAAGTACGGGTGTTTTTGTCATTTTAGAAAATATTGTGTGACATTTGTAACGATAATGGTAGGAGGGGGAAACTGATAAGAAAATCAAAATATAAGACAAAAAAATAGAATTAAAAAATGTAGGATCTATCTATAAAATATGTACAAGTCAAGAGATCAATTTATTATTAAATTATTCATGAAATTAATTTATTTATGACAAATTTACTCTTTTGGCCTTAATTCATGGCAAGTGATTTATAATATTTATGGTAATTTTTTTCTAATCATTATTGTTTGGCATGATATATTTATGTGTATTCTCCTTAACAAAAGGCACAAATTCATCAAATGATTCTTCATTTTTTTCATCTTCTTGACATTATGACACATTTTCTTAACTTATTTCTCTTATTTTATTCATGGGTAATAACTAAACATGCTACAAATTTGCTTAATATCTCGATACTAACTGACAATTCTATTACTATAGATACAATTTTTCATATAAATCTTATAATGTCTTTCCCGAACATATTTTAAAAAGTAAAACCATATTATTTTTTTAGTTTCGAATAAAATTTTAGTGTCTCAACCGAGTAATGGTATTTTTGTCATTTTAGAAAATATTGGGCGACATTTGTAACGCTCCTGGTAGGTTGGAGAAATTGATAAGAAAATCAAAATACAAGACGAAATGAATTGAATTAAATAATGTAGGACTTAACTTTAAAATAGGTACAAGTTAAGGGATCAAACTATTATTTAATTATTCATTGAATTAATTAGTGTATGACAAATTTACTCTTTTGGCCTTAATTAATGGTGAGTGATTTATTAAGTTAAATGGTAGATTTGTCCACACATTAAGTTGTAAGAGACAACCTACAGTTTTATAAGTAGTTAGATTAGATTAGATTAGATTAGATTAGATTAGATTAGATTAGATTAGATTAGATTAGATTAGATTGGATTAGATTAGATTAGATTAGATTAGATTAGATTAGATTACATTACATTACATTAGATTAAATTAGATTGGATTAGATTAAATTAGATTAGATTGGATTAAATTGTATTACTATTGATATAATTTTTCATCTAAATCTTATAATGTCTTTCCCGAACATATTTAAGAAAGTAAAACCATATTATTTTTTTAGTTTCGAATAAAGTTTTAGTGTCTCAACCGAGTAAGGGTATTTTTGTCATTTCAAAAAATATTGGGCGATATTTCAATTTATTATTTAATTATTCATGAAATTAATTTTCTTATAACAAATTTACTCTTTTGGCCTTAATTCATGGCAAGTGATTTATAATATTTATGACATTTTTTCTAATCATTATTGTTTGGCATGATAAACTTATGTGTATTGTCCTTAACAAAAGACACAAATTCATCAAATGATTTTTTTTATTTTTTTCATCTTCTTGACATTATGAAACATTTTCTTAACTTATTTCTCTTATTTTATTCATGGGTATAACTAAATTTACATGTTACAAATTTGCTTAATATCTTGATACTAACCGACAATTCTATTACTATAGATACAATTTTTATATAAATCTTATAATGTCTTTCCCGAACATATTTAAGAAAGTAAATCCATATTATTTTTTTAGTTTCGAATATAGTTTTAGTGTCTCAACCGAGTAAGGGTATTTTTGTCATTTCAGAAAATATTGGGCGACATTTGTAACGATCTTGGTAGGTGGGGGAAATTGATAAGAAAATAAAAATACAAGACGAAATGAATTGAATTAAATAATGTAGGACCTAACTTTAAAATAGGTACAAGTTAAGGTATTAAACTATTATTTAATTATTCATTGAATTAATTAGTCTATGACAAATTTACTCTTTTGACCTTAATTAATGGTGAGTGACTTATTAAGTTAAAGGGTAGGTTTGTCCAAACATTAAGTTGTAAGAGACAACTACACTTTTTAGTTTTGATTAATTAATAATGTGTTTCCCGAACATATTTAATAAAGTAAAACCATATTATTTTTTAGTTTCGAATAAAGTTTTACGGACTCGACTGAGTACGGGTGTTTTTGTCATTTTAGAAAATATTGGGTGACATTTGCAACGATAATGGTAGGAGGGGGAAACTGATAAAAAAATCAAAATATAAGATAAAATGAATAGAATTAAAAAATGTAGGATCTATCTTTAAAATAGGTAAAAGTCAAGGATCAATTAATTATTTAATTTTTCATGAAATTAATTTGCTTATGACAAATTTACTCTTTTGGCCTTAATTCATGGCAATTGATTTATAATATTTATGGCAATTTTTTTAATCATTATTGTTTGACATGATAAATTTATGTGTATTGTCCTTAACAAAAGGCACAAATTCATCAAATGATTATTCATATTTTTATCTTCTTGACATTATGACACATTTTCTTAACTTATTTCTCTTATTTTATTCATGGGTAATAACTAAACATGCTACAAATTTGTTTAATATCTCGATACTAACCGACAATTCTATTACTATAGATACAATTTTTTATATAAATATTATAATGTCTTTCCCGAACATATTTAAAAAGTAAAACCATATTATTTTTTTAGTTTGAAATAAAGTTGTAGTGTCTCAACCGAGTAAGAGTATTTTTGTCATTTCAAAAAATATTAGGCGACATTTCAATTTATTATTTAATTATTCATGAAATTAATTTGCTTATGACAAGTTTACTCTTTTGGCCTTAATTCATGGCAAGTGATTTATAATATTTATGACAATTTTTTTCTAATCATTATTGTTTGGCATGATAAATTTATGTGTATTGTCCTTAACAAAAGGCACAAATTCATCAAATGATTCTTCATTTTTTTCATCTTCTTGACATTATGCCATATTTTCTTAACTTATTTCTCTTATTTTATTCATGGGTAATTACTAAACATGCTACAAATTTGCTTAATATCCTGATACTAACTGACAATTCTATTACTATAGATACAATTTTTCATATAAATCTTATAATGTCTTTCCTGAACATATTTAAAAAAGTAAAACCATATTAATTTTTTAGTTTAGAATAAAGTTGTAGTGTCTCAACCGAGTAAGGGTATTTTTGTCATTTTCAGAAAATATTGGGCGACATTTGTAACGATCCTGGTAGGTTGGGGAAATTGATAAGAAAATCAAAATACAAGACGAAATGAATTGAATTAAATAATGTAGGACCTAACTTTAAAATAGGTAAAAGTTAAGGGATCAAACTATTATTTAATTATTCATTGAATTAATTAGTCTATGACAAATTTTACTCATTTGACCTTAATTAATGGTGAGTGATTTATTAAGTTAAAGGGTAGATTTGTCCATACATTAAGTTGTAAGAGACAACCTAAGAGACAACCTACATTTTTATAATAATAATATAATATAAATATAAGTAATAATAATAATAATTAGATTAGATTAGATTAGATTAGATAATATTATTTTAAAATTAACTAATCAAAACCACATTAGTTTACAACAACTAAAATAACTTATAAACTGTACTCCATCTGTTTCGGACAAAGAGTCCCCGTTGAAATTTTAAACTTTTTAAGAAAATGACACTTGTAGTAATGTATTAGTAATAAAATGACATTTTATGTCTTAATTTTTGAAAGTACATTCTTTAAGTGAAACATCACAAAATGAAATAGTAGACTCTTTGTCTGGAACGGACAACGTATTACATTAATTAAGTACTACGTCCGTCCCAAAATTATTGTCCTGCTTTTGTTTTTTGTTTGTTCCAAAATAATTGTCTTGTTTGAATTTTTTTCATTTTAGGACAACACTTTTATCACTTTACCCTTACTTTTTCATCATACTTTAATTATGAGCCACATACACATGAGTTTTAAAGTAACTACACATGAACCTAGATCTTCGTACACGTGCCTATGGCACGGTGCCAATATATGTGATTTCGTCAATTGAAATGACAATGCCTAAATAAAATGTGCGATTTAAAAAAAAAGTTACAATTGAGGGGTAAATTGCTTCCAATGATAATTGAAGAGTGATGTTTTATAAGAGGTGACTGTTCAGAAGATTAATCGTAGGATGTGACTTTGTAATATGATGATAAAATATAGTGAGAAGAAAAATGGGTGACTACTCATAAAATTAACTATAGGGAGTGATTTGTAATAGTGAGAGAAAAAATAGGGAGTTAATAATGAATAACAATTCACATATGTGAATGTGAGGGTGAATCTCACTCGTTAAATGTTTTAAGAGAATTTAATGTCAACCTCTGAATAGCCCTAGTCAATTAAATAGTTATTTTATAATATAGATAATTCACTACTCTCTTGGTCACGGAGTAGTACTTCTTTTACTTTTTTGGTTAATTTGATTAATTTTTGAATCCATATTTAACGATAGTTTAGTTATATGTTCAAATGCCACTGTCATTTTGTTTTGAATGTTAATGAAATGTATTATTTGTTATTCCGCATCATTATTCCATTAATTCGCTAGCAATGTTAAATGATTTGGTTAAAATAAAGGAACGAGATCGATTAGGATTTGTGTGGCACCCCAACCCGGATTCCAATACGAAAACCCAAGTTGGACCACCCAAATATACTCGATTCAAGCATGCGCAAGTAGGAATATAAAATTTCACATGACGCAACATGATATACGAATAATAACTCGGCTACACTTGGTCGAAAAATAACATAAAGTAAACAAGTCTTCGGCGACGTTACAGCCAGAACCTAACAACTACTCCTAAAATTATAATACATGTATAATGATAACCTCAACGGCCACAACATGCCGAAGACAACAACCACAATAATGATTTAAATGAGTATTAAGCGGAATAAGTTGTAGTGAACCATAATATAAATACAAAGCTCGACATGGGAGTCGACATACAAAAGGATTCATAAGTTTAGAATATCAAGAGTTATAACGACATCAAATCCCCAAGTCAAGTCTAGATGACTTGCTTCTCATCGTCCTTGCCAAAATAAAAGACTAACTATACAATCTCAAAAAAACAACCTCCAAGTTCGCTAGCTATCTAGCTCGGACAAAACAAATCTAACGAGGATCTCCTCATTGGCTCGGATCTAAGGAAAACAAAACAAACAAATAGGGTAAGTTATAAAGACTTAGCAAGCTACTAAAAATACATGTTATCATGGCTTGTCATTTATCATAAGTATGGAACATGAACATCAAATATCACTTAGCACATTATTCACATAAGTGCGAGTAATAAATCATACAAGTAGGATATGGTATAAACTCGGCCGTTACGTAGCTCCTGCAATAAAGTTTGTTAACCTAATATCGTGACTATGAAGCTCGTGACTTCGCATCGATATACTGAACTCCGTCGGTTAATAGCAGCCTGCGACACACGTATTGATATGGCAAAAAGGGCTACTTCCCCACTGCGACCTACAGTGGAGGTGTGTGTGAGGTCCCAGGTACGACAATCCATAGCGAGCACAAATCTCACGATTCGTGAAGGCGATGCATCGTCCCACTCTGATATAAAAACCAAACCAAATAATGCCAGCTGGACTCAATGGTGATGCACAAGTAGGTATTTACTCATCATAAACAAATAAGGATCAAATTCAACAAAAGCGAACTCGTCCGACCAAGTAGGCTATTAATCTCTACCATTAATCATGTTAAGGCAATTAATTGCTCATAATCAAATAATCACAAACGACCTCAATTACACATAAATAGACCCAACTTATAGGTTAGTAAACTCGACCACATGATGTCCAAACTTCGTAGGGATTAAAAGTAGTGTCCAACATGTTCCAATCTTCCCTAGAGTCAACTCCGTTGAGTCTTTACTACACATTCCCAATTTTAGAGATTAGAAGTTATGTGCTTCTTAAACCATCATAAGTTCATTACTAAGTTCAACTAGGTTATAAGCTAACCAAAATACAACAATGTGATTCATCTTCATCATATAATTCAATCATAGGCTAGAACACATAACAATTCACCAACATACCAAGTAAGTCATATATGGGATACTTTCGTATAACACCATTTCAAGTAAACATGTAGGCATTACTTCTAACATACGCACACTCCTAGATACACAAGATGAAGGGTAATAACATGCTTTAATAATCATAAAATCATCATACCCATGCTCCTAATAATTTCACATGTTCAAATCACAAGATGAAAGCATACAAAGCATGTATGTGTATTAATTGACCTCAAAAAGCATATGTTTTGTTTCCTTAGGATCAATGAGTACTAAAATCAAAGAAAGAAAGAGTAACTTACTTGTAATCCACACACAAGAAACCAAATGGAAAAACTAATCAGTTGGAAATGTTCTACTCTTCAAGCGCTTCAATCCTATGGCTTGGCTTCAACAATGAAGAGAGGAACTAAGGAAACCATGAACAAACCTTCAAGAATTCATGGAGGAACCATGGGAGAGCCAAATCCCATTTTCGGAGAAAGAGGAGGTGAAATGAGGGCACTAATGCAGTAATGCAGCAATTGTGGTGAATAAGGGGTGGAAATGGTAGTGGGACAAGTGTCCAACTATTGTGGAGCTTCAAATCAGATTTTTGTGATGTTAATCCCCTCATTACAACCACTCTAATCACACTTAGAACTAGGTAATCACGTTAGTATAGGTTTAAAGATGATTAGGGAGGTTTAGGGGGTGTTTAGGAAAGGTTTAAATGGGGTTGGATTGGTCAAAATTCTCAAAATCACGAAACAGGAGAATGTTGTCCGATAGGCCAAGCGCTCGCTTGGCCCATCTTAGCAAGCGACTGCTTGCTCCTTCTCCCAGCCAAGTGACCTTCTGGAAAATGCGCACTCGCTCAGCCCAAAACGCCAAGCGACCGCTCAGCCTCCTGAATCAAAATGCTTCCAAATTCGTCCTAAATGAGTCCTAACCAAAACCCAAGCATCCATGGTTGATTCCAAACTTAAAATGTGTTCGAAACTCACTCGAATCACACTAGGAAAATCTCAAAACAAAGCACAAAAAATGCAATATCAATGTAACAATTGAATCAATGATTAAACTGTGACGACCTGGACCCGGACCCGAGTTGGAATCGCGGGTCGGACCGTCCAAATAGGGGGGGGGGACTAGAAACATGCAAGGACTCAATTATTTAAAACTGACGTGACGCAACATTTCTGACGTAACACAACTCGACACTAAATGGTCGGTATTTTAAAAATATTTTAACCTGATTAAATAGTTAAGCAATAAAACAATGTCTTCGGCGACACTACAATTCGGAACCCAAGCTAAGCAGTTAATAGAACAAGAAAGTAAATAAGTGCTAAAGAGATGCTCAGCGGAAGACTATACGTAGAGGACTAGATAGATGATATACAAAGCTCGGCTTACACAAATGCCGGCATCAAAATAGAGTACAAGTGCCACAAGTGTTAAAACTACAAGTAGCTAACAATAGAACACAAGTATAGGTTATAAACACATTCCCAAACATAGTCTATGAAAGCAATTAAAAATTAATCAAAGTGGGTTGCCTCCCACCTAGCACACTTGTTTAATGTCTTTGGCTCAACCTAACTTCAAACCTATTCTCTTGGGGGTTCAGTGTTAGAGAGATGAATAACTTCGATTGTCTTCTCTACTGACATGTGTTCAAAATAAGGTTTGAGACGGTGACCATTCGCCTTAAAGTTCTCATTGGGCTTTGGGTTCCTTACATCAACTGCTCCATGTGGATAAATTCGTACTATTATAAAAGGACCATACTAATTTGATTTTAGTTTTCATGGGAATAATCTTAGTCTAAAATTAAAAAGAAGAACTTTTAAACCTGGACGTAACATCTTTTTGGTGATACCCATATCATGATATCTTTTGGTCTTTTTTTGTATATTTTAGAATTCTCGTACGAATTAAGCCTATGCTCTTCTAACTTGTTTAGCTGGAACAGACGTTCCTCTCCAGCCAAGATTAAATCAAAATTAAGAGTTTTAAAAGCCCAAAAGGCTTTATGTTTGATTTCCACTAGAAGATGGCATGCTTTGCCATACACCATCCTATAAGGACTCATTCATATCGGAATTTTATATGCAGTCGTGTATGCCCAAAGAGCATCATTGAGTTTTGGTTCCCAATCTTTTATATTTGGTCTAACAGTCTTTTCAAGGACTCCCTTGATTTGTCTATTACTAACCTCAACTTGGCCGAAAGTTCAAGGATAATATGGGGTAGCTAACTTGTGAGTCACACCATGTTTCCTAAGGCACGCATTCATCAAGCGATTGGTGAAATGCATTCCTTGATCATTAATTATAGCCTTCGGTATTCCATACCTACTAAATATTTCATCACAGAAAAACTTAACAACCATTTGACCATCATTTGTTCGGGTAGCAATGGCTTCTATCCATTTGGATACATAGTCCACTGCAACTAAAATATATTCACAACCTTTTGAGACTAGAAAAGGACCCATAAAGTCAATACCCTAAACATCAAAAATTTCAACAGCCAGATTGTAATGCAAGGGCATCTCATTCCGTTTACTGATTCCACCAATCCTTTGACACTTATCACATGTCTTCAAAATATTTCAGCATCTCTAAAAATAGAAGGTCAATATAAACCAAATTGTAAAATCTTCCTAGCAGTTTTACTACTACAAAATGTCTACCACAAGAGTATTCATGGCAGAATGCCAGAATACTTTGTTGTTCTTGATCTAGAACACATCTCCTAATTAAAGAATCTGAACACATTTTGAATAAATATGGATCTTCCCAAAAATAATGTTTAGCATCTGCCAAAAATTTCTTTCTTTGATGATAATCAAAATTAGGATTTATGATATTTGCTAAATGAAAATTCATGAAATCAGCATACCATGGTTCATGATTTTTAACTGCAAAAAGTTGTTCGTTAGGGAAGTCTTCATTCATGGGGATTTTTTTGTCAAGAAATTGACGTTCAAGTAAAGGTAAAAATTCTAATCTGGACAGATGATCAACAACCACATTTTATGTCCCCTTTTTTTTATCTTTAATGGTGATGCAATAATAGCATCCATCTAATGAGCCTAGGCTTAGCCTCCTTTTTGCTCAAAAGATATTTTAAGGCTGCATGGTCTTAAAATATAATAACTTTTGCTCCTAACAAGTAAGGACAAAATTTTTTCAATGCAAACAAAGCTGATAAAAAATCTTTTTCAGTGGTGGTGTGCTTTAGTTGTGCATCATTTAATGTCCTACTCGCATAATGTATCACATGAGGTTTCTTATCTACTCTTTGTCCTAACACATCCCCAACCTCAAAATTTGATGCGTCACACATGATCTCAAAAGGGAGAGACCAATTAGGGCTGGTGATCGATGTATTTTATTTTCGATTTTATATCCTTCTATGGCTTAAATTATGCTATTTCACGAGGCTTTTGGCTACTGATATGTGTTTTTGGTGAATTTTGTAAGTTTCAGGGTTTTTAGTGAAAATATGCAAAACTCTAGGGTTTTTTATATGCAAATTCCAAGAAGGGCCGAAGATGAAAAATGAAGAAGAAACGAAGAAAGTTCAATCTGGAGACCTTGCGGTCGCAAGGTACTCAGACCTTGCCCCCGCAAGGTGGGCGTAACATGAAGAAGTCAGAAAATCAAAGGCCGAGAATCTGGAGACCTTGTGGACGCAAGGTACCTCAGACCTTGCGATCACAAGGTGGTCAGAATGCGCAAATTTCGTATTTTCACAAGTGATTCGGGTTTTTGGCATAGGGTTTGGTTTAGGGTTTATGGTTTAGGGTTTATGGTTTAGAGTTTAGGTTTAGGGTTTAGGGTTTTTGGTTTAGGGTTTAGGGTTTTTGGTTTAGAGTTTAGGGTTTAGGGTTTACGAACGACCAATTTTTTCCCAGGGTTTATATCAGATTATGCGAACATCCAATACGACGACCAATTTTTCCCAGGGTTTATATCAGATTATGCGAACGACCAGTACGACGACCAGCTTTTCCCAAGGTTTATATCAGATTATGCGGACGACCAGTATGGCGACCAGCTTTTCCCAGGGTTTATATCAGATTATGCGGATGACCAGTACGACGACAAGTTTTTCCCAGGGTTTATATCAGATTATTCCCAGGGTTTATATCAGATTATGCGGACAACCAGTACGATGACCTGTTTTTCCCAGGGTTTATATCAAATTATGCGAACGTCCAGTACGACGCCCAGTTTTTCCCAGGATTTAGATCAAATTATGCGAACGACCAGTACGACGACCAACTTTTCCCAGGGTTTATATCAGATTTTGCGAACGACCAGTACAATGACCAACTTTTCCTAGGGTTTATATCAGATTATGCGGACGACTAGTAAGACGACCAGTTTTTCCTAAGGTTTATATCAGATTATCCGAACGACCAGTACGACGACCAGCTTTTCCCAGGGTTTATATCAGATTATGCGAACGACGAGTACGGCGACCAGCTTTTCCCAGGGTTTATATCAGATTATACAGACGACCAACATGACGACCAATTTTTCCTAGGGTTTATATCAGATTATGCGAGCGTCGACGACGACCGTTTTGTCCTGGTTTATATCACATTATGTGAATGACCGGTACGACAACCAGTTTTTCCCAAGGTTTATATCAGATTATGTGAACGACCGGTACGACGACCAGTTTTTCCCAGAGTTTATATCGATTATGCGACGATGACGACCGCTTTTTCCGTGGTTTATATCAGATTATGCGAACGACCAGTATGACGACCAGTTTTTCATAGGGTTTATATCAGATTATACGGACAACCAGTACGACGACCAGGTTTTCCCAGGGTTTATATCAGATTATGCGAACGACCAGTTTTTCCCAGGGTTTATATCAGATTATGCGGACGACCAGTTTTTCCCATGGTTTATATCAGATTATGCGGACGACCAATACGACAAGTTTTTCCCAGAGTTTATATGAGGCTTGAAAGTGTTTTTGGAGCTTGATGATGGAGTTCTATTTTGACTCTTGGCTTTCAAAAAAAAATTTAAATTTAGTAGTTAAAAGAGCTATGGATTCTTCCCCAAAATCAGACTCATCAATATCCCTTTGAATATCAAGTAAATCAGAAGAGATATCAATTGCAGCAGCATAGCAATATTTTTCACAATAGGAGTAGAAGATGATGCGCCTTTGCCTTTTTGTTTGATTTGATCATTAAGGTTTAATTCAAAGTTTTGAAGGATACCAGCCAATCTTTCAAAACTCATTTTGTCAATATTGTGTGCTTCCTCTATAGCACATATTTTGACATTAAACCTTTCAGGTAGAGTTCGCATCATCTTGCTAACAAGACGTTCATTGGTGATGGGATCACCTAAAGCAAGAGCAGAGTTAGATGTATCAAGAAGCCTACCATAATATGACATGATATCCTTAGATTCATTCATTCTAGTGTTTTCAAACTGTGTGGTGAGCAATCTTAATTTAGAAGCACGAACACTGGCAGGTCCTTCACACAAGGTCTGAAGGGCCTCCCAAACATCTTTAGCAGACTCATAGTTGGCTATAACCCTAAAGGTGTTAGCATCTAGTGCTTTGTATATAGCAGACAAGGCTTTAGAATTAAAAGAAGCAGTATTCCTATCTTCATTAGACCAATTGGATTCTTTAGTGATCTTGACATCACCATCAGAATCAGTTGTTTTAGGAGGACTCCAACCATTCAGAACAGCAAGCCACGCTCTTTCATCAATTAATTTGATGAAGATACACATCTTGACTTTCCAAATAAAATAATTTGCATTAGTCAAAGTAGGAGGACGAACGACATTCTCATACTGAGAATCCATCACGGCTACTACCAGAATCAACTCTTAGTGATGTCAAGAGAAGGCTCTGATACCAATTGAAAGAACAAAATAGCTAGGATTCTCAAGAGAAACCAATGTAGTTTCCAATGTAGCTACAATGGAAGTCACAATGGTCAAAACAATCAAAACAGCGGAAGACGAATAAATCAGACAGTAACACAGAACTCAAAAGTTTACCAAACGATCTATAAGACTATGCTTGTAGACCTAGCCTCATGGCCAAAAAGATTTCACTAAAAAGAATAATTGTTTTACAAAAAGATTGTGAAATCAACAAACAAAACACTCTCACAAGACAACACGTCTTGGAGAGCTCAAACCCCACAGAAAACAGGTATAACAAACGTGGGAAGAAACAAACAAACTTCCTAAAACCTAGCAGGAAGACAAAACAATTCCAACACTCAATGTAGCTTCCAATGTTATAACATCAGAAGCTACAATCAAAACTGCTGCACGTCTGGAACAGAAACTGCTTCTAAATCTTCTGAATTTCAGCACTCAGCTTTTGCTTTCAGTTTTCTCTTAATCTCTACACTTCAGTCGTGTCCAAGCCTCCTCTATATATAATGTCGAGATGTCCTACACACATGAAATAATCTGACTCCAACAAGAACAAGGATTAGAGGAAAGAAATAAAATCTTCTTACCATATCTCTAGATTTTATTACTATATAATCAAGGAGACTAGATACCCGGTTGAAAGAGGATTTATCACAAGATTTTGTTTCCAAAAATAATTAATTAATTAAAGTATTTGTCTTCCACAATTTTGGATAATATGTGATACTTCACTATTATTATAAAAGATTAATTTAATTTAAACAATATATTTTATGAAAATATATTCAATAATAACAATATAGTAGGTATTGAATTGATAGGCAACGATCATATGTTTTCTCAAAACTCAGTTTAGAAAAAATATTTTTATAGTATTAGTTTTTTATTATGCTACATGAGCAAAGAATTTTATTGATTAAATATTTAAAATAAATAAAAAAGAATAATTATGTTGTTCTTGTGACGGTAACCAAATACCGTTTGATATTTTTTTGAATTTAGAAAATAGTGTAGGTAGGTAATTAGAAAAGTAACATTGTTAGAGAACATAATATGGACAAGTAATCAAGGGATAATTTTGTTCAAATACGTGTTTATTTGATGTAATAATTGGTAATGTAGTGGATAAACAAAAATTGTAGTGGAAATAACCACTTCCTAAGTTATATAGGGTATACTATTGATGTATCCAGAATAATGTAGATACACTAGGCTAAGAAAACTGAATATGTGAGAACCCGAAACCTACTTGTATAACTTGTCTTCTATACTTGTTTAACATGATTAGAAGGTGTATTTAACATGCTAGTAGTATCCCTAACATGTTTGGCTTGATCGTATTCCTTGGTCGAGCCGTAATTGCCGTATCGAACTCCTATTGCCTTGCATGCTCTAGATTGGCTTGTTCTTGCTCGGGCTTTGATCTTTTGGACTTAGCCAAGACCTTGAGAGTCTTTTATCATTGTTTTAGGACCCTTAGTACTCATTCTATTGGTTCTTTGAGTTGTATGTGCCTCGTGTGCGTTATACGTTCAAATCTGGACCTGTTTGACCTAACGTTTGGCCTGAGGAATTGTTCCACCCTGCCAACCGAACATTTTGGGCATTGTTCGGCCCCAAGAACCGAACATTATGAAGGAGGTTCGGCCTCCACAACCGAACAGAGGTGATTTCCAGCAAGACGAGGATTTTCTGCAACTTTGGTTGATTACGCTGGTGCCCTTACTAAACCTCTATCATTGGTAACTTTAATCACTCGTATTAGAACCTTATTAGTCTAATCTAAGCCTAATCAAGATTTCTAAACCTATTTCCATCACTCATCTTGTGACAAGTGTACTCCACTAACACCTTAATTGAGCTGATTTCTTCTACATCAGTTGGAGACTTCATTTTACGATCTATTTTCTTCTCTTCTCCTTCATTGTCTGGAGAGAGCTTGTGCGTGAGAGTCTCGGTGAGATCAGTGCGTGAGGGTTTGACTCCCAAGTGAATCAAGACCCGCTTGCGATTCCGAGACCACCATTACGAAGCCGTCGTCGAGTAGATCGATCGACACCGAATAGTTTTCTTGCTTCCGTCTTTTGCTTGGCTTGAGGTAAGCTATCGATTTCCCTTAGGTACATGCTAGAGATAACATGCTACCCCCTCTTACTTCCCTTCTCTCATGTCTAAATCATGCTCTCCTTGTTTTTCTACCATGATATTGGTGTGTTTAGAGAGTATGAATATCTAGGAATTATAGACCATGAATGTAAATGTTTTGATTTGGACACTAAGCCTAGAAGTAAAAGTGTTCTACGCTACGTTAGAAATAACTATTGTTCTTGGGTCATAGACTTTCGACCATTATTTGGGAAAATATGATTCTAGGGTTCCATGATTTGGGAACTTGAGATTATTCTTGGCTATGGTTGTTATGTGGATTAATGACCTAGATTAATCGACGCGATAACTTAGAAAAGAGTTTGAAATGCATCTAGTGTTTTAACTCTACTTGGTTTGAATTTATAGAAATGACTCAATGGAGTCGACATTAGTGAGCTATTGAACAATACCGGCTCAAAGATCAATCCCTACGACATTATTACATGCGTTCAACTAGAAAACTAATTCTAGACTCTTGAAATGGATTGACTATCATGCTTGTATCTTTATGACATAATAAATGCATACTTGATATATTGAGTTCGCTCTTGTCGAGCTCAATCTTGCTTGTTTATTGATGAGATTATATACTTGTCTTGAACGAGGACGCTCTTGTCGGACTCGTTCCATACTTGTTTCATTGTTGAGTAAATACTACTTGGCATTGCATGAGTCCAGCTGGCATACTTGATCCTGTCACACACCCTCCACTGCTGGCCACAGTGGGGAAGAGCTCTCTCTAGCCAACCAATACGCGCCCATTGAGTGAGTACTTGTTATCCCGAGTATATCTCGGAAGATCGATGTATTATCACACCCATCGATAATTGCACGTATCGAAGGTGTCTATTTTGCAGGTCTACGCAGCGGCCCGGCTCTATATCCTCACATTATATGAATTATGTGCAATAATGTGCATCTTAAATACTTGATCTCCATGCTTGTAATATTGTCTTGCCTAACGTGTTGCATATTGTCATGTCATGCATGATTGATAGCTTACGAGTCATTATGACTTACCCGTTCCCCTGTATTTTTTTAGATCCTAGCAAGACAGGACCTTCTCGTTGAGGCTCGTGGTGCTCTTAATCCTTAGTTCTCTTTGATCATTTTTGCGGTTGAAGAGGTGGTTTTAGATGTCCTCTTCTATTCTTTTGTATTTTGCAAGGACGATGGGTTTTAAAGCTAGTCAACTAGACTAAGCTTGGGAATGTGTATAGATCTTGTACTCGTGTATTCCTGTTAGCTACTTGTAGTTCTAACTCTTGTAGTACTTATACTCCTTTTGTTGCCGGCAATTGTGTTAGCCGTGCCTTGTATATCTTGTTATCGTTCACTACGTATAGACTTCGCTGAGCATCCTTTTAGCTCTTATTTATCTTCTTGTCCTATTAACTGTTTTATCAGGTGAAATGATTTTTATATACCGACCTTTAGTGTCGAGTTCTGTTGCGACTGAAATGTTGCGTCACGTCAGTTTTAAAATTATTCGAGTCCTTGCATGATCCTTGTTTCTTGTCTCTCTCTCGTTTGGCGGTCCGGTCCGCGGTCCCATCTCGGGTCCGGGGGTCGGGTCGCCACATTTGGTATCAGAGCCTATGTTAGCTATAAGCCAGGATAGGTTCCATGGCCTTTGTTGGGTTTGGGTTGTCGTCGAGTAATTACCATCGAGTGTTCTTGTTAGTGCCTATTCGGCATGTTCTTTTGTACAAGTATAGGACTTGGAGTACTAAGTTCGATTTGGTCTAGATTGTCGTGAGTGCAAGCTTGTGTCTGGGAGTATCATATTCCTCCTATGTTGCTTTTAAGCTGCAGTTATACCAAGAGTGTATGTTGCTGCTTTGTAGAGCTATTGTTTCTTGTCCGTTGTGAGTGACCAAATAAGCTCAGGTTGTCGATCCCGAGCGTGATCGTCGTGGTGTCCATTAGTGTTGTTACACCTTCTTGAGCGGCGTGGCTAAGCCTCCCGTAGTACCTAGTGTATTCCGTGATTTCTACATAAGTATATATATCTACTGTAGTACCTAATCGTGAGTGCTTGGGCTGCCTAGTGTCGGAAATTGGAGGACTCTTTCCCGCTGCCTGTTATTGAGATTGAAGGGATACCCTAATAATCAAGGTATTGTTGTGGTTTCAAGTTGAGACTTGGTGAGTACCCGATAGGTGATCGCATGACCTATGATTGGATTAATCGTCAACTTGTTTACGGCTTGACCCATAGTGATTTGAGGTCTACTAGTTAATAACTATTTGCTAGCCAAGGATTATTAAGTTATTGTCTTGTATCGTTATTTGACTAATACGTTAATAGAGTGTTAACATTGTGTAAAATGATTTATCTATCATTAGTGGATCGTTAAGGGTATGAATGTTCCATACTTGGTATACTTGTATAGTAGATTAAAATACTATGTATATGATATTGATTTCCATGCCTATATGTAACTATATTATATGTGCATGAGACCTTCATAAAGGATGCTCTTATGTGATTTGCAACCTCTCCCGCATCCTATACGACGAAAGCTTTTGAAGTCACTTCAGAGGGCCCCTGACTTGATTATCAAGAGGTATTCGTCGGAGAACTAGAATGGTATAATATGATATAGGAATTGACTGAACCCGTTACCAACTGGAATGAAATTGAAAGTGGTATCTTGTTTTGCTTGTGCAAATATGTGCAACGTGTATATTGAAATCATGCTATGAATAAATTGAACCTGTGACATGATCGGATGAATTACATGGTATTGAATGTCTTCTTTGAAAGGCGAATATGTGGTCCATGATGATTGACTACTTGATTTTAGTGTAAGGGCGTTAGACCCTAGAGATTCGTGTTGTGACCGGAATAATTTAGTTAGCCCGGAAAACTCTTTGTTGGGAAGTTTGTTAGTTCGGTGCAACTATTGCACATGCATACGAATCACCTGTTTAGTTGATAAAGAAGAATTTTCACCTCAATGTCCACGTTTGTTGGAACTTTGTAAGCCTCGATAATGTCCTTGAACCCCGTCAAGAGTCAAGATGACTCGACTTTGGAATTGATTGGAGATGATATTTAAGTATTTCTTTCCCCTACCGCTTCCGCAGATTCGTTTCTTCGTGACCCGTATTTTTGTATACGACTTCTCTACCTTTGTTGAGCTCATTAGCTCAACTGTCCGACTCGCACTACTATTTTGCAAGTGCTTGTCCTCTTCTTGCCTTGTCCTTGCGGCACGACTTTGGGATTCCGTTCCAGAATCCGGGTCGAGTCGCCACAGTTGTTATTTCTGCTTTACGGGCTAGACAACTCTTATCTCGGGGTTGCACGGCGTATTTAGCTTGTGTGCTTGATACTAGTGTCTCGACTGCTAAATTAAAAGATGTTTCGGTAGTTAATGAATTTCCAGATGTCTTTTCTACCGATTATGCTTTGCCTCCCGATCGAGAGTTAGAGTTTTGCATTGAGCTTTTGCCAGGGACTTCGCCTATATCTAGAGCGCCTTACAGAATGGCTCCAGCGGAGTTGAGAGAGTTGAAAGAACAGTTGCAAGAACTTCTAGATAGGGAGTTTAATAAACCGAGTGTGTCTCCGTGGGGTGCACCAGTGTTGTTTGTGAGAAAGAAGGATGGTAATTTACAGCTTTGCATAGACTATCGACAGTTGAACCAGGTTACTATCAAGAATCGGTATCCCTTGCCACACATTGATGATCTCTTTGATCAACTTCGAGGCTCAGTTGTTTATTCCAAGTTCGACTTGAGGAGTGGCTATTATCAGTTATGAGTTCGTGCAAAGGATGTTCCAAAGACAACCTTTCATACACATTATGGCCATTATGAATTCGTGGTTATGCCTTTTGGTTTGACAAATGCACCTGCAGTCTTTATGGATTTAATGAATAGGGTGTTTCACGAATACCTTGATTGCTTTGTGGTTGTGTTTATTGATGATATCCTCGTGTACTCGAAGTCGCGAGAGGAGCATGAGATTCACTTGAGAGAGGTCCTTTCGATCTTGCGTGAGAAGAAAATTTATGCTAAGTTCAGTAAGTGTGCTTTCTGGTTGGAACATGTTGCTTTTCTAGGACACGTGGTGTCTAGTGATGGTATAGCAGTGGATCCATCTAAGGTTGAGGCGATTACTAAGTGGAAGACGCCTAGTACGGTGACCGAAGTCCGTAGTTTCTTGGGCTTGACAGGTTATTACCGTAGGTTTATTGAGGGGTTTTCGAAGATCGCTACTCCGATGACTAAACTGACACAGAAGAATTCTTCTTTTATATGGAGTGATAAGTGCGAGGCCAGTTTTCAGGAATTGAAGAGAAGGTTGACTACAGCTCCTATCTTAGCATTGCCTAGTGGTTCGGAGAACTTTGTTATTTATAGCGACACTTCACTAGAAGGTTTGGGTTGCGTGCTTATGCAGAATGGGAGAGTCATTGCCTATGCTTCGAGGAAGCTATCACCTCATGAGCAGAATTATCCGACGCATGATCTCGAGTTGGCCGCCATCATATTTGCACTTCATAAGTGGAAACATTATCTCTATGGAGCTAAGTTTGAGATATTCACTGATCACAAGAGTTTGAAGTATATCTTTTCGCAGAAGGAATTGAACATGCGACAGAGACGATGGATGGAGAAGCTTAAAGATCACGACTGTACTATCTTGTATCATCCGGGGAAGGCTAATGTTGTTGCCGATGCCTTGAGTAGGAAGGTGTACCTTGCTTGATGATGAGAGAGTGGAAGATGCTCGAGGATGTCCGCGAATGGAGTCCAGTTGTGAGTGAGCATAGTGTTATCTTTGCTAGTATACGTGCCATGCCTGCTTTGTTTGGGTTGATTAAGGAAGCTCAGGCTATTGATCCTGAACTGAAGAAGATTATTGATGGATTGGGTGATAGTAAGACACCGGAGTTTGCTATGAACATTGATGGGATTTTGACTTTTCGAGGTAGAGTTTGCGTTCCTTCTACTGATGGAGTTAAGCGTATGGTTCTTGACGAGGCTCACAACGCCAAGTACACAATACATCCAGGGAGTACTAAAATGTATAGGGACTTGAAGAGATGGTTTTGGTGGAATGGAATGAAGAGAGGGATCCCAGAGTATGTATCTAGATGCTTGACATGTCACAGGTGAAAGCTGAACACCAGAGACCTGCCGGTTTATTGTAACCACTTGAGATACCGGAGTGGAAATGGGAGCATATCACCATGGATTTCGTGACGGGATTGCCACGTACTCGTCGAGGTTATGATGCAGTATGGGATGTTGTGGATAGGTTGACTAAATCATCACATTTTATTCCTATTGCGATGACTTATAGTTTGAGTCAGTTGGAAGCATTGTATGTTCAGGATATCGTGAGACTACATGGTGTTCCGGTGAGCATTGTATCGGATAGAGATCCCAGGTTTACTTCTCGATTTTGGCGTGCTTTACAAGAGGCTTTGGGGACGAAGTTGAACTTTAGTACGGCTTTTCACCCACAGTCCGATGGTCAGTCTGAGAGATTGATTCAAGTACTAGAGGATTTGCTACGTGCTTGTACCTTAGATTTCAAAGGTAGTTGGGATTCTCATTTGCCATTAGCTGAATTTGCTTATAATAACAGTTACCAGTCCAGTATTGAGATGGCGCCATATGAAGCTTTGTATGGGCGTAAGTGTCGTTCACCGATTTGCTGGGATGAAGTTGGTGAAGCTAAGCTATGGGGTTCAGAGATGGTACAACAGTCAGCTGAGAGTGTTAAACTGATTAGGGACAGATTGCTCACAGCTCAGAGTAGACAGAAAAGCTACGCAGACAACCGGAGACGTGACTTAGAGTTTCAGGTTGGTGATCATGTATTCTTGAAAGTATCGCCCCGATGCGGTACTAAGCGATTTGGGAAGAAGGGTAAACTTTCACCTAGATTTATTGGACCATTTGAGATCTTAGAAAGGATTGGATCCTTGGCGTATCGGTTAGCATTGCCACCTTCGTTATCGGATGTTCACGATGTATTCCATGTCTCGATGCTACGTAAGTATTTGAAAGATGAATCGCATGTCCTTGTTTACGATGAGATTACATTCGAACCTGATCTTTCTTATGATGAGAGACCGGTGAGGATTCTTGACACTAAGGAGCAAATCTTCTTGAGAAGTCTTGTGGAAGAACCACGCATTGAGGAAGATTCTCGTTAGTCAATTTAGACTAAATTCTTTAAGTGGGGAGGATGTGGAAGAACCACGACATTGAGGAAGCTACTTGGGAAACCGAGCTCGATATGAAAGATAGATACCCTTTCCTATTTGATGATTCCGGTATGAATTTAGGGACTAAATTCCTTTAAGTGGGGGAGGATGTGAGAAACCGAAACCTACTTGTATAACTTGTCTTCTATACTTCCCTTCTCTTGTTAAATATGTTCTCCTTGTTTTCTACATGATATTGGTGTGTTTAGAGTATGATTAGAAGACCATGAATGTATTTAACATAAGCTAGTAGTATCCCGTTAGAAATAATTGTTCTTGGGTCATGTGGGAAAATTGATTCATGATTATTCTTGGCTATGGTTGTTATGTGGATTAATGACCTAGATCAATCGACACGATAACTTAGAAAAGAGTTTGAAATGCATCTAGTGTTTTAACTCTACTTGGTTTGAATTTATAGAAATGACTCAACGGAGTCGACATTAGTGAGCTATTGAACAATACCGGCTCAAAGATCAATCCCTACGACGTTATTACATGCGTTCAACTAGAAAACTAATTCTAGACTCTTGAAATGGATTGACTATCATGCTTGTATCTTTATGACATAATAAATGCATACTTGATATATTGAGTTCGCTCTTGTCGAGCTCAATCTTGCTTGTTTATTGATGAGATTATATACTTGTCTTGAACGAGGACGCTCTTGTCGGACTCGTTCCATACTTGTTTCATTGTTGAGTAAATACTACTTGGCATTGCATGAGTCGGTGGCATACTTGATCTGTCACACACCCTCCACGGCCATGGGGAAGAGCTCTCTCGGCCAACCAATACGCGCCCATTGGTGACTACTTGTTATCAGTATATCTCGGAAGATCGATGTATTATCACACCCATCGATAATTGCGTATCGAAGGTGTATGCATTTTGTCTACGCATCTATATCCTCACATTATGTGAATTATGTGCAATAATGTGCATCTTAAATACTTGATCTCCATGCTTGTAATATTGTCTTGCCTAACGTGTTGCATATTGTCATGTCATGCATGATTGATAGCTTATGAGTCATTATGACTTACCCGTTCCCCTGTATTTTTTTTAGATCCTAGCAAGACAGGAGCTTCTCGTTGAGGCTCGTGGTGCTCTTAATCCTTAGTTCTCTTTGATCAGATTTTTGCGGTTGAAGAGGTGGTTTTAGATGTCATCTTCTATTCTTTTGTATTTTGCAAGGACGATGGGTTTTAAAGCTAGTCAACTAGACTAAGCTTGGGAATGTGTATAGATCTTGTACTCGTGTATTCCTGTTAGCTACTTGTAGTTCTAACTCTTGTAGTACTTATACTCCTTTTGTTGCCGGCAATTGTGTTAGCCGTGCCTTGTATATCTTGTTATCGTTCACTACGTATAGACTTCCGCTGAGCATCCTTTTAGCTCTTATTTATCTTCTTGTCCTATTAACTGTTTTATCAGGTGAAATGATTTTTATATACTAACCTTTAGTGTCGAGTTCTGTTGCGACTGAAATGTTGCGTCACGTCAGTTTTAAAATTATTCGAGTCCTTGCATGATCCTTGTTTCTTGTCTCTCTCTCGTTTGGCGGTCCGGTCCGCGGTCCCATCTCGGGTCCGGGGGTCGGGGTCGCCACAGAATATTTGGCTTTCAATCTATTCGTGACGTAAGACTCAAACCTATCAAAGAAAGCAAGAACAATCGTGAACTAGGCAGGGGCTTTCCCTGCGAAAGCACTCTGGTGTGATAATTAGTAAACGAACAAAATCACAGAGACCTCGATTTGGGGATAAACGAACAAATTGGAGATAAACAAACAAATTTCCAATCAAAGCACACACGAGGTTTCTTTGAACAAGACCTCAATTTCAAAGCATAGAGATTAAGGAGAAGAGAGAGATACCTGGGTAGTGCGACAGTGGCGTAGGGAGTTGAAGGAGAGAGAGATGTTGGTGGCGGCAAACACTAAAAGAACAAACAAAATCAGATACAACGAACAAGGGGGGAGTGGGAGAAATCTAGGGTTTGAGAGAGATAAAGAAGAAGGGAGAGAGGTACCGTACCTGAGCTTTTTGCTTGCGGTGAGGGCGTCGATGGCGAGCGGAGGGATTGCGAAGAAAGAGTGTGAGAGATACCGTGAGAAGGAGAGAGAAAAGAGTTTGTGATTGTTTTGCCGATACCTTTGTGTAATTGTGAAGGGAGTTTTTTTAAAATAATCATTGACGGAACCTTTGTCAGTAATTACTGACAGACATATTTCGTCGGTGATTACCGATGGAACGTCCGTTAGTATATGTGGCGTCATTCTCCAATTACTTTATTGACGAACTTTTTTGTTTTGCTGATGGAAATTCTTGGTTTGCCAACGGAATGTCCATAGGTAAATATGGCGCCAATTTACTAACAAACTTTCGTCAATAATTTTCATTTTCCGTCGGTAATAAGCCTGTTTCTAGTAGTGAGTTGTGATTTGCTTCTTTCTCTTCCATTCTCCATTTCTTTCTTCTTCCTTCTGCATTTTTCATTTCTATGTGGGGTGGGTTAGGGTATGTTTTTGGTTTGCTGCGTATTAAGGGGGAGGTGTACTAAGCGTATGAGGTTCAACCTAGGCTAGATTAGGGAATGGTAAAATAGGAAAAACAAGGAGGGTGTACTAAGTGTATGAGGTCCAAATAATGCCCCCTAATTTTGGTTTACAAATACATTCTACAAAGCATGCTAAAACTTATAAGTATTAATATATGACTAGGTGAGCCCCCCATCCTTTGGGATTGCCTTAAGTAATCCTTGAGTTTAAGATATCATAAACTAGCTTTTTAAAGCTTATTTTGTTTCGGTGATAATGTAATTTGCCTATTTTATTACAAAAAAACAATCACATGCAATGCATATAGTTACTTACAACACAAAAATAGACAGAGTTACTCGATCTTAAGGATATGAATGAAATACTAATTAATTAAAATGCAAAATGTTCTAAGATTAATTCCTAAATACCTTGATAGTTCAGAATCTTTTGTTGCACATTTACATTCACACACACACACACACAAATCTCTCTCACTATAAAAGTCAAGCTTGTTTCCTACAATTTAATTGATAAACAAAAATAAGCCTTTCACCAAATAAACTACCCACCATTTAATTAAGGACAAGACAAGTAAATTTACCATGACAAAAAGTAATGTTTGGATAAAAATAACACTAACTATAATAAATCACTCACTATTAATTAAGGTTGAACAACTAAATTTGTCATAGACTAATTAATTCCATGAATAATTAAATAATCATTTGATCCCTTGACTTGTACCTATTTTAAAGTTATGTTCTATATTATTGAATTTTATTTATTTCGTCTTGTATTTTGATTTTGTTACCATTTTCCCCTCCTACCATTATCGTTACAAATATCGTCCAATATATTCTAAAATGACAAAAATACATTTATTCAAGGGACTAAAACTTTATTCGAAACTAAAAAAATATTTGAAACTAAAAAATAATATAGTTTTATTTATTTATTTCTTAAATATATATATTCGAGAAAGACATTATTAGATGTATATAGAAAATTGTAACTATAATGATAGATTTGTTAGTGAGTATCAAACTATTAAGCAAATCTGTAGCGTGTTTAGTTATTACCCATGAATAAGCTAAGAGAAACGGGTTAAGAAAATGTGTCATAATGTCAAAAAGATGAAGAAAATGAAGAACCAATTGATGAATCTATGCGTTTTATTAGAAAAGAATGCTAAAATCTACTATTTACTTCTTTAAATTTTCAGACTACTACAACAGCTTTTAAAACTATCAATTGTCCCTAACTTGTAGATATTACAAACAAAAGTTACAAAACCAATGTTAGTAATAGCAAATAACTGGATTCAAAATATTTTACTAATTTTCATAATTGGGTTCAAAACCTCTAACCTCTTTTGGTCTTAATTTGCTTGCTTCTCTTCATCAGACTCGAGGTAGTTACATGTGAGAATCTCTATATTCCCTCATCTGAGCTATCAACTTTCTTTCTTCTATCGCAACTCTCCTTTTATTGAAATAGGTTGTCACCAACCAATATCCTTTTAAGTAGTCTCATCCTAAAATTAGATTTTCTCCTTACTTAGTAATTTGCACAAAAAATGTATTGGGACTAAGAAATGAGAGATGTTTAAAGAAAGAAGTTCGACTAAATGAAAGTTAAAGAGAGTTTATATCTCCATTTGAGCGAGGCGAGGTGCGTGCGTTTCTTGGTGATGGTGATAACGGTGTTGACGGCTGCAAGGATAGTGGTGTTAGGGGCGGTGACGACGGTGATTGTAGGGATGACAGTGGTAGTTTAGATGAAATACAATATTGTGAGATTTCCAAATCATCAAATTTTCAAAGATCCATATGGGTTTCAGTTTCAATTTGAAAATTTGAAAAATTAAAAAATTGAATTTGAGTTTGTAAAAAGTGAAATTTAAGGTTGTGGTGGTGGTGTGTCCATAAATGATGGCTTTTGCAAATGAGTTACTTTGAAGGTAGGAGTAAGGAATTAGAAAATGAAATAAAATCAAATAAAAAATTAACTTTTGTGCTAATGGTGAAATTTGAGATGGTAGTAGTGGTGAGTCTATGAATAATGAGGTTGACGGAAGAAAGTGAATGATGAAATAATAAATTGAATAGAATCTAAATTTCATTTTTTTAGAGTAATGCATTTTTTTCACATTTGAATTTAAAATGAGACAAAGTATAACTATTGAAATAATTATTTATTATTTTAATTAAAATATATTTTAAATATCAAATGGCAAACAAAAAAAATTATGAAAATATAATCAAATCTCACTTTGCGTCACAAGTAAAATATGACCAAAATAATCCTAACATATATGATTTTCCATTACTGTTTTTAACACCCATGAACGGGAGAGGACAAAGTCGGACAAATATAAAAATTATGTATGAAAGTGAGACATTATAGGTTGGGAAAGATATTATTAGAGGTATATGAAAAAATATAACTATAATAATACATTTGTTGGTGAGTATCAAGATATTAGGCACTTATGTAGCATGTTTAATAATTACTTGTGAATAATCTAAGAAAATACGTCAAGGCAAGGTGATATAATGTCAAGAAGATTAAAAAAAATGGAGAACTTCGTTGACAAATCTTTGGATTTTGTTAGAGAAGAACACTAGAATCTATAGGAGATACATTTAAAGAAAGTAGTTCGATTTAATGGAAGCTAAATATATTTTATTTTTCCATTTTAGCAAGGCAAGGTGAACGTATTTCTTGGTGGTGGTGATACCGGTGGTGGTAGTTGCAGGGATGCTGGTGGTGGTGGTTAGGGGTAGTGGTGGGGGTGATTGTAACCATGACAGTGGTGGTTTAGGTGTGGAATACGATATTGTTAGATTTCCAAATCATCAATTTTTCAAATCTTCATATGGGTTTGGGTTTCAATCATCAAATTTAAAAATTCAAGAAATTGAATTTATGTTTGTAAATAGTGAAATTTAAGGTTATGGTGGTGGTGGGTCTATAAATGATGAGTTTTGCATGTGTTAATTGGAACGAAGGAGTAAGAAATTAGTCAAAGAAATAAAATAAAATAAAAAAATTGATTTTTGAGTTAGTGATGTTATTTGAGGTGGTAGTGGTGGTAATGTTAGTGGGTCTATGAGAGATGAGGTTGATGGAAGAAAATGAAGGATAACAAAATAAATTAAATAACTTCTAAATTTCATTTTTTGAGAGTAATGTATTTTTTTAACTTTAAATTTAAATATGATACAAATTATAATTACAACATTGCTAGCCTTACAACGAATTTTATAACTTTCCTTACAACTACTAAGTCTTGTAAGGATAGTATTTTCCTTATAATTATACCAAATTACAATCCCTTCCCCCAAAGTATCCACCAAATCACATAGTGCACCCCAACCTAAGGTTTGTCCCATAATGATATCTGACGTTATATTTTTTCATATTTTCCACCCTAGCCGCGACAACGGTTAGAAAAGTCACGTTAAATAACACGTGGTCTTCCACGATGCTAACTTGAGGGAAATATTAGGAATTCGATGTAAACTTTGGGGTGCTTAAAGTTCAAATGTTAAAATGGAGTGTGGTCCACAATTCCATTTTTTCCTACTGAAAGAAAATCTACAGAAAAGACCAACAATTTTTTTCTGAACTTCACTTTCCACAACAAAAATTAACCCATAACCCGATCTTGGTTTTGTCCTCTCCCTCCAAATTTTCTCTTAAATTTCTCTCTTAACCCAGATGATATATATGCAGTTTTCCATTTCATTGTCAATTTTCTTATATTGATAATGAAAACAAAGTAAACTAAAGATATGAAAAAAAAACTCTTACCCATAGTTACACGTCTCCATCTTCAATTTCATGTATGAAATTGGATCCACGTACCCACCTTCTCTGGTGAAACCCATCCACCACCGAAATCAATCAATTTCTCATCCCCCTTCATCCTCTTACATGACTTTACATTTACTTTATCTCTCATAATTCGTTAAATAAACCAACCTGACCCGCCATGACAGCTTCTATGAGGTCAAAATCATCTAAAGTCATAGCTTCTTCAACATCTTTTCAATTTTGATACTTTGTTTTAAACCATATGCATGCATATCAGCCGTATGCCCAATTTTCTCCCGTAAAATTAAAGAGTATTTCAATAAAACCCATAATTATTTCTCTTTCATTCAAGCCCGTCTCTCTCTCTTTGATGAACTCGTCAATAAGGTTTATGAGTTTTCTATCAATTGCATGTTTTTTCAAGGGTTTTTAGTAAGTATACTTTATAGCTTTTGATTTCTACTTTAAGCACGACTTTTGCAGGGGAGAGAATGAGGGAGATCGGAGATGAAGCTTGGCTAGAATCGAAGGAGGACGAGGCTAGAGTTATGATAGGCGTGACCAGAGTGGGAAGGGTTTGGGCCGGATATGAGAACTTGCACCCAGAGATGGCGGTGGCTATGGTAGGGCTAACTGGAGATTGCAGCTATTACGGTAGACCCGGAGATGGGAACTTACACTGAGAGAAGAGAGAAGGAGAGGGTGTGAGATTAGGGTTTGTACTTTTAATACATTTACTCCTTAACCAGATAAGAGAAATGACATTTTCGCCCCGTACATGGAAGATCACATGCTATTTAATGTGACTTTTCTAACGTCCGTCAATGGTAGGATGGAAAATTGGGGGGGGGGGAAGTAAAGTCAGATACCATTATGAGACAAACTTTACATAGGGGTAAACTATATGATTTTGTGGATATTTTGGGTGAAAATTGTAATTTGGCCCTATAATAATTTTTGAATTATTAAAATATTTATTTTTATTTTTATTTAAAAACATATTCTAAATACTAAATGGTTAATTAAATATTGAATTTATAGCCAATTCCCATTTTGTGCGCCAAGCAAAATGACCAAAATAATCTTCATGTGACATGCACATACCATTTTCCGTTACTATTTTTAACGCCCATATATGGGAGGGGCAAAGACGGACAAATAGCTAAATAAATTATGAAAGTGAGATACTTCGTAGGTTGGGGTGCAATGTGAGATTTGATGTGTAATTTTGGGAGCTAATCATATTTTGGCCCCATCGAAATTAGTCCAAAATACAAATTTTCCCCTAAAGTATCCACCAAATCCACTTTGGCCCACAATGTAATTTTTTAGAATTTTCATATTCCATGTCAAATTTGGTGATGAGATGTCATGTCTGGTAATCGTAGTGATAAAATCGAGAATTTGCTCCAATCAAACCATAAACAATATCAACGCTGTCGATGAGAAATTTGTTAGAGTTGAAGCTATGGACGATGAAAATGGATTGAATTATGGTTTGTCTCATCATTTTCGTATACGTATGTGATGGATTCAATTATGAGATTTGAAATTCTTGGTGTATGCTTGTGTATTATGTTGTACGAGGGAGAAAATGAGAAATTCTTGGTGTATGCTTGTGTGTTATATTGTATGTCTTTAATTTTTTGGTGGGTTATTATTTGTGGTTGTCTTGATACCTAAGTGTGATTATTTGATCTTGAGTTCAATATCTCTGGTATGATTCCGCTATATTTTTATTTATTTTTCTATATAATAATTTGAATAAAACTTTAATACACTTTTGAGTTTTATCTCACTTAAAATTTACATACGAGGTCATTGCCGGAGAAGATGCAGAGAAAGTGTTGCCGGAGAAGAAGAAAAATAAGTTTCTCTTTGGGTAATAAAAGCAGAGAAAGCATTGCAAAAAATGACTAAAATAAATGACCAGAAAATAAAGTATCAAAAAAACTAAAAGCTCAATGGCACAATTTATAAGTTTCAAAAATTGTAATGATTAAAATACAAAAAAAAATTAAATAAATAAAAGTAAACAGAAAAATGAAAAAACTAGCAAATCATTTTTTAAAAATCATTAACACCATATGTAACGCACGTAAACCTTACTAGTATATATAAATGTATTTCAAAACTTGATGAATGGGATTACTGCTAGGTCACCAGGGGGCATTCTAGTCATTATATTAAGTTATAATGACTCGTAAAAATGAAAAGTTCCCATCTTTTGGGAAATATGAAAAAATAATTTTCAACTTCCAAACAATATTGACTTTCGTTATTTATATCTAGAATTTTTTTGAATTAAGTCGCTATACTATATTAATAACTTTGCATCTCAAAAGCTTAGATGAGTACCCTTTAAATAAATAAAAAAATGAATAGATATAAAATCAATTGAATTAGGCCTTAGTTTTGTTATTCATTCATTCATGCTTTAGAGTTTAGACCCCAATTTTGATAGAGTTGCCTGGGTCGCACTCGAGCTATGCAAGTTTAAGTTTAGTATAATTGGGGTTACTCAGTAGTGTAAACTAGGGAACAACGAGACTGAATATCCAACTAGTTTGATTTAAAATAACATTCTAACGTTGCACGTAATAAGTTACTCCCTCCGTTCATAAATAATAGTCATGCTTTCATTTTTCGTCAGTTCAAAAGAAATTACCATATTTCTAAACTTTCTTTTTCTGGCTAACAATTTTTTTTATTTTATCCTTACCTTTTCTTAGCTACTTTAAGTATAGGCCACATACACATGGACTTTAAAGAAAACTACACATCATACCGATATTTATAATAAATTCGATTAGTTTTGCTTAATATATATGTGTGCAGTCAAACATGATTATTATTTAGAAACCGGGACCGGGGATGGAAACATTATAGAAATACGAATTCTTTTTGTTAGTCTTTGATTGATTAACTTAAAAGTTACAACCAATTTGAGGATACTCTTTGTTGTAAGTGTAGGATTGCTCACCACGGGAAATCAAGTAGAATGAAGAAAATGACATTGTTAATCAATCCCTTCCTGAGTTCATTAATTTAGACGTAGATGTGGCAGCCCGACCCGGACTCCAATGCGGAATCCCAAGGTCGTGCCACCAAGACAAGCTAAAGACGGACAAGCACCTGCTAAGCATAATGGTACGAGTCCAAAAGATGAGCCATCAAGCTCGAACAGGAATGTAAAGCCATAACGGCGATACGGAATAATAAAAACAACAACACCTGCGGAAGCGAATCATAAGTGGGACCAAAGCCTATAATTATAAACTAAGGAATACAAGGCTGAGAGACGACTATCTCTCGACAAATCTACGACGCACGTGACGCAACATTGCGCACGGGCAACAAACCATCGGCAAACCTAAGGCCGGCGAATCAAAAAAATACCAACCTGATAAACAACCACTCAATGGCTACAACATGCCGGAGGAACAAATCAAGTAAACGAATAAGATATTTAAATTCTAACAACTAAACCCAAGTCTCACGACTAACGTCGTCGGAGATGACAATACCAACAATACTAGAATGAGTGAGCTAAAGCATGCTCGGAATAATAAAAGGGAACAACTGATCATAAGAGATACAACAGCTCGACCAAACAAGTCGGCTACCAAAATAATACGATAACAAAATACTAACATAATCTACCCAAGTAAAGTCTACATAACTTTACATTCGTGTCTCACAGATACATAATAACATAATAATAATAAATCCAAGCTTAAAGCCCGGAAGACCACCTTCTAGAAATCACTATCCGAAGCCGCCACGCGTACTAACGGGATCACTGCACACACTAAGGAAAACAAACACACGGAGTGAGTCATAATGACCCAGTAAGTTACTAAATGCAATAGTATGGCATATCATGTCGTGGCATGGCATAATGCACAAGCATATATAAAATCATGGTATCATACTAGTATACCAACAATAAACTTGTATTAAGTCATCATGTAGCATAAACTTCATAAACCACATAGCACGTTTATCTTTCATATAAGTGCTTATACATAAACACGTAAAACCAAGACCTGGGCCTAGCCCTCAATATTCAAACCATGGGTACAACCCTCAATTGATCATAATCTGGGTTTCAATCCTCAAATGATCACAACTCATCAGTTTTCTTAATGAGTACCTCGTTACATTCATCCAACCCTGGGATGAGAAATGGGAGCTCGATATCAGGCTAGGGGGCGCTAATACGAGACCACATCCCACTATTGGCCATATAGTGAGGAGAAAGGGTATCAATGCGGCGATTCATAGCGAATGTTTCCAAAGGCTATGAATCGTCCCATTGCCGACAAAACCGACCAAGACGCCAGTGGACTCAAATCAAGATGCTCAAGTAGATATTTACTTGGATAAACCAATAAGGACCAAGTCCTTCACAAGAGGACTCACCAAATCAAGTAGGTCATAATGCTCTACAAAACCCAATAAACAATGCACATAATTGTACACACTTAACATGTTCAACTAACTTGTAAGTTTAGTTCAAAAACCACATATTGAGGTATTCATAATCCTCAAGTCATCACCAATTCAAGAATAGTTTATAGCTCAATAAATCACAACGTGAGGTCTACTATAGTCCTCTACTCAAGATTAAATCAAAGACTATTATTTAGTCTAAGAACAACCACAAACAATGCTTAGCATTTGGTTTCACTTAAAAGCACACCGGACTCAACCATAGTCCCAATTGTCATACATAATCGACTTCTCAAACCAATCTCGAGGGTACCAAAACTAACTCGTAGTCAAAACCCCGTAAGTGCTTTCATGTGCACGCGACCGAATTCCCTAAAAGAGAACTCGTTCAAATAATCATTTCTTAAGGGCATGCGAGATCATAGGTTGGTCTCTAATGCTTCGTGCTCTAACGAGCACGCTCTAAACACACTCCCAATAGGTCTCTATAACATGAGTGTCTCAATTGGGCATCAAATGAGATACTCGGGTTCGCACAAACATGACTAAGCAAGACCCGAACATCGTAGGGTTTCAACCCAAAACTCATTATTATATTATTGACCTTACAACGACTCCGTTGAGTCTTAGACTACATCTCATTATTATATATATCATAAATCCCCAAATTAACACTCCATTCAATTATATATCAAAACACTAAAATTCATTCGGGCTTGATTCCCAAGCCCCAAAATTCATAAAAACCTTAACAAAGGGATAACCCATTTCTCCCAACACACAACATCATTCAAATCATCCTACACATTAATACCCACTTTAATTAACGACAATTCCTCCAATAATTCGGGCTTGATTCTCAAGCCCTAAAATTCATAAAACTCAACATAAATCATATACCCATTTTATAAATCACATAATCTCAATTAAATGGTCATACTCATATTACCTAGTGAGATCACACATCCAAATTCCCAAACTTATGTATACTTTCATAATAACCCAAATGAGATGTAAACATGATTTCTAGCATGCTCACAATCCTAGAAATACAAGATGAAGAGTAACAATATACTTCAACAATCATGGAAGTCATCCTACCTATGCTTTTAACAAGTTCACATGCTCAAATCACAAGTTAAAATCACACAAAGCAAGTATGTGTACTCATTGACCTCAAATAGCATAGAGTTTGTTTTCCTTAGGATCAATGAGTACAAAATCAAAGAGAGAAGAAGTAACTTACTTGTATACTACACCCAAGAAAGCAAATGGAAAGATTGATCGGTTGAAAATGTTCTACTCTTCAAGCTCTACTCTTCTATGGCTTGGCTTCAACAATGGAGGAAGGGAGCTATGGAAACCAAGAAGAAAGCTTCAAGAACTCAAGGAGGAACCATGGAGGAAGCTAATCCCGTTTTTGGAGAAGGGAGGAGAGAAATGAGGGTCAAACAATCAGATTGTGGCTTATATTTGGCTGAAATCTGAGTGGGACAAGTGTCACCACAATATGGTGTCTTAAAAATCTGATTTGGGCTTAATAATCCAACTAATGCACTCACTTAATCACACTTAAAACTTGTTAGAGATGTTAGGGTATAAGTAAGGAGGGTTAGGGAGGTTTAAGTGAGGTTTAGAAAAGGTTTGGATAGGGGTTTGGGTGTAAAAGTCGTACAACATCAAAACAGGGGAAAATTTCCGTATGTGCAACCTGATGTTGAGGCGGGCGCCTCACATCTCTCCAGGCGGGCGCCTGGACTACTGGGGCTATCTCTAGCTCAAGATCATTTTGAAATGCTCTCAGCTCTTGAGGCGGGCTAGTGATCAAAATTCGATGCGAGCGCCTCGTTTAGCCCTTGAACTTGGTCTAAACATGTCCTAAATGGTCCCAAACTTATGGGCAACCATTCTAAGGTCTAACCCAACTCAAAACAAGTCGGAAACACACCCGAACAACTCCCGAAACAACTTGGAGCGAAACCGGGAAGAGGTGCAACAACGTGCAACCGGAACGACGAATGAACTCGCAATCGAACGAGCAATGAAAGGAGACTTTTAAGGCAAGTCTAAGGGCTAATGAAGAAGCTTAAATACTTCTAGAAAGTTGAACAACAATTAGGGAAATAAGAGTCCCAAAGGAGAGACGATTACGCGACTCGATTCCCGAACTACGCGATAGAGACGAACACTATCTCCAAAGCTTCCAAATCATCGATAGACTTGAGGAACACCTCCAACTTGAAGTCTAATACATCTAAACACGTTAATAAACCATCATATAGAGGTCTAGGACCAAACCGAGGTCACGAACACAAAACGCAAGCAACTCTCAATCGCGTCGCATTCCGACTATCGTCGAGTCACGACTTGTGACTTTAGCAAGTCAACAACTATATGGCATCTCTTAATAGTGTTTTGGTATTAACGTGGTCTCTCATAAATATCTAGATCCTCTTGCAAACCAATCATACAGTCGACAAAGGAATAAGTGCAGGTATAGCACGCAAACCGAGCTAACGAAGGAGCGGGGTGTTACAGTAGAAATAATCAAAACAAACACTATCATTGAAAACTATAGTAATCAATGTAATCAACTAGCTACCTCAACTAGGATGACAATAGCTTTTGAAGGAATATGTCAATGGCAGATAACATTAGGTGAGGTTGAAATAAATGTTCCTTGAATATTTTCGCAAAAGTCTTCAACACCAGGTCCTGTTATCGAAACATGATCCATCACGATGCTGGTACAATGTGCGTTCTCACTGCAGTCGATTTTGATCGCGAGTTGCGAGGCTGAAGATCCTTGTATGTTTTTGTATGTCACAGAGCTCACTTTTACTGCCATTGCGTTCTATACACATGACATGCATAAACCAAAAGGAATTTCACTTAGAGCTATTTTATTATTGTTAGATTTTGGACAGGAAAGTATTAATTATATTACAATCAACCTATCAAAGTAACATGGTTCTAAAACTTACCATACAATGTTTCCCATTGCAATATTAATGTTGATCGATGATGATAGGGTTCTTCACATTTTCAAGCTGAATTTGTTGGAATAAGATTTGCCTTGCATATCCCGATCCACCCTACATACGAAGAACATGGTGTATTAATATTCATAATGCTCTGTTGTGTGTGTGCGCGCACGTGTGTGCTTATAAAGAGAGATACTTTATTTTTATTTTTGGTCGAAGCCAATACGTACCGGTGTTGTTTTGATTCTTACTCCATTCTTGGTAGAAGTTAGGTTGCAATTTATAACACGTACTTGTTCCACCGTATCTACAACATTGGTTTCTCCGAGGCTTCCAATACTAGTCGTGTTTGCGTTGTTGAAAAAAAAGAAAGACAAATAATAATAAATAAGAAAAGAAAGCATTAGAGCTAGGGTTACTTCAAGAATGAGATGGTTGAAGACATGTTTTTCTAATTGGTAAATTATAGGTAACCCTTTGAACTATTGGTTGAGGTTCGAATAACCCCCTTAACTATCAATATTAAAGCAATGTGCCCCCTCTCAGCCTTAGTATTTTCTTTTTTGTCTTATGTTTAAGCTCTCATGTGTGAGTTGACGAATAATGTTCATGTGAATCTCACATAACCATATTCTGTAAACTTAAACGACAATCCTTGTGATTCAAAAAAAAAGTTATAGCTGAAGGTGTCACATTGCTTCAATTGATAGTTGGGAGCGAAATTTGAATCCAACTCATACTTCGGGAAGGTTATTTTACTTTTTTAATTGGTGCAAATAATTCAGATGTATGTGACAAAAGTAAAAAAAAAGGAATAGTTACCATACCTTATTCCATGACCCGGTCCACAGTTCACCCCCGTAACATTGATATCAAATGATCCACCATTAATGGCCACACAATCGTCGCCTGTATTATTTACAAGTAGCTTTAGTTAGTAAGTAACTCTTTTAAAAAATACAAGTGAGACTAAAATACTACTTCCTCTATTTCTAACAAATTATCTTGTTTGACTGGAGATACTAATTAAGAAAATTTAATTTACTAATTATAAATATTAATATAACATATACTTTGGTTTCCCTAAAAATTCATGTGATATAAGCATCATCAATGTAAGAAGAATCGTTAGAATAAAATGATAAAAAAAATTTTTTCTATAAAGGGATGTTTAGAAACATGACAATTTCTTAGAAGAGACGAAAATGAAAATCATGATAATTTTTTAGAAACAGAGGAAGTATTAAGTATGAATAATAGAAATAAAATTACCAGATTTGATGTAAGAGTCGTGAATATTAAAATGGGTTGAGGAACTGACTTCAATACCATCAGTATTTGGGCTGTCCTCGGGTGAAGATATAGAGATATGACCAATATCCACATTATTACAACTATGAACCCCAATATGTTGTCTTGGGCTATTAATAACTGTAGTTCCACTAATTTGAAGTCCATTGCAGCCATTAAAATGCAAAGCCTGCAAAATTTAAGAAATATTGGGGTCAGTCATATTTTCTAAGTTTTCAAAAGCTTTTTACCTTTATATTATTTCGTTACTGGAAAAAGATGTTTTATGTATCTCGATACACAAAATGAAAGTTCTAAGTCTATAAATATTTAGCTAGAATGAAAGTTCTCTTATTGAAGGGAATTTACAACTTGATGCCATATCTTGGGAAAAAAACCCTCCATTAATCCCAAGTGATGATCATAAATGAACTATAATCTTAGAAAAATTAAGTTAATACATTGATTATATTTACTGTAAAAATTCCAATTAATGATATATACATTCAAAAACAAACTTACTGGTGATTTGTTCCACCAAAGTGCACCCTGGCCGTTAAATTGACTCGACCCATCAATAATAAAACCGTTGATGTTCATGAAATATATCCAAAATGAGCCGGATCTGCCGCAAGCGATCCATCCATCAATACTCTTTGGTGCAACGATATTTCCTAATACTATCCACCTCAAAGGCAATAATTTCACTTTCTTTCACCAAAAAATTTCGATCATATATAAAGTCATACATTACATATATAATAAAGAGAAAAGTAAATATTTATGTATAATTAAGTTTCGACGATTTAAATAGTTCCCATAATTTTGGATTTAATGTCGAGCAGATAAACTCGGGAGCATACGAAATTTATATGTTTAGTCTTTTCGAAATAAGTTTGTTTTTCATGGATACTAAGGTTCCGTTTGTTTCACAGAAAATGACTTTCGAAAACGTTTTCCTCATTTTCCGGTGTTTGGTAACTTTAGGAAAATGCAGTCAACGGAAATTGAAGCCTTCTTTTCCGGAAAATGACTTACGGATTCATTTTCCAAATGTTCGAGCACCCTCCGCCCCCTTTCACAATTGCACATATTTACTTACACACAATATTTCACTCAACAAATAAATTGTTTAAACATATAAATAAAGTTTGTGCATACTATTTATAAATTATAATTTTAATAGATGCTTACTACGTTCTAAAATTAGTGTCACCTATATTATTTAGTGACATCCTAACCATTGTCAATCTTCTATTTTAAAATGTTTTTTTTTCATATCAATTATCAAAAAAATTATTTGTAATTGTGAGATTGAAAAAAGATAGACATTGATTTGACACCACTAATGATCAATTGAGGGTTACTAAAAAAAATTACTTAAAGTTCAATACTATTTTATATTCAATATGTGCGTTAATATTAGAATTTTTATTTATTTATTTATTCATATATAGTTTTCCGTAACATTCTCTAGGGACATCCTAAACATTGTCTATTTTCTATTTTAAAACGTTTTTTTTCATATCAATTATCAAAAAAATTATTTGTAATTTTGAGATTAAAAAAAGATGGATCTTATTAAAAAAAGATGGTCCTTATTGAATTTCTAGGGACATCCTAAACATTGTTTATTTTCTATTTTTATTTTTGTATTTATTCATATATTGTTTTCCGTAACATTTTCCGTGTGTTTGCCAAACATCCGTAAATGTTTTCTGACATATTTTCAAAAGATTTACCAAACACCTGAAAATGAAATCTTTTGATTTTCCGGAAATCATTTTCCAGAAATCATTTTCTGGAAATGATTTTCCGTGAAACAAACAGAGCCTAAAAGAGAAAATACGACTGATTGAACATTTATAGAGACAATTTCATAAGTTTATATATTAGAGAAAATTGTGGGCCAGTACATTTTGACGAATTTCCGACCGTTTTAATTAATCACCGATATTATTTTCATATATCGCGATAACAAATGCTTGCATCGTCTAATATCAAAAGACGCAGTCTTATCAAATGATACATCACGATGCATGAAAATATTTTTTAACGATTTGAAGGCAATGACTACTTTGAGACTTTTGCTCCTGTAGCCAAGATTACATCAGTCAGAATCCTTCTTTCTATTGTTGCCTCAAACAACTGGCAGATAACTCACATGGATGTTTCAAATGCTTTTCTCCATGGAGATTTAAATGAAGACATTTATATGGATCTCCCTCCAGGTTACAATCACAATCTTTCTAATGATAGAGGTCAAGTTGTGTGCAAATTGCATAAGTCTTTGTATGGACTTAAGCAAGCACCAAGACAATGGTTTGAGAAGTTTTCTTCAACTCTCATTCTATTTGGATTCAAACAATCTCTCAGTGATCACAGTCTGTTTACTATGAGTTCTGAAGGAAAGTTTCTGGCCATCCTAGTCTATGTGGATGACCTTCTCATCACTGGGACTGACAAAGATATGATTGGAAAAGTGAAAGAGTATCTTCACTCTAAATTTCCTGTAAAGGATCTTGGCAATATCAGATACTTTCTTGGCCTTGAAATTGCTAGAAATTCATTAGGAATTTGTCTTCACCAAAGAAAGTATACAGTTGACATCATTAAAGACTGTGGGTTATTAGATGCCAAACCAAAATCTACTCCTATTTCTCAGAATCACAACCTTGCTTCTAATCCTGGATCTCCCTTAAGTAATCCTGGTCCTTATAGAAGACTTATTGGGAGACTAATCTATCTTACCATAACCAGACCACATATATCTTATGGTGTCCATATCCTTAGCCAGTTTATGGCTAATCCTGCATCTGAACACTGGAAAGCAGGTCTAAGGCTTGTTAAATACCTTAAAGGAAGTCCTGGTCAAGGGTTATTTTATCCCTCAGTCAACTATCTTACTCCTTCAGCATTTTGTGATTCTGATTGGGCTTCTTGCCCCATAACCAGAAAGTCCATCACTGGATTCTGTGTGTTTCTTGGCAATGCTCTCATTTCATGGAAAAGCAAAAAGCAACAAACTGTGAGCAGATCATCTTCTGAAGCTGAGTACAGAAGCATGGCAGATACTTGTTATGAGTTAATTTGGATTTCTGCTATTCTTAAGGACTTCAATGTTCAGCTCTCTCAGCCAATTACTCTTTTCTGTGACAACAAGTCTGCCCTCTATATTGCTGCAAACCCTGTGTTTCATGAAAGGACTAAACATATAGACATGGATTGTCATATTGTTAGGAATTTGCTTCAGAAAAATCTGATTTCAACCAACTACATTGGCACTAAATCTCAGCTAGTTGATTTGTTTACCAAAGCCCTCCCAAAGGGTCACTTCTCTGATCTTCTTGCCAATCTGAAAGTTAAAAATTTATTCTCCACTTTCAGCTTGAGGGGGGATGTTAAAGCTAAGGAGAATAATCAAGGCAAGGTCAAGTTCAAGGGTCTCTAAGCTATTTCCTGGTTTTCTCAAACTTCAGGGGTGTTGAGTGTCAAGTTGGATAAGTCCTTCTGTTTGCTTGTTGGCAGTTAATACCAGATTGCCTTTTAGCTTCTTGTTTCAGTTAGTTGTTAGGATTCTCTCTTCTTTTATTCTTTCTTGTTTTGTTAGCCATATAAATAGATAGGCTTCCTTCATAATTTGTAATTCTTTTTTCACGATTTTCTCACATAAGAAGTCAATGAATAAAAGTTTAGTTTCCTGTTTGTGTTCCTATTAAGAATTCAACACAAACATACACATGTTAATTAAAATAAAGTTAAATATGAAAATCTCAGTAAACAAAAACCATAAAATAAATTGAATGAGACATAGTGAACTAACAAAATACTATTTCGAAACCGAAATCACAAAGATTTCAGACAAATAAGGGAAACTTATCAAAAAAAATTATAAAAGAAAGAAATTAAAATACAAATATTTAAAATTACAAAACTTACGAACAAACTTTTTTTAAAAAAAATTAAATCTAAATTGAACAAAAATTAAATTGAGATTCAGTTGATTACGATAACAATCAATTAAGAAACTATAAACTAAATATTTGTAAACAATAAATCTAGGCCGGACAAAAAAAAAACAGGCTAGAAAAAAATTAAATTGATTCTTTGATATGAGACTTTATATGGAAGAATTTGTGAGAGATTTGCATAAAACTATAAGGGAGCAAAAGGACGATCTAATGGAGGAGATTGAGAAAATTCGTAGTGAAAGAAAGAAAAGAATAAGAGAGGGAGGTAATGAACCTAATGATGTGCCAAGACGTAGAATATATGAAAAAATTAATTTTGAGAAATATTGGGAGGATCTTCGGTTGCAAATTAAGAACTCAAAACTCAAAGAAGTGGAGGTAAATAAGGGTAACAAAAATTCTTCTCAACCTTTTCCAATAGGTGATGAGAGAGAAAACAATATGGTAGTTAGGAGGATGTTAGAAGTGAGAGTTCCAACTGTTGAAGAGATTGAAAAGGAGAAAATTTTCTTTACTAAGTGCAAAGTGCAAGAGCGAGTTTGTGGGGTGATCATTGATGGAAGTAGTTGTACTAATGTTGCTAGTGTGACCATGGTTGAGAAATTAGGGTTACCTACAACCAAACATCTTAAACCCTACAAGTTTCAATGCTTGAATGGAGGAGGTATGTTGAGGGTGAACAAGCGGGTGCTTGTGAAGTTCAAAATTAGAAGATATGAAGATGAGGTGATGTGTGATGTGGTGCCAATACGACAAACTCATTTATTGCTAGGGCGACCTTGGCAAGTTGAGAGGAGTGTTAATTATGATGGCAACACAAAAAAAAACATTCATTTGTACACAATCAAATAACCATTAAGCTTGTACCATTGACTCCAACACAAGCTTATGAGAACTTTATGATGTTAAGTTCAATAGCCAGTGAAGAGAGAAAGACTAGTGAGGAAAAGAATATAGAGAAGCCTTTAAAAAAAAGAGTTTGAGAGAAAATAAAGAGTGTTTGGCTAGAGAGCAAAGTGAGGAGAGTGAGATAGCCAAGAAAAAGGAGAGCTCAAGAGAAAATAATGAGAGTTTGGCTAGAGATAAAAGTGAGTTTTGTGAGATAGCCAAGAAAAATGAGAGCTTGAGTGAAAACAAGAGTGAGAGGCCGGTTTTAGAGACTAGTGAAAGATGTGAGATAACCGGGCAAAAGGAAAGGAAAATTAGTGTGTGCTCTCAAAAGAAAGAGTGTGAGAGAGAGAAAGAGAAAGAAAGTGAGACAAATTTTGATACTTATCAAGTTAATGTTGTATTGCCAAAATCTATTGTTTCTTTTTCACAAACTTTTCAAGAGGCACCAACAAAAGAAATTGTGAGATTCAAGATGGAATACCAACAAGGTAAGGAGATTGTTGTAGAACCTACATTTTCTCAAAGGTATGATCTTAATCTTTCTTGGAAAAATAAGTTGTGTGGTGAATTGTTACATGTTGAGCACCATGACATTGAGAATACGCTCAATAGAGTTGTTATTGAGTTTGGAAAATTGAGTGGTCTTGTGGACACTTGTGTCATGGGTGAAATTGTTAAGCCACCTAAATTATTGCATATTAAACACCATAACTTGGGTGAGAAATTCAGAATTTTTAGAAGTGTTGCTTTGAAAAATTTGATTAGTCTTATGAGTGACTTGTTCATAAGAGAGATTGTTAAACCATATGACATGTGTGAAAAGTTTCAATTGCAAAATTTGGATAGTCACCATGGTCTAAGTGATTGGATGAAATATGGTGAATACATTGGTGATGACTTAAATTTGGCATTGCATAAACCTAATCATTCGTATGTGGATCCATTCATGGATGTTATATTGGTTGTTAATATGGTAGGATTGAATTGTGCATTGCAAGTTGGAAAGAAAATTCTGAATTTTGCATTGGGGATTTCTATGTTTCACCAAGATGTGAGTTCTAAACTTGTGATTATGCATGATGATTCTATGATGAATTATTCTATGGCATGTCATAAGATTGTTGAAGTTTCCCATGATGCATTGATGTTTCATAAAATTTATGGATTGCATGATATATATATAAAGCTTTATCTTCTTTGTTATATCCAATTCTTCATAAGCATGTTAAACCTTGGAAAGGTGATGAAATTCATATTGCTGATGATTATAAACATGTTTTAACACGTGATCTGATTTTTGAGCATAAAGGATGTTTATCCTTGAGATTACACTCTGGTTGTAATTTCTTATCGTTGCATGATTCATTATTGATAAATATGGATATGCAAAAGAAGAAAGTTGTTAGGTTGATCTTTAAACTTGATGAAATCAATTGTTTGTTTCAAATCGAGGAATTAAGTAAGTTGAGGAGCGAAAGATTTGATTATGGTAGGATCTTGTCATATATAATCATTTTATTGATTTGCATGATTAATAGTATATGCTTTGGATTGCATAAAGTTTTGATGTTGAGCATGGTTGTGCTAAAAAAAGGATTTACTAAGTTAATGTTTAAATCAGGTGATTGTGGTTCTTGATGAGTGAAATTGAGTTGTGATAACTTGATGAGTGAAATTATAAACCTTGATGGATTTACTTGTCATGACGGATTTGGATACATGAGTTGGTATGCCATAATGCATATTATCTTATTATACTTATTGATATCTTTCATTGACATTCCTTATGATGATCTCGTTGTGTTTAATGTTGCATATGTGCTGTTGTCATTCATGGAAAGTCACCGAGTAATGCAAGTGAGATATGTTAGATTACTATTTGAACCCGATGATAGGGTTTGGATGTGTTTAATGGTGGGATACGTTCTTACACCAAGAGATGTTTGTGCTAAATTGTTACATAACCAATTGTGTGCTAATAATGTTGTTCATGTGGTAGTGCATAGTTTTGTTGTGTTTCTTCTATAGTTAAAGGAGGAAATCTTGATGGAGTGCCAAAGTGTACCGATGGAAAGTCAAGCGAGAATAGTCTTTAATCCCGATGATTGGAGATACATGAACTTGCATGGAATGGATTGCAAACATGGAGAGTTTGGGAAAATCGACGACATGAAATCATATGGTAAGCATTATTTTAGAGACTATATCTTGGTTACTAAATCGTGTCTATGTGATGTAGGTTTTGATTTGAGGACAAATCCTTTTTAAGAGAGAGGGAATGATATGATTCTGACCACCAACCAAGAACCAAGATTGTCACAAGCAAGGGAGAGGCATTGGAAGCATGTAGATCAAGGTTCGAGGGTTCATATGAGCATGGATCGAGGTTCAAGGGTTCTAAAATGCATAGAGTATGATTAAGATTCAAGAGTTCTATACAAACTTAATTGTGGATTTATTGGAGATTCAAAGCTATTACAATGGCTACTCTACAAATTCAAACATGTGTTGTGAAGCCTTAGATTTCATGGATGATGACTTGAAGACTCGAGAAATGTTCGTTAATGTCATACAATGACTTTGAAGCTTTTAACGCCTAAAGGAAGACTTTAGGGGGCCAAATGCAACTTTGAAAATTAGGCCTTTACAAAAAACGAGATTTGTATATTTTCCTTATTTGGAGGATTTATGTTCTTAAATAGATTAGGTAACTTACCCAATTGTTGCTACATAGATTAAGTAAGTTGAGTAGTTTCCTAAGTGGATTCTAAGTAGTTTCCTAAGTTGATTATACTTAGACTTTCTTTTTTACTTTTAGGTTTAGATTCACAACCCATATAAATAAGGGTTGTGGCTTATTGTTTTGTAGACAACTTTCTCGATTATTGATTAATATAGTTTTTGAGTGTTTTTCAAACCTCATTGTTCTTCATTGAACTTGTGATTATTTGGTAGAGGCTAAGCAATTGAAACCCGAATCTTATCAATAGGATATTCATCCCTATTGTATGCGTCTTCATTATACCAAGCGTTCGGTTCATCTCGAATTGATCGCAGAAAACCACGCTCAATAACCGGATCGTAGCATTGGGTCAAGGTGTCACAATCCACCAATTCATTCACGTTTCGCTTGCCGTGTCAAGGTAAGACCCCGAACCTCTCGTGTAATTGACCTTATTGGGTTACGTGTCGCTCAACCTAACCTCGCTTACTTGACTTGAGGTAAGAACCTTGATTAATATAGGTAGGCTATATAGGAGCCAATATATTAGTTCCATATGTTCCATAGACCTTAACTAGTTAAAGTTACAAGTCCATACCGACGCCGCTCTCGTTACTTGACTCGCTTAGCTTTCCTCGCCGAAGTTCTTTTCGTGAGACCGATTTTACTCCTAGTCATTCCTCCACTTGTCTTGAGAGTTATTTGAGTCTCATAAGACCTTGGGTACACAAGTTTTATGCTTGTTTGTTGAATCGCTTACCGACCGTGTTGATTTTGGCCTTAGCATTTCCCCTCATTGCTCGTATTGCCTCTATTTCGTCGCACGGAAGTGTTCGTTGAATTCTTGGCTTTATATTCAGATCTTAGCCATGTTTAAACAAGTCTTTTTCATGCCCAAGTCATCTTAGTTTGATTGGTGTTTATTGGTAGTTTGATTCATTGATCATTCGTCGCGTGAGTTGAGCTTTGTTCTATCCTCGCTCCTAGTGTTGTTCGGGTGCGCTCTCGACTGCTTGAGTAGGGTTAGACCTTAGAATGATTACCCATAAGTTTGGGATCATTTAGGACAAGTTTAGACCAAGTTTTAGAGGTTCCGGAGCCGAGGCGTCGCATGGCCTTGCGAGGCGCCCGCCTCGATGCCGAGTTATTGCAAAGTGGTCTCGAACTGGGAGAAGCCTCTCAGCTGAGGCGGCCGCAGGGCTTGGGTGAGGCGCCCGCCACCGGCTTTGTGCAATTACGATTTCTTTCCCCTGCTTTTGA
>CM028377.1:178957526-178996206 GCA_013146195.2 Codonopsis lanceolata
AATTTCATCCTCAGCCATCTTCGACAGGTAATCTGCTCGCATGTTATCCTCCCGAGCAATTCTTACTAATTCCCAGTAATCAAAGTCTTTCAGAATTTCTCTTACCATTGCACAATAGCGAACCAAGATCGGGTGATGTACTCCGTAGTCGCCCTTAACTTGATTCACCACCAACTGAGAATCACAATATATCACCACTGCCCGCACTCCAATGTCTTGTGCAAGCTCAAGACCAGCAATTAAAGCTTCGTATTCAGCCTGGTTGTTTGAAGCTGGGAATTTGAAACGCAATGCCTTCTCAAATTCTACATCTTGCTCCGGTGGGACTAACACTAAACCAGCACCACTCCCAAATCGACTAGCCGAACCGTCAACATGAAGTTCCCAGCAATATTCCGGCCTCGGCTTTGGACTTGCATTACTCGTCGCTGTTGCTTTACTCTCTACTTCTTCCTCGATAGACTCCTTGAAGCTTGTCTTAGCTACAAAGTCGGCTATAGCTTGCGCCTTGATTGCTCGCCGTGGTTGATAATCGATGTCAAACTCGGTTAACTCAATTGACCAAGTAAGTAACCGACTGTGAGGTATCCGGGTTGTGCAAAATCTTTCGCAAAGGCGAACCGTGTACACAACAATTGAATGAGCAGAAAAATAAGCTCAGAAGTTTCCGAGCAAAGAACAACAAGCGAGTAAGCCAATTTCTCTGCATTAAAATATCTTCCCTCTACATCAGTAAGGGCTTTAGATACATAGTAAACAGGCTTTTGTACATTGCCTTCTTCCCTAATCAAAACAGCGGCTACCGCCTGCTCGGTAGCTGCCAGATAAACATATAATTTTTCCCCAAGTACCGGACTGCTCAACAAGGGCGGGCTTCCCAAATATTTCACCAATTCTTCAAAAGCTTTCTGGCATTCAGGAGTCCACTCAAACCCTTTATTACCCCGCAAAACCTTGAAAAAAGGTAAGCAACGCCTCCGCCGACCTCAAAGATGAACCTCCCTAAAGCAATCACCCCGCCATTCACCAGACATCCTTAACACAACAGGAAGCCTATAGTGACTAACGCCTTATCTTCTCAGATTAGCCTCATCCTCTCTCTCTCGTGACCATGAAACCGAGGAACTTGCCAGCCTTTACCTCGAACACACATTTGCTCTGATTCAACTTCATGTTGTTCCTCCCCGAGATTAGCAAAAGTTTCCCCATGTCCTCTCAGATGCTCGCACCCTTAGTCTTGACCACCATATCATCAATATAAGCCTCCACGCTTTCTCCGGCTGCGAGCTAAACACCATGTTGACCATCCTTGATAAGTGGCCCCGCATTCTTCAAACCAAGGGCATCATCTTATAACAATATGCCTGGCCGCTTTGAAAGCGTTAGAGCCTTATCCGACCAGCCATCTTCACTTGATGATACCCAGAGTAAGCATCTATAAAGCCGAGTAGCTCGAACCCCTGAATGGCGCCGACCAATTTGTCAATTCGTGGCAAAGGATAGCAATCTTTCTGACAAGCCTTATTCAAATCGGAAGTCAACGCACATCCGCCACTGCCGCTTGACTTCTTTACCATAACCACATTAGCCAAACTGTTGGATAATGTATCTCCTCGATAATATCCTGGCTTTAAGTAATCTCGACTTCCTCCTTGATCGCTTGACCCTTTTCTACCGAATAAACCCGTGGTCGCCGGATTGGCCTGTAAGTCGATCAACATTCAACCGATGCAAGGCCACATCCTCGCCACCCCTTGCATGTCCTCCGGTCGCCAAGCCGAAGATATCCGCATCAGCTTGCTTAATTAGGCTTTCTCTTGCCTCTACCGCCAAAGCTCGACCAATCTTGATCTTCCGCTCTGATAGTCCGGATTGATGACTATCTCTTCCACTGCCTCGAGCCGTAAACTCGGCTCATCTCGCATTTGGAGCGTATCACACTCCACTTTTTCATCCTTCTCAGCTCGATCCTCAATTTTATCGAGCTGATCTACCTCCATAGCCTCAACTGGCTCCTCAGACACGTCTGCTGGCAAAGATTCATTCACAAGGTCAACGACCTCAACTGGCTCCTTAAATCCCCGACGCCGTGCTCGGCAGGATTGCAAATACCTTGCTCGGCCACCTCTCGCTCACCTGCACGGCACATGCACCGACGGCAAAGATAGAACCTCAACATCTGCTCGAGCAAAGGACCACCGTCAGATCCTCTTCATTTTGACTTTCTCCCCGACTTCAATGTCGGCATGGAGCTTGCTTCCATTTCCAAATTCTCCTCGTACTCATCGCTACCACCGATGGTCCTATTAAATACACATGGGAAGTTTCCTTGGTACCGATAGTAACCTTCTGCCGCCATCCTCCAAGGTCAACTTCTCGCTCTTTCTCTCACAGATCCCGAACATATTCAAGCACCGCCGCTGCCTGACTCCGCAATACTCCCACCCTTGATCTCAGATAAAATTTGGCTCTCAAAGTGCGGATTGACGCGACCATCTGAAACTTGGTCATGCTCGGTACGCCCAAAATAATGTTGTATGGAGATTTCAAGTCAATTACCATGAAGGTAATCTTTTCAGCCCGGGTTCTGAGTCCCTCACCAATAAATACCTCCAAATGATAGTACCCTTCACCGGACCTTATGATTTGTGAAACCCTCTAAAGCCCCAAAGATACGGCTTCAAGCGATCATCACTTAACTCCAACCCCGAAACAGAGTAATACATCACATCCCTAAGATGCTCCAAGATCAACTAATATTCTCGGCACGACCCATCCCAACCAACGCCGAGACATCAACATCGCCGCTCAAGCAATATTACTCGCCAACTCGCCGCGAGTAAACTCAGATAGCCTGTTTCTCCCTCTTGCAAGGTTGCCTGGTCGATCCACCACTTTTGACAAGGAGTAGATTTGCTTACTAAGCAGGTCGGAGTGAGCTCCTCGTCCATTATGACATTGATAACCCCCCGATTGGTGGAGCCTCCCGCCTAGAGCATTCCTCTATTGCCTCTGATCTCGCTTGAAACGATCTAACCGCCTCATTGATCAACTTCGAATGGCCTTCTTCAATGGCCAAGATTCTTCCGTGGTATGCCCATAATCATCATGATAAGCACACCTCTTCGCCTAATCCCTTTCGCCAACAAGATTTGATTCATTCGAGGGGTTAGGGAGTTCATTCCTTATCTCGCATAATGTCCTCAAGCAATGTATTGAGCGGGTCAAGTCCGACTCACGAAGGAATTCCTTAGGCCGATCATACCGAGACTTGCTCTTATTGTAGCCGCCACTTCCTTCGCCTCGACCATTTCCCTTATCAGCCCCTCAGCCTTTCACCGCTTCTTTCTTTTCCTTCTTCGCTGCCTCCCCACAAGCACCACTTCGTGCTCGCATGAGCATCTCGCTATGCCTTCGGTTCACGATACTCACTCGATCGCAAACCGCCTTCTCCTTCTAACAATCCTGCTTCAAAACACAACGTGACCTCTTGCTCGGTCCGACTGAACCCGGCCGAGAACCTTGGTAAACCTCTCAAGGTAACTCGCCGTTGACTCATGTGCACCTTGCTTGACCTTGGACAAATCAGCCCTTTGTTTTTGCTAATGAACCGGCAGCCCCAAAATCGCCAAGAACTTTGCTCGCAATCCGCCCAATTATTAATCGAAGGCCGTGGTAATGCACCCATCCAAGCCGAGCCTTTCCTTGCAAGGCACCAACAAAGCTCTAATCTTCAACGCCGTTCAAGTCACCAAGCCAACTGGGACTCAAAAGACATCAACCAGCCCCTAGCCTTGGTTTTTCCCGATATTCCTTAATGTTGGGGAAAATCAACCCCCGCTACCGGTGGTGCATTCTCGATCCACTGGCTAATCTGCCAGCGTGATGTACCCGAAAGTTCCCATCTGAGCCTTGCCTTGTTCCCAAGCTTCCATCCGGCGCTCAACCTCGAAATCGCATGTTAATGGTTGTGCAAACCAACCCCTAGCCGAGGCCGTACTCACTGCATAGGAGGGGCCCTGGGGTCCCATAGCCGCAATGGCTTCATGAGCCCCCACGGCCCGCGCCACTGCCCTCGAGGTGCCCCAATGAGGCAATAGGTGCTGATTGATGAGACCGCCTGGGAGAAGGAGTCCTCCGCCTCCGAGCATAAGAACCCCTGGGTGATCGTGAGCGGCGACTATATGCACGAGATCGCCGCGGTGAAGGTGAACGGAATCGGCGAGCATGTGACCTGCGGAAGGCGAACGCCGACGCTGCCGTGATCGAGCCGAATCCTCCCCACTCGCCGCTCCTAGCCTTGAGTGCACACTAGAACAACCCGATGATCGGCCTTGCTTCCTCCTGGGCCTTAGAGCCTTGTGCTCGGTTGAGAGTGAACAATCGAGGGTTCACCGGTTACCTCCTCAGGCGAGAAATACCGCCCGGCTAGAGCCGTCAAAGATGGTAATGGATCAACCTCGATGGGCAATGGCGGCTTACCCATAGCGATCAGTTGCAGGTTGAGTTGATGCATCTGTCCCAGATAGATGGCTCTCTGACGCAAAGCCTCCTCACGAAACTCATGGGCCAACCCCACTGCAGCCTCAGCACTTCTAGCCAATGAATCAACCCCACGCCTCTGATTGAGATGGTGACGTGCATCATGGGGTGGAGGAACATTACTCCCAGCAGCCTGATTGAGGCTGTGATTCTGATGTGCCTCCTCTCTGCGACTGCTGCCACCACCATTAACTCCGTTCTCCACCATGAATAAAACTTTCAAAATAAAGAATATCTAACTGAACTTTTAATGCCGTAAAAACTCGTTCCCGGCAACGGAACCAACTGATGCGTCCAAGATAATCTAGACCCACTAAATCAGCCCAATTCAAACACCTGGCTTTCAACGTGTTTGTAGATCCTCTGAGCCCAACTCTGAAATGAAGAAGAATAACGTGAATCGGGTGGGCACTCCCGCAGGCGTCCTCCTGCTGTGAATTAGTACACAGGTAAGCCGTTAAGTAAATAATTTGACAGAGTTTTGGCTAGAGAATCAAATTGCGCATACCTCTCTCCAAATTTTTCCAAGCTTTTATATGTGCCGGAGGCATAACTGCCCATAATCATGAATAACTGCCCATGATTAGCATTAACCGCCCATGATTAGCATTAACTGCCCATGATTGGCATTAACTGCCCATGATTGGCATTAACTACTCATGACGAGCATTAACTCCCATACAAACAGTCATGGCTTATGGTCAGGATTATTGCTCGGGTGTAACCACCCTCAACTGTTATCTTAATCTTTCCCGGACATGAGTGTCCTCAACTATTTGTAACTCTTACTGGTGTAATCGAGCAATGATGCTCGCTCATCAATGTTCGCGTAGCTTAGCCCCCATCTCGCAAGTATGTAGAACTCGACCAAAATGTAGATTTTACCCTGCTACTGTAACATCTTTGCTCGCTTGCTCGGAAGATACACACGCATGACATGTGGCTCCTGGCTTGGGCCTGATTGGGCCGGGCAGCTCACAATATTTCTCAAAATTAATTTTTTCATATATTCTACGTCTTGGCACATCATTAGGTTCACTACCTCCCTCTCTTATTCTTTTCTTTCTTTCACTACGAATTTTCTCAATCTCCTTCATTAGATCGTCCTTTTGCTCCCTCATAGTTTTATGCAAATCTCTCACAAATTCTTCCATATAAAGTCTCATATCAAAGAATCAATTTAATTTTTTTCTAGCCTGTTTTTTTTTTGTCCGGCCTAGATTTATTGTTTACAAATATTTAGTTTATAGTTTCTTAATTGATTGTTATTGTAATCAACTGAATCTCAATTTAATTTTTGTTCAATTTAGATTTAATTTTTTTTTTAAAGTTTGTTCGTAAGTTTTGTAATTTTAAATATTTGTATTTTAATTTCGTTCTTTTATAATTTTTTTTATAAGTTTCTCTTATTTGTCTGAAATCTTTGTGATTTCGGTATCGAAATAGTATTTTGTTAGTTCACTATGTCTCATTCAATTTATTTTATGGTTTTTGTTTACTGAGATTTTCATATTTAACTTTATTTTAATTAACATGTGTATGTTTGTGTTGAATTCTTAATAGGAACACAAACAGGAAACTAAAATTTTATTCATTGACTTCTTATGTGAGAAAATCGTGAAAAAAGAATTACAAATTATGAAGGAAGCCTATCTATTTATATGGCTAACAAAACAAGAAAGAATAAAAGAAGAGAGAATCCTAACAACTAACTGAAACAAGAAGCTAAAAGGCAATCTGGTATTAACTGCCAACAAGCAAACAGAAGGACTTATCCAACTTGACACTCAACACCCCTGAAGTTTGAGAAAACCAGGAAATAGCTTAGAGACCCTTGAACTTGACCTTGCCTTGATTATTCTCCTTAGCTTTAACATCCCCCCTCAAGCTGAAAGTGGAGAATAAATTTTTAACTTTCAGATTGGCAAGAAGATCAGAGAAGTGACCCTTTGGGAGGGCTTTGGTAAACAAATCAACTAGCTGAGATTTAGTGCCAATGTAGTTGGTTGAAATCAGATTTTTCTGAAGCAAATTCCTAACAATATGACAATCCATGTCTATATGTTTAGTCCTTTCATGAAACACAGGGTTTGCAGCAATATAGAGGGCATACTTGTTGTCACGGAAAAGAGTAATTGGCTGAGAGAGCTGAACATTGAAGTACTTAAGAATAGCAGAAATCCAAATTAACTCACAACAAGTATCTGCCATGCTTCTGTACTCAGCTTCAGAAGATGATCTGCTCACAGTTTGTTGCTTTTTGCTTTTCCATGAAATGAGAGCATTGCCAAGAAACACACAGAATCCAGTGATGGACTTTCTGGTTATGGGGCAAGAAGCCCAATCAGAATCACAAAATGCTGAAGGAGTAAGATAGTTGACTGAGGGATAAAATAACCCTTGACCAGGACTTCCTTTAAGGTATTTAACAAGCCTTAGACCTGCTTTCCAGTGTTCAGATGCAGGATTAGCCATAAACTGGCTAAGGATATGGACACCATAAGATATATCTGGTCTGGTTATGGTAAGATAGATTAGTCTCCCAATAAGTCTTCTATAAGGACCAGGATTACTTAAGGGAGATCCAGGATTAGAAGCAAGGTTGTGATTCTGAGAAATAAGAGTAGATTTTGGTTTGGCATCTAATAACCCACAGTCTTTAATGATGTCAACTGTATACTTTCTTTGGTGAAGACAAATTCCTGATGAATTTCTAGCAATTTCAAGGCCAAGAAAGTATCTGATATTGCCAAGATCCTTTACAGGAAATTTAGAGTGAAGATACTCTTTCACTTTTCCAATCATATCTTTGTCAGTCCCAGTGATGAGAAGGTCATCCACATAGACTAGGATGGCCAGAAACTTTCCTTCAGAACTCATAGTAAACAGACTGTGATCACTTAGAGATTGTTTGAATCCAAATAGAATGAGAGTTGAAGAAAACTTCTCAAACCATTGTCTTGGTGCTTGCTTAAGTCCATACAAAGACTTATGCAATTTGCACGCAACTTGACCTCTATCATTAGAAAGATTATGATTGTAACCTGGAGGGAGATCCATATAAATGTCTTCATTTAAATCTCCATGGAGAAAAGCATTTGAAACATCCATGTGAGTTATCTGCCAGTTGTTTGAGGCAGCAATAGAAAGAAGGATTCTGACTGATGTAATCTTGGCTACAGGAGCAAAAGTCTCAAAGTAGTCATTGCCTTCAAATCGTTAAAAAATATTTTCATGCATCGTGATGTATCATTTGATAAGACTGCGTCTTTTGATATCAGACGATGCAAGCATTTGTTATCGCGATATATGAAAATAATATCGGTGATTAATTAACACGGTCGGAAATTCGTCAAAATGTACTAGCCCACAATTTTCTCTAATATATAAACTTATGAAATTGTCTCTATAAATGTTCAATCAGTCGTATTTTCTCTTTTAGGCTCTGTTTGTTTCACGGAAAATCATTTCCAGAAAATGATTTCTGGAAAATGATTTCCGGAAAATCAAAAGATTTCATTTTCAGGTGTTTGATAAATCTTTTGAAAATATGTCAGAAAACATTTACGGATGTTTGGCAAACACACGGATAATGTTACGGAAAACAATATATGAATAAATACAAAAATAAAAATAGAAAATAAACAATGTTTAGGATGTCCCTAGAAATTCAATAAGGACCATCTTTTTTAATAAGATCCATCTTTTTTTTAATCTCAAAATTACAAATAATTTTTTTGATAATTGATATGAAAAAAAAACGTTTTAAAATAGACAATGTTTAGGATGTCCCTAGAGAATGTTACGGAAAACTATATATGAATAAATAAATAAATAAAAATTCTAATATTAACGCACATATTGAATATAAAATAGTATTGAACTTTAAGTAATTTTTCTTTAGTAACCCTCAATTGATCATTAGTAGTGTCAAATCAATGTCTATCTTTTTTCAATCTCACAATTACAAATAATTTTTTTGATAATTGATATGAAAAAAAAAACGTTTTAAAATAGAAGATTGACAATGGTTAGGATGTCACTAAACAATATAGGTGACACTAATTTTAGAACGTAGTAAGCATCTATTAAAATTATAATTTTATAAATAGTATGCACAAACTTTATTTATATGTCTAAACAATTTATTTGTTGAGTGAAATATTGTGTGTAAGTAAATATGTGCAATTGTGAAAGGGGGCGGAGGGTGCTCGAACATTTGGAAAATGACTTACGGAAAATGAATCCGTAAGTCATTTTCCGGAAAAGAAGGCTTCAATTTCCGTTGACTGCATTTTCCTAAAGTTACCAAACACCGGAAAATGAGGAAAACGTTTTCCGAAAGTCATTTTCTGTGAAACAAACGGAACCTTAGTATCCATGAAAAACAAACTTATTTCGAAAAGACTAAACATATAAATTCCGTATGCTCCCGAGTTTATCTGCTCGACATTAAATCCAAAATTATGGGAACTATTTAAATCGTCGAAACTTAATTATACATAAATATTTACTTTTCTCTTTATTATATATGTAATGTATGACTTTATATATGATCGAAATTTTTTGGTGAAAGAAAGTGAAATTATTGCCTTTGAGGTGGATAGGTATTAGGAAATATCGTTGCACCAAAGAGTATTGATGGATGGATCGCTTGCGGCAGATCCGGCTCATTTTGGATATATTTCATGAATATCAACGGTTTTATTATTGATGGGTCGAGTCAATTTAACGGCCAGGGTGCACTTTGGTGGAACAAATCACCAGTAAGTTTGTTTTTGAATGTATATATCATTAATTGGAATTTTTACAGTAAATATAATCAATGTATTAACTTAATTTTTCTAAGATTATAGTTCATTTATGATCATTACTTGGGATTAATGGAGGGTTTTTTTCCAGGATATGGCATCAAGTTGTAATGTAACACCCCGCTCCTTCGTTAGCTCGGTTTGCGTGCCATACTTGCAGTTCTTCCTTTGTCGACTGTATGTTTGGTTTGCGAGAGGGTCTAGATGTGTATGAGAGACCACATTAAGACCAAAGCACTATTAAGAGACTCCATATAGTTGTTGACTTGCTAAAGTCACAAGTCGTGACTCGACGATAGTCGGAATGCGACGCGATTGAGAGTTTGCTTGCGTTTTGTGTTCGTGACCTCGGTTTGGTCCTAGACCCTTATAAGATGGTTTATTAGCATGTTTAGATGTATTAGACTTCAAGTTGGAGGTGTTCCTTAAGTCTATCGATGATTTGGAAGCTTTGGAGATAGTGTTCGTCTCTATCGCGTAGTTCGGGAATCGAGTCGCGTAATCGTCTCTCCTTTGGACTCTTATTTCCCTAGTTGTTGTTCAACTTTATAGAAGTATTTAAGCTTTTTCATTAGCCCTTAGACTTACCTTAAAAGTCTCCTTTCATTGCTCGTTCGATTGCGAGTTCATTCGTCGTTCCGGTTGCACGTTGTTGCACCTCCTCCCGGTTTCGCTCCGAGTTGTTCCGGATGTTGTTCGGGTGTGTTTCCGACTTGTTTTGAGTTGGGTTAGACCTTAGAATGGTTGCCCATGAGTTTGGGACCATTTAGGACATGTTTAGACCAAGTTCAAGGGCTGAACCATGCGCTCGCATCGAATTCTGATCACCACTGCGGGTCAATCGCCTTTGAGAGCATTGCAAAATGAACATAAGCAGGTCCAGAAGTCCAGCGCCTGGTCTCATGTGAGGCGCCCGCCTCAAGTTCTGAACCACCTACGAATTTTTCCCTGTTTTCTTTGTTGTTGCGACTTTTGCACCTAAACCCCTATTCAAAACCTTTTCTAAACCCCATCTAAACCTCCCTAACCCTTCTTAATTATGTCCTAACATCTCTAACAAGTTTTAAGAGTGGATTAAGAGTGCTTTAGTGATTAATTAAGCTACCAAAAATCAGATATTTATCAACCACAATATGTTGACACTTGTCCCACTCAGATTTTAACCAAATATAAGCCACAATCTGATGTTTTGACCCTCATTTCTCTCTTTCACTCTCTAAAAACGGGATTCCTCTTCTCTCAAGTTCTCCCATGGCTTCTTGAAGCTCTCATCTTCATCCTCCATGATCCTTCACCCATTTGCTCAAGCCACCTCCACAAGAAGTGAAGAGCTTGAAGAGTAGATCATTTTCAACCGATTAGTTTTCTTCTTTGCTTTCTTTGGTGTAGAATACAAGTAAGTTACTTCTTCTCTCTTGATTTTGTACTCATTGATCCTAAGGAAAACAAACTCTATGCTATTTGAGGTCAATGAGTACACATACTTGCTTTGTGTGATTTTAATTTGTGATTTGAGCATGTAAACTTGTTAAAAGCATATGTAGGATGACTTATATGATTGTTGAAGTATATTGTTACTCTTCATCTTGTGTTTCTAGGCTTATGAGCATGCTACAAATCATGTCCATATGTTATTTGGGTTATTGTGGAAATATGCCTATGTTTGGGGTTTTGAATGTGTGAACTCACTAGATAACATGAGTAGGATCATTTAATTGAAATTATGTGACTTATGAAATGAGTTATGATTTATGTTGAGTGTTATGAATTTTAGGGCTTGAGAATCAAGCCCGAATTATTGGATAAATTGTTGTTAAATAAAGTGGGTATTAATGTTGAAATTGATGAAGTGTGTAAATAATGAAACTTAGTATTTAGACTCAACGGAGTCAAAATAAGTTCAATAATGTGTTAATGAATTCGGGTTGAAATCCTACGACATTTGGGTTTCGTTTGGCTATGATTATGATGAGTTCTTGGATTTTTAGGCTTGGGAAACAAGCCCGGATTATTTTGGGAGAATTTCTATAAACTTAAATGATGTGTTAATTTTGGGATTTATGAAATATGTATTTAATGAAATGTGATATTAAGACTCAATGGAGTTGTTATAGGTTCAATATTATGTTAGTGAGCCTTAGGATGAAATCCTACGATGTTCGGGTTTGGTTGGTTTTGATTGTGAGTACCGAGCATCTTGAATTGTGTACCATTTGTGACACCCACGATATAGAGGCTTATTGGGGATTTATTTAGAGCGTGCTCGTTAGAGCACGGAGCATTAGAGACCAACCTATGATCTCGTATTACTTTAAGAAATGATTATTTGAATGAGTTCTCTTTTAGGGAATTTGGTCGCGTGCACATGAAAGCACTTGCGAGGATACGACTACGGCTTAGTCTTAGTACCCTTGAGATTGGTTTTGAGGATGTCAATTATATACGACAGGTATGGACTATGGTTAAGTCTGTTATGCTTTTATGAATAGACTAATCACTAAGTCTTGATTTATGGTTGCTCTTAGACTAAATAATAGACTTGGTTTAATCCCGAGTAGAGGGCTACGGTAGACCTCATGTTGTGATTTCTTGAGCTTATATGCTACTTTTGATTGGGTGATGATTTGAGGATTAAGAGTACCTCATTATGTGAATCTTTGACTAAACTTATAAGTTGGTTGGATTTGTTAAGTATGTGCAAATATGTGCATTGTTAAATTGGTGTGTAGAGCTTTATGTCCTACTTGATTTGATATGTCCGCTATGATCGGTCTTGATTCTTGTTTGAGCATGCGAGTAAATATCTACTTGTGCATTGCATAAAAGTCCAGCTGGCATTATTTGGATTGGTTTTATAAGTCAGGGTAGGACGATACATCGCCTATACGAATCGTAAGATCCGTATTCGCTATGGATCGCCGTACCTGGGACCTCACACACACCTCCATTGTTGGCCGCAATGGGGAAGTAGCCCCCTTTGCCGTAACAATACATGCGACATTGGCTGCTATCTAAATCGAGTGGTTCTCGATGAAAGTCGATGTAATCACAGAGCATCGATGTGGCACGATAAAGTATAACATTGTGTATTGCAGGAGCGGCACAACGACACTATTTGGGTATATTCTCTATCCCTTATGTGGCTTACTATAAGCACTTATATGAAAGATAATGTGCTATGTGGTTTATGAAGTTTATGTTACTTGATGACTTAATACAAGTTTATTATTGGTATGCTATTAAGATGCCATGATTTTATACATGCTTGTGCATTATGCCATGCCACGCCATGCTATGCCATACAATTGCATTTAGTAACTTACTGGGTCATTATGACTCACTCCGTGTGTTTGTTTTCCTTAGTTCGTGCAGTGAGCTCGTTAGTACGCGTTGCAGCTACGGGTGCATGTTTGATAGCAGGTGGTCTCCCGAACAATAGCTTGGAGTTATCATTATTGTTGTATTTATTATTTTGTCAGACGCGAATGTAAAGTTATGTAGACTTTACTTGGGTAGTATGTTAGTATTTTATTTCGTATTATTTTGGGAGCCGACTTGTTTGGTCGAGCTGTTGTATCTCTTTAGAGTTGTTCCCTTATTATTTCGAGCATGTTTTAGCTCGCATGATCTAGTATGGTGCTATTGTTATTCTATCTCCGACAACCTTAGTCGAGAGACATTGAATTAGTTGTTAGTGTTTAATCTCTTATTCTTTTAGTTGACTTGTCCCTCCGGCATGTTATAGCCGTCGAGTTGTTGTTTATCAGGTTGGTATTTTGTTGATTCGCCGGCCTTAGGTTGCCGATGGTTTGTTGCCCGTGCGCAATGTTGCGTCACGCGAGTCGTAGATTTGTCGAGAGATAGTTGTCTCTCAGCCTTGCGTTCCTTTGTTAGGATTAAAGGCTTGGGTTCCACTTATGATTTGCTTCCGCAGATTTTAGTTTTTAGTTGTTCCGTATTGCTGTTATGGCTTTACCTTCCTGTTCGAGCTTGATGGCTCATCTTTTGACTCGCACCATTATGCTTAGCAGGTGCGTGTCCGTCTTTTTGTCTGTCTTAACGGCACGACCTTGGGATTTCGCATTGGAGTCCAGGTCGGGCTGTTACATGTAAATTCCCTTCAGTAAGAGAACTTTCATTCTAGCTAAATATTTATAGACTTAGAACTTTCATTTTGTGTATCGAGATACATAAAACATCTTTCCAAATGAAATAATATAAAGATAAAAAGCTTTTGAAAACTTAGAAAATATAGTGACCCCAATATTTCTTAAATTTTGCGAGGCTTTGCATTTTAATGGCTGCAATGGACTTCAAATTAGTGGAACTACAGGTTATTAATAGCCCAAGACAACATATTGGGGTTCATAGTTGTAATAATGTGGATATTGGTCATATCTCTATATCTTCACCGAGGACGCCCAAATCGATGGTATTGAAGTCAGTTCCTCAACCCATGTTAATATTCACGACTCTTACATCAAATCTGGTAATTTTATTTCTATTATTCATACTTAATACTGCCTCTGCTTCTAAAAAATTATCATGATTTTCATTTTCGTCTCTTCTAAGAAATTGTCATGTTTCTAAACATCCCTTTATAGAAAAATATTTTTTTATCATTTTATTCTAACGATTCTTCTTACATTGATGATGCTTATATCACATGGGTTTTTAGGGAAACCATAGTATATGTTATATTAATATTTATAATTAGTAAATTAAATTTTCTTAATTAGTATCTCCAGTCAAACAAGATAATTTGTTAGAAATAGAGGAAGTAGTATTTTAGTCTCACTTGTATTTTTTTAAAGAGTTACTTACTAACTAAAGCTACTTGTAAATAATACGACGATTGTGTGGCCATTAATGGTGGATCATCGATATCAATGTTACGGGGTGAAGCGTGGACGGGTCATGGAATAAGGTATGGTAACTATTCCTTTTTTTTTTACTTTTGTCACATACAACTGAATTATTTGCACCAATTAAAAAAGTAAAATAACCTTCCCGAAGTATGAGTTGGATTCAAATTTCGCTCCCAACTATCAATTGAAGCAATGTGACACCTTCAGCTATAACTTTTTTTTTGAATCACAAGGATTGTCGTTTAAGTTTACAGAATATGGTTATGTGAGATTCACATGAACATTATTCGCCAACTCACACATGAGAGCTTAAACATAAGACGGGAAAGAAAATACTAAGGCTGAGAGGGGGCACATTGCTTTAATATTGATAGTTAAGGGGGTTATTCGAACCTCAACCAATAGTTCAAAGGGTTACCTATAATTTACCAATTAGAAAAACATGTCTTCAACCATCTCATTCTTGAAGTAACCCTAGCTCTAATGCTTTCTTTTCTTATTTATTATTATTTGTCTTTCTTTTTTTTCAACAACGCAAACACGACTAGTATTGGAAGCCTCGGAGAAACCAATGTTGTAGATACGGTGGAACAAGTACGTGTTATAAATTGCAACCTAACTTCTACCAAGAATGGAGTAAGAATCAAAACAACACAGTGCGTATTGGCTTCGACCAAAAATAAAAATAAAGTATCTCTCTTTATAAGCACACACGCGCGCGCACACACACACAACAGAGCATTATGAATATTAATACACCATGTTCTTCGTATGTAGGGTGGATCGGGATATGCAAGGCAAATCTTATTCCAACAAATTCAGCTTGAAAATGTGAAGAACCCTATCATCATCGATCAACATTATTGCAATGGGAAACATTGTATGGTAAGTTTTAGAACCATGTTACTTTGATAGGTTGATTGTAATATAATTAATACTTCCCTGTCCAAAATCTAACAATAATAAAATAGCTCTAAGTGAAATTCCTTTTGGTTTATGCATGTCATGTGTATAGAAGCACCGGCAGATAAAAGTGAGCTCTGTGACATACAAAAACATACAAGGATCTTCAGCCTCGCAACTCGCGATCAAAATCGGCTGCAGTGAGAACGCACATTGTACCAGCATCGTGATGGATCATGTTTCGATAACGAGGAGTGTTGAAGCCTTTGCGAAAATACTCAAGGAACATTTATTTCAACCTCACCTAATGTTATCTGCCATTGACATATTCCTTCAAAAGCTATTGTCATCCTAGTTGAGGTAGCTAGTTGATTACATTGATTACTATAGTTTTCAATGATAGTGTTTGTTTTGATTATTTCTACGTCTAAATTAATGAACTCAGGAAGGGATTGATTAACAATGTCATTTTCTTCATTCTACTTGATTTCCCGTGGTGAGCAATCCTACACTTACAACAAAGAGTATCCTCAAATTGGTTGTAACTTTTAAGTTAATCAATCAAAGACTAACAAAAAGAATTCGTATTTCTATAATGTTTCCATCCCCGGTCCCGGTTTCTAAATAATAATCATGTTTGACTGCACACATATATTAAGCAAAACTAATCGAATTTATTATAAATATCGGTATGATGTGTAGTTTTCTTTAAAGTCCATGTGTATGTGGCCTATACTTAAAGTAGCTAAGAAAAGGTAAGGATAAAACAAAAAAAATTGTTAGCCAGAAAAAGAAAGTTTAGAAATATGGCAATTTCTTTTGAACTGACGAAAAATGAAAGCATGACTATTATTTATGAACGGAGGGAGTAACTTATTACGTGCAACGTTAGAATGTTATTTTAAATCAAACTAGTTGGATATTCAGTCTCGTTGTTCCCTAGTTTACACTACTGAGTAACCCCAATTATACTAAACTTAAACTTGCATAGCTCGAGTGCGACCCAGACAACTCTATCAAAATTGGGGTCTAAACTCTAAAGCATGAATGAATGAATAACAAAACTAAGGCCTAATTCAATTGATTTTATATCTATTCATTTTTTTATTTATTTAAAGGGTACTCATCTAAGCTTTTGAGATGCAAAGTTATTAATATAGTATAGCGACTTAATTCAAAAAAATTCTAGATATAAATAACGAAAGTCAATATTGTTTGGAAGTTGAAAATTATTTTTTCATATTTCCCAAAAGATGGGAACTTTTCATTTTTACGAGTCATTATAACTTAATATAATGACTAGAGTGCCCCCTGGTGACCTAGCAGTAATCCCATTCATCAAGTTTTGAAATACATTTATATATACTAGTAAGGTTTACGTGCGTTACACGTGGTGTTAATGATTTTTTAAAAATGATTTGCTAGTTTTTTCATTTTTCTGTTTACTTTTAATTATTTGATTTTTTTTTTGTATTTTAATCATTACAATTTTTGAAACTTATAAATTGTGCCGTTGAGCTTTTAGTTTTTTTGATACTTTATTTTCTGGTCATTTATAATGTATACTTTTAGTCATTGTATAGGAACTTATCCTACAAATTTGTTTTTTTTTTGTTGGTTATTTTCATTCTCTTTTTTTATTACCAAACATGAATTCATTCACTTTTATGAGTGTGTGAATTGAAAATAATTCAAACTTACTATCTTAGATAAACACATTGTTGTTGGAGACTTTGTTTATGTCGTTTCTGAAATTTATGACTCCCTATAGAAAATAATATATTATGTTAGAGAAATCAAACTTTCAACCCCAAAGTATATATACTTATACTAAAAATACGAAATTACCTCAAAGTATATATAAAGCCTCACTTTACCACCCAACCTAAGTTTTGTATCATTTTCATATCTCATTTTATAATTCTTTTCTAGTTTTCCCCCTAGTCACGACGAAGGTTACCAATCTGACATTAATGTGCACATGGTATTTCACGTGCAGGGCATTTTAGTCATTTTTTGCAATGCTTTCTCTGCTTTTATTACCCAAAGAGAAACTTCTTTTTCTTCTTCTCCGGCAACACTTTCTCTGCATCTTCTCCGGCAATGACCTCGTATGTAAATTTTAAGTGAGATAAAACTCAAAAGTGTATTAAAGTTTTATTCAAATTATTATATAGAAAAATAAATAAAAATATAGCGGAATCATACCAGAGATATTGAACTCAAGATCAGATAATCACACTTAGGTATCAAGACCACCACAAATAAGAACCCACCAAAAAATTAAAGACGCACAATATAACACACAAGCATACACCAAGAATTTCTCATTTTCTCCCTCGTACAACATAATACACAAGCATACACCAAGAATTTCAAATCTCATAATTGAATCCATCACATACGTATACGAAAATGATGAGACAAACCATAATTCAATCCATTTTCATCGTCCATAGCTTCAACTCCAGCAAATTTCTCATCGACAGCGTTGATATTGTTTATGGTTTGATTGGAGCAAATTCTCGATTTTATCACTACGATTACCAGACATGACATCTCATCACCAAATTTGACATGGAATATGGAAATTCTAAAAAATTACATTGTGGGCCAAAGTGGATTTGGTGGATACTTTAGGGGAAAATTTGTATTTTGGACTAATTTCGATGGGGCCAAAATATGATTAGCTCCCAAAATTACACATCAAATCTCACATTGCACCCCAACCTACGAAGTATCTCACTTTCATAATTTATTTAGCTATTTGTCCGTCTTTGCCCCCTCCCATATATAGGCGTTAAAAATAGTAACAAAAAATGGTATGTGCATGTCACATGAAGATTATTTTGGTCATTTTGTTTGACGCACAAAATGGGAATTGGCTATAAATTCAATATTTAATTAACCATTTAGTATTTAGAATATGTTTTTAAATAAAAATAAAAATAAATATTTTAATAATTCAAAAATTATTATAGGGCCAAATTACAATTTTCACCCAAAATATCCACAAAATCATATAGTTTACCCCTATGTAAAGTTTGTCTCATAATGGTATCTGACGGACGTTAGAAAATTCACATTAAATAGCATGCGATCTTCCATGTATGGGGCGAAAATGTCATTTCTCTTATCTGGTTAAGGAGTAAATGTATTAAAAGTACAAACCCTAATCTCACACCCTCTCCTTCTCTCTTCTCTCAGTGTAAGTTCCCATCTCCGGGTCTACCGTAATAGTTGCAATCTCCAGTTAGCCCTACCATAGCCACCGCCATCTCTGGGTGCAAGTTCCCATATCCGGCCCAAACCCTTCCCACTCTGGTCACGCCTATCATAACTCTAGCCTCGTCCTCCTTCGATTCTAGCCGAGCTTCATCTCCGATCTCCCTCATTCTCTCCCCTGCAAAAGTCATGCTTAAAGTAGAAATCAAAAGCTATAAAGTATACTTACTAAAAACCCTTGAAAAAACATGCAATTGATAGAAAACTCATAAACCTTATTGACGAGTTCATCAAAGAGAGAGGACGGGCTTGAATGAAGAGAAATAATTATTGGTTTTATTGAAATACTCTTTAATTTTACGGGAGAAAATTGGGCATACGGCTGATATGCATGCATATGGTTTAAAACAAAGTATCAAAATTGAAAAGATGTTGAAGAAGCTATGACTTTAGATGATTTTGACCTCATAGAAGTTGTCATGGCGGTCAGGTTGGTTTATTTAACGAATTATGAGAGATAAAGTAAATGTAAAGTCATGTAAGAGGATGAAGGGTGATGAGAAATTGATTGATTTCGGTGGTGGATGGGTTTCACCAGAGAAGGTGGGTACGTGGATCCAATTTCATACATGAAATTGAAGATGGAGACGTGTAACTATGGGTAAGAGTTTTTTTTTCATATCTTTAGTTTACTTTGTTTTCATTATCAATATAAGAAAATTGACAATGAAATGGAAAACTGCATATATATCATCTGGGTTAAGAGAGAAATTTAAGAGAAAATTTGGAGGGAGTGGACAAAACCAAGATCGGGTTATGGGTTAATTTTTGTTGTGGAAAGTGAAGTTCAGAAAAAAATTGTTGGTCTTTTCTGTAGATTTTCTTTCAGTAGGAAAAAATGGAATTGTGGACCACACTCCATTTTAACATTTGAACTTTAAGCACCCCAAAGTTTACATCGAATTCCTAATATTTCCCTCAAGTTAGCATCGTGGAAGACCACGTGTTATTTAACGTGACTTTTCTAACCGTTGTCGCGGCTAAGGTGGAAAATATGAAAAAATATAACGTCAGATATCATTATGGGACAAACCTTAGGTTGGGGTGCACTATGTGATTTGGTGGATACTTTGGGGGAAGGGATTGTAATTTGGTATAATTATAAGGAAAATACTATCCTTACAAGACTTAGTAGTTGTAAGGAAAGTTATAAAATTCGTTGTAAGGCTAGCAATGTTGTAATTATAATTTGTATCATATTTAAATTTAAAGTTAAAAAAATACATTACTCTCAAAAAATGAAATTTAGAAGTTATTTAATTTATTTTGTTATCCTTCATTTTCTTCCATCAACCTCATCTCTCATAGACCCACCAACATTACCACCACTACCACCTCAAATAACATCATTAACTCAAAAATCAATTTTTTATTTTATTTTATTTCTTTGACTAATTTCTTACTCCTTCGGTCCAATTAACACATGCAAAACTCATCATTTATAGACCCACCACCACCATAACCTTAAATTTCACTATTTACAAACATAAATTCAATTTCTTGAATTTTTAAATTTGATGATTGAAACCCAAACCCATATGAAGATTTGAAAAATTGATGATTTGGAAATCTAACAATATCGTATTCCACACCTAAACCACCACTGTCATGGTTACAATCGCCCCCACCACTACCCCTAACCACCACCACCAAAGATCCCCGCAACTACCACCACCCGGTATCACCACCACCAAGAAATACGTTCACCTTGCCTTGCTAAAATGGAAAAATAAAATATATTTAGCTTCCATTAAATCGAACTACTTTCTTTAAATGTATCTCCTATAGATTCTAGTGTTCTTCTCTAACAAAACGCAAAGATTTGTCAACGAAGTTCTCCATTTTTTTTAATCTTCTTGACATTATATCACCTTGCCTTGACGTATTTTCTTAGATTATTCACAAGTAATTATTAAACGTGTTACATAAGTGCCTAATATCTTGATACTCACCAACAAATGTATTATTATAGTTATATTTTTTCATATACCTCTAATAATATCTTTCCCAACCTATGATGTCTCACTTTCATACATAATTTTTATATTTGTCCGACTTTGTCCTCTCCCGTTCATGGGTGTTAAAAACAGTAATGGAAAATCATATATGTTAGGATTATTTTGGTCATATTTTACTTGTGGCGCAAAGTGAGATTTCATTATATTTTCATAATTTTTTTGTTTGCCATTTGATATTTAAAATATATTTTAATTAAAATAATAAATAATTATTTCAATAGTTATACTTTGTCTCATTTTAAATTCAAATGCAAAAAAAATGCATTACTCTAAAAAAATGAAATTTAGATTCTATTCAATTTATTATTTCATCATTCACTTTTTTCCGTCAACCTCATTATTCATAGACTCACCACTACTACCATCTCAAATTTCACCATTAGCACAAAAGTTAATTTTTTATTTGATTTTATTTCATTTTTTAATTCCTTACTCCTACATTAAAAGTAACTCATTTGCAAAAGTCATCATTTATGGACACACCACCACCACAACCTTAAATTTCACTTTTTACAAATTCAATTTTTTAATTTTTCAAATTGAAACTGAAACCCATATGGATCTTTGAAAATTTGATGATTTGGAAATCTCACAATATTGTATTTCATCTAAACTACCACTGTCATCCCTACAATCACCGTCGTCACCGCCCCTAACACCACTATCCTTGCAGCCGTCAACACCGTTATCACCATCACCAAGAAACGCACGCACCTCGCCTCGCTCAAATGGAGATATAAACTCTCTTTAACTTTCATTTAGTCGAACTTCTTTCTTTAAACATCTCTCATTTCTTAGTCCCAATATATTTTTTGTGCAAATTACTAAGTAAGGAGAAAATCTAATTTTAGGATGAGACTACTTAAAAGGATATTGGTTGGTGACAACCTATTTCAATAAAAGGAGAGTTGCGATAGAAGAAAGAAAGTTGATAGCTCAGATGAGGGAATATAGAGATTCTCACATGTAACTACCTCGAGTCTGATGAAGAGAAGCAAGCAAATTAAGACCAAAAGAGGTTAGAGGTTTTGAACCCAATTATGAAAATTAGTAAAATATTTTGAATCCAGTTATTTGCTATTACTAACATTGGTTTTGTAACTTTTGTTTGTAATATCTACAAGTTAGGGACAATTGATAGTTTTAAAAGTTGTTGTAGTAGTCTGAAAATTTAAAGAAGTAAATAGTAGATTTTAGCATTCTTTTCTAATAAAACGCATAGATTCATCAATTGGTTCTTCATTTTCTTCATCTTCTTGACATTATGACACATTTTCTTTTAGTTTCGAATAAAGTTTTAGTCCCTTGAATAAATGTATTTTTGTCATTTTAGAATATATTGGACGATATTTGTAACGATAATGGTAGGAGGGGGAAAATGGTAACAAAATCAAAATACAAGACGATATAAATAAAATTCAATAATATAGAACCTAACTTTAAAATAGGTACAAGTCAAGGGATCAAATGATTATTTAATTATTCATGGAATTAATTAGTCTATGACAAATTTAGTTGTTCAACCTTAATTAATAGTGAGTGATTTATTATAGTTAGTGTTATTTTTATCCAAACATTACTTTTTGTCATGGTAAATTTACTTGTCTTGTCCTTAATTAAATAGTGGGTAGTTTATTTGGTGAAAGACTTATTTTTGTTTATCAATTAAATTGTAGGAAACAAGCTTGACTTTTATAGTGAGAGAGATTTGTGTGTGTGTGTGTATGTAAATGTGCAACAAAAGATTCTGAACTATCAAGGTATTTAGGAATTAATCTTAGAACATTTTGCATTTTAATTAATTAGTATTTCATTCAAATCCTTAAGATCGAGTAACTCTGTCTATGTTTGTGTGTAAGTAACTATATGCATTGCATGTGATTGTTTTTTTGTAATAAAATAGGCAAATTACATTATCACCGAAACAAAATAAGCTTTAAAAAGCTAGTTTATGATATCTTAAACTCAAGGATTACTTAAGGCAATCCCAAAGGATGGGGGGCTCACCTAGTCATATATTAATACTTATAAGTTTTAGCATGCTTTGTAGAATGTATTTGTAAACCAAAATTAGGGGGCATTATTTGGACCTCATACACTTAGTACATCCTCCTTGTTTTTCCTATTTTACCATTCCCTAATCTAGCCTAGGTTGAACCTCATATGCTTAGTACACCTCCCCCCCCCCCTTAATGCGCAGCAAACCAAAAACATACCCTAACCCACCCCACATAGAAATGAAAAATGCAGAAGGAAGAAGAAAGAAATGGAGAATGGAAGAGAACGAAGCAAATCATAACTCACTACTAGAAACAGGCTTATTACCGACGGAGGTTTCCGTCGGTAATTACCGACGGAAAATGAAAATTATTGACGAAAGTTTGTTAGTAAATTGGCGCCATATTTACCTACGGACATTCCGTTGGCAAACCAAAAATTTCCATCAGCAAAACAAAAAAGTTCGTCAGTAAAGTAATTGGAGAATGACGCCACATATACTAACGGACGTTCCGTCGGTAATCACCGACGAAATATGTCTGTCAGTAATTACTGACAAAGGTTCCGTCAATGATTGTTTTAAAAAAACTCCTTTCACAATTACACAAAGGTATCGGCAAAACAATCACAAACTCTTTTCTCTCTCCTTCTCACGGTATCTCTCACACTCTTTCTTCGCAAACCCTCCGCTCGCCATCGACGCCCTCACCGCAAGCAAAAAGCTCAGGTACGGTACCTCTCTCCCTTCTTCTTTATCTCTCTCAAACCCTAGATTTCTCCCACTCCCCCCTTGTACGTTGTATCTGATTTTGTTTGTTCTTTTAGTGTTTGCCGCCACCAACATCTCTCTCTCTCCTTCAACTCCCTACGCCACTGTCGCACTACCCAGGTATCTCTCTCTTCTCCTTAATCTCTATGCTTTGAAATTGAGGTCTTGTTCAAAGAAACCTCGTGTGTGCTTTGATTGGAAATTTGTTTGTTTATCTCCAATTTGTTCGTTTATCCCCAAATCGAGGTCTCTGTGATTTTGTTCGTTTACTAATTATCACACCAGAGTGCTCTCGCAGGGAAAGCCCCTGCCTAGTTCACGGTTGTTCTTGCTTTCTTTGATAGGTTTGAGTCTTACGTCACGAATAGATTGAAAGCCAAATATTCTGTGGCGACCCCGACCCCCGGACCCGAGATGGGACCGCGGACCGGACCGCCAAACGAGAGAGAGACAAGAAACAAGGATCATGCAAGGACTCGAATAATTTTAAAACTGGCGTGACACAACATTTCAGTCGCAACAGAACTCGACACTAAAGGTTGGTGTATAAAAATCATTTCACCTGATAAAATAGTTAATAGGACAAGAAGATAAATAAGAGCTAAAAGGATGCTCAGCGGAAGTCTATACGTAGTGAACGATAACAAGATATACAAGGCACGGCTAACACAATTGCCGGCAACAAAAGGAGTATAAGTACTACAAGAGTTAGAACTCAAGTAGCTAACAGGAATACACGAGTACAAGATGTATACACATTCCCAAGCTTAGTCTAGTTGACTAGCTTTAAAACCCATCGTCCTTGCAAAATACAAAAGAATAGAAGATGACATCTAAAACCACCTTTTCAACCGCAAAAATCTCATCAAAGAGAACTAAGGATTAAGAGCACCACGAGCCTCAACGAGAAGCTCCTGTCTTGCTATGATCTAAAAAAAATACAGGGGAACAGGTAAGTCATAATGACTCGTAAGCTATCAATCATGCATGACATGACAATATGCAACACGTTAGGCAAGACAATATTACAAGCATGGAGATCAAGTATTTAAGATGCACATTATTGCATATAATTCACATAATGTGAGGATATACTCGGGATAACAAGTAGTCACTCAATGGGCGCGTATTGGTTGGCCAGAGAGAGATCTTCCCCACTGTGGCCAGCAGTGGAGGGTGTGTGATAGGATCAAGTATGCCAGCTGGACTCATGCAATGCCAAGTAGTATTTACTCAACAATGAAACAAGTATGGAACGAGTCCGACAAGAGCGTCCTCGTTCAAGACAAGTATATAATCTCATCAATAAACAAGCAAGATTGAGTTCGACAAGAGCGAACTCAATATATCAAGTATGCATTTATTATGTCATAAAGATACAAGCATGATAGTCAATCCATTTCAAGAGTCTAGAATTAGTTTTTTAGTTGAACGCATGTAATAACGTCGTAATGATTGATCTTTGAGCCGGTATTGTTCAATAGCTCACTAATGTCGATTCCATTGAGTCATTTCTATAAATTCAAACCAAGTAGAGTTAAAACACTAGATGCATTTCAAACTCTTTTCTAAGTTATCGCGTCGATTGATCTAGGTCATTAATCCACATAACAACCATAGCCAAGAATAATCTCAAGTTCCCAAATCATGGAACCCTAGAATCACATTTTCCCAAATAATGGTCGAAAGTCTATGACCCAAGAACAATAGTTATTTCTAACGTAGCGTAGAACACTTTTACTTCTAGGCTTGGTGTCCAAATCAAAACATTTACATTCATGGTCTATAATTCCTAGATATTCATACTCTCTAAACACACCAATATCATGGTAGAAAAACAAGGAGAACATGATTTAGACATGAGAGAAGGGAAGTAAGAGGGGGTAGCATGTTATCTCTAGCTTGTACCTAACGCAAATCGATAGCTTACCTCAAGCCAAGCAAAAGACGGAAGCAAGAAAACTATTCGGTGTCGATCGATCTACTCGACGGCGGCTTCGTAACGGTGGTCTCGGAATCGCAAGCGGGTCTTGATTCACTTGGGAGTCAAACCCTCACGCACTGATCTCACCAAGAATCTCATGCACAAGCTCTCTCCAGACAATGAAGGAGAAGAAAAGAAAATAGATCGTAAAGTGAAGTCTCCAACTGATGTAGAAGAAATCAGCTCAATTAAGGTGTTAGTGGAATACACTTGTCACAAGATGAGTGATGGAAATAGGTTTAGAAATCTTGATTAGGCTTAGATTAGACTAATAAGGTTCTAATACGAGTGATTAAAGTCACCAATGATAGAGGTTTAGTAATGGCACAAGTGTAATCAACCAAAGTTGCAGAAAATCCTCGTCTTGCTGGAAATCACCTCTGTTCGGTTGTGGAGGCCGAACCTCCTTCATAATGTTCGGTTCTTGGGGCCAAACAATGCCCAAAATGTTCGGTTGGCAGGGTGGAACAATTCCTCAGGCCAAACGTTAGGTCAAACAGGTCCGGATTTGAACGTATAATGCACACGAGGCACATACAACTCAAAGAACCAATAGAATGAGTACTAAGGGTCCTAAAACAATGATAAAAGACTCTCAAGGTCTTGGCTAAGTCCAAAAGATCAAAGCCTGAGCAAGAACATGCCAATCTAGAGCATGCAAGGCAATAGGAATTCGATACGGCAATTACGGCTCGACCAAGGAATACGATCAAATCAAACATGTTAGGGATACTACTAGCATGTTAAATACACCTTCTAATCATGTTAAACAAGTATAGAAGACAAGTTATATAAGTAGGTTTCGGGTTCTCACATCCTCCCCCACTTAAAGGAATTTAGTCCCTAAATTCATACCGGAATCATCAAATAGGAAAGGGTATCTATCTTTCATATCGACCTCGGTTTCCCAAGTAGCTTCCTCAATGTCGTGGTTCTTCAAGCAAGACATGTACACCTTCCTACTCAAGGCATCGGCAACAACATTAGCCTTCCCCGGATGATACAAGATAGTACAGTCGTGATCTTTAAGCTTCTCCATCCATCGTCTCTGTTGCATGTTCAACTCCTTCTGCGAAAAGAGATACTTCAAACTCTTGTGATCAGTGAATATCTCAAACTTAGCTCCATAGAGATAATGTTTCCACTTATGAAGTGCAAATATGATGGCGGCCAACTCGAGATCATGCATCGGATAATTCTGCTCATGAGGTGATAGCTTCCTCGAAGCATAGGCAATGACTCTCCCATTCTGCATAAGCACGCAACCCAAACCTTCTAGTGAAGTGTCGCTATAAATAACAAAGTTCTCCGAACCACTAGGCAATGCTAAGATAGGAGCTGTAGTCAACCTTCTCTTCAATACTTGAAAACTGGCCTCGCATTTATCACTCCATATAAAAGAAGAATTCTTCTGTGTCAGTTTAGTCATCGGAGTAGCGATCTTCGAAAACCCCTCAATAAATCTACGGTAATAACCTGCCAAGCCCAAGAAACTACGGACTTCGGTCACCGTACTAGGCGTCTTCCACTTACTAATCGCCTCAACCTTAGATGGATCCACTGCTATACCATCACTAGACACCACGTGTCCTAGAAAAGCAACATGTTCCAGCTAGAAAGCACACTTACTGAACTTAGCATAAATTTTCTTCTCACGCAAGATCGAAAGGACCTCTCTCAAGTGAATCTCATGCTCCTCTCGCGACTTCGAGTACACGAGGATATCATCAATAAACACAACCACAAAGCAATCAAGGTATTCGTGAAACACCCTATTCATTAAATCCATAAAGACTACAGGTGCATTTGTCAAACCAAAAGGCATAACCACGAATTCATAATGGCCATAACGTGTACGAAAGGCTGTCTTTGGAACATCCTTTGCACGAACTCGCAACTGATAATAGCCACTCCTCAAGTCGAACTTGGAATAAACAACTGAGCCTCGAAGTTGATCAAAGAGATCATCAATGTGTGGCAAGGGATACCGATTCTTGATAGTAACCTGGTTCAACTGTCGATAGTCTATGCAAAGCCGTAAATTACCATCCTTCTTTCTCACAAACAACACCGGTGCACCCCACTGCACGGAGACACACTCGGTTTATTAAACTCCCTATCTGGAAGTTCTTGCAACTGTTCTTTCAACTCTCTCAACTCCGCTGGAGCCATTCTGTAAGGCGCTCTAGATATAGGCGAAGTCCCTGGCAAAAGCTCAATGCAAAACTCTAACTCTCGGTCGGGAGGCAAAGCATAATCGGTAGAAAAGACATCTGGAAATTCATTAACTACCGGAACATCTTTTAATTTAGCAGTCGAGACACTAGTATCAAGCACACAAGCTAAATACCCCGTGCAACCCCGAGATAAGAGTTGTCTAGCCCGTAAAGCAGAAATAACAACTGTGGCGACTTGACCCAGATTCTGGAACGGAATCCCAAAGTCGTGTCGCAAGGACAAGGAAAGAAGAGGACAAGCACTTGCAAAATAGTAGTGCGAGTCGGACAGTTGAGCTAACGAGCTCAACAAAGGTAGAGAAGTCGTATACAAAAATACGGGTCACGAAGAAACGAATCTACGGAAGCGGTAGGGGAAAGAAATACTTAAATATCATCTCCAATCAATTCCAAAGTCGAGTCATCTTGACTCTTGACGGGGTTCAAGGACATTATCGAGGCTTACAAAGTTCCAACAAACGTGGACATTGAGGTGAAAATTCCACTTTATCAACTACACAGGTGATTCGTATGCATGTGCAATAGTTGCACCGAACTAACAAACTTTCCAACAAAGAGTTTTCCGGGGTAACTAAATTATTCCGGTCACAACATGAATCTCTAGGGTCTAACGCCCTTACACTAAAATCAAGTAGTCAATCATCATGGACCACATATTCGCCTTTCAAAGAAGACATTCAATACCATGTAATTCATCCGATCATGTCACAGGTTCAATTTATTCATAGCATGATTTCAATATACACGTTGCACATATTTGCACAAGCAAAACAAGATACCAATTTCAATTTCATTCCAGTTGGTAACGGGTTCAGTCAATTCCTATATCATATTATACCATTCTAATTCTCCGGCGAATACCTCTTGATAATCAAGTCAAGGGCCCTCTGAAGTGACTTCAAAAGCTTTCGTCGTATAGGATACGGGAGAGGTTGCAAATCACATAAGAGCATCCTTTATGAAGGTCTCATGCACATATAATATAGTTACATATAGGCATGGAAATCAATATCATATACATAGTATTTTAATCTACTATACAAGTATACCAAGTATGGAACATTCATACCCTTAACAATCCACTAATGATAGATAAATTATTTTACACAATGTTAACACTCTATTAACGTATTAGTCAAATAACGATCCAAGACAATAACTTAATAATCTTTGGCTAGCAAATAGTTATTAACTAGTAGACCTCAAATCACTATGGGTCAAGTCGTAAACAAGTTGACGATTAATCCAATCATAGGTCATGCGATCACCTATCGGGTACTCACCAAGTCTCAACTTGAAACCACAACCATACCTTGATTATTAGGGTATCCCTTCAATCTCAATAACGAGCGGGAAAGAGTCCTCCAATTTCCGACACTAGGCGGCCAAGCACTCACGATTAGGTACTACAGTAGATATATATACTTATGTAGAAATCACGGAATACACTAGGTACTACGGGAGGCTTAGCCACGCCGCTCAAGAAGGTGTAACAACACTAATGGACACCACGACGATCACGCTCGGGATCGACAACCTGAGCTTATTTGGTCACTCACAACGGACAAGAAACAATAGCTCTACAAAGCGACAAAGAACATACACTCTTGGTATAGCTGCAGCTTAAAAGCAACATAGGAGGAATATGATACTCCTGACACAAGCTTACACTCACGACAATCTAGACCAAATCGAACTTAGTACTCCAAGTCCTATACTTGTACAAAAGAACATGCCGAATAGGCACTAACAAGAACACTCGACGGTAATTACTCGACGACAACCCAAACCCAGCAAAGGCCATGGAACCTATCCTGGCTTATAGCTAACATAGGCTCTGATACCAAATGTGGCGACCCCGACCCCCGGACCTGAGATGGGACCGCGGATCGGACCGCCAAACGAGAGAGAGACAAGAAACAAGGATCATGCAAGGACTCGAATAATTTTAAAACTGACGTGACGCAACAGTTCAGTCACAACAGAACTCGACACTAAAGGTTGGTGTATAAAAATCATTTCACCTGATAAAACAGTTAATAGGACAAGAAGATAAATAAGAGCTAAAAGGATGCTCAGCGGAAGTCTATATTTAACGCCCCATATTCTTGCATGTGCATCGTATGCTTGTCTTCTTGATTTCTTGTTGATTGTGAGCATGTTTACTTGGTTATAAGTGTTTTAGAATCATTCATAAATCATTCTTGAAGTTCTTAACATGTTTAGAATCGCGTAAGTTTGTTTGTTGAATCGCCGGTTCGATCGTTTTGATTTTGGCCTTAGCGATTCCCCTCGTTGCTCGTATTTGCTCCTATTTCGTCGTACGAAGTGTTCATTGAGTTCTTGGCTTTATATTCAGGTCTTAACCATGTTGAAACAAGTCTTTTTCATGTCCAAGATATCCTCGTTTGAATGGTGTTTGATTGTAGTTTGATTCGTTGATCATTCGTCGCGTGGTTCGCGCCTTGTTCTATCTTGTTCCGGGAGTTGTTCGGGTGTGTTTCCGACTCGTTTTGAGTAGGGTTAGACCTTAGAATGGTTGCCCATAAGTTTGAGATCATTTAGGACAAGTTTAGACCAAGTTTTAGAGGTTCTGGAGCCGAGGCGGCCGCATGGCACCTTGCGAGGCGCCCGCCTCAAATGCAGGGAGCAATTACAAAATGGACTGAACTTGGAAGAAGCCTCAGCAAATGAGGCGCCCGCCTGGGCTTGCTTGAGGCACCCGCCTCAACCCCTGGTTGTGGAATTACGGGATTTTCCCCTGTTTTGAGTTATGACGTGAAATGCCTATCCTACCCTCATTAAACCCCCTCTAAACCCTTCCTAACCACCCACCCTTAGTCCTAATCATGTCCTAACACTAATTAGAAGTTAATTTAGGTTGGTTTAGTGTTTGATCACTCCCTAATTTCCACTAATTGCACTTGAGAAATTCCTCTTGTACCCTTCTCTTGTTGGAGGTATAAATACCAAACCTTGACCAATTTTCAGTAAAGTCTCTCATTTGTTCATCCTATTCTTACACATTAGAGAGAGAGAGAGTTGGGGGCTTGAGTTTTGAGCCCTAGTTCTTCTTCTTCCTTCGATCTACAAGGATTCCACCGTTCGATTGCCGCCAAACCTTGGATTCTTGACGTGTGCGACGAAAGGAACGACTTCACCGTTTAGATTTTGATTCTCTTGAGTTTTCACTCAAGCTAGGTAAGTTACTCTTCTTCTTCTTAGCTCTCATTGACCCTAAGGAAACAAAGTCTATGATGTATGAGGTCAATGAGGACACATAATTGCTTCCTATGCCTTCCATTTGAATTTTAAATGTATGATTTTGCTAGGAGCATGTCTAGGTGGATTTCTTGCCTTTGAGAGTTTAAATTACTCTTTCATTATGTTAATTGAGGTCTTGAACATGTTAGAAATATGTAGTATGTTTGTTGATGAAAGTGATATTAATTGGGAATGCCCTAAATTATGCCTATGTGATATGTGTGAAAATTGTTATGGGTTATATCCTTAATATTGGACTATATAAGGAACATGAATTACATTGAAATGTTTTGGGTGAATTTATATCCTTGTTGAACTTAGAAGTGACCTAGGTTGGGTTGTGAAGCATATAGCTTCATTTTCCCCAAAATTGGGAATTTAGAGAAGAGACTCAATGTGACGACCCGACCCGGACCCCGAGATGGAATCACAAGTGAAGTCGTCCAAATAGGACAACAATACATGCAAAGACTCGCTTTAGAAAACGACGTGACGCAACATTTTAGTTGAAGCGCGACTCGGCACCAAAAGGTCCGGAAATTTTTAAAACTTTTAAACCTGATATAACAATTAAGACAATTATACCAAATCATCGGCGACTTACTACCGGAACCCAACAACTACAGTTCATGCAAATATACCTCGACGGCTATAACATGCCTTGAGAAACAACATAAACAAATAAGAGCTAAAGTAATGCTCGGAAGATTTAAAAACGTGAACAAACTACATCTATACAAGGCTCGGCGTACATGCGCCAAGCACTCAAAATAGGATACAAGTATAGACATAAATACAACAAAACCATATTCCCAAAGCAAAGTCTAAATGACTTGCTAATCCCAACGTCCTTACAAAAGAGAACAAAATAAGGACATCTAATAACCACAACCTCGTCGCGTGAGATCACGGACAAGCACGAACCCTGCTACGCCTCAACGAGCGGTACCTGAACGGCTCGGATCTAAAGCAGTAAAAGGGAGGGGTAAGTCATAAAGACTTTGTGAGTTAACAATTATGCATGTCATGGCATCATGCAAAGATACATATCAAGATATCATTTTTAATATCAAGTCAATCAAAGCGTTCATTTAATAAACACTTAAAACACATATCCATGGTAGCACATTGTTTCACATAAGTGCTATAAAGGTAAACCACATACAAGGAGGATAGGATATGAAACCGATGCCGCTACGTAGCTCCTGCATATACAGCGTTAACATTCGTGCCAATGATACCCGTGATGAGTGTATCAAAGTATCGAGTTCTCTACTCGAGTACCGAGTTCTCTACTCGGGTACCAAGCTCTCTCCTTGGTACTTAGACCTTCCAATGTGCTCTCTTGGTTACAGCAAAGGTGCTACTTCCCCACTGTGGCCAACAGTGGAGGCGTGTGTGATAAAAACCCGGTATAACAATCCATCACTATCACGAGTCCCATAACTCGTGACGGCGATGCATTGTCACACCAACGACTCAATCAAATATGCCAGCTGGACTAATGCAATGCCAAGTAGATGTTTACTCGTCATGAGATCTCAAATAAGGAACAAGTAGTTGTTTACTCACTTAAGGAATCACACAAGAATTCGACAAGAGCGAATTCAACATGTCAAATAGATTCATTATTCTACAACATGCTCTCAATCATGCATTTACTTCACACGATCACATAAATCACATAAGAACTCGATTGAGTCTTATAAGCACACATATCAAATATGCCCTTCAATCCATCCCAAAGTCACGTAAGCTAATTCATTAGTCTAACGCACTAAATTCATCATGTCAAATAGATATATCATTCTATAACATGCTCTTCGATCATGCATTTACTTAACATAATCACACAAACCACATAAGAACTCGATTGATTCTTACAAGCACACATACATCAAGGCATACTCATCAATCCATCTCAAAGTATCGTAAGCTAATTCATTAGTCTAACGAACTACATTCGTCGTAGGGATTGATTGTGGAGTCGTTATTGTTCATAACTCCCTAAATTCAACTCCGTGAGTTTTACTACAATTAAACCAAGAAGAGTATTGATACTATATGTATCACATTGCCTTCTCCTAAGTTCTCCGCTCATTTAGAACTTGATAACTAAGCCGCTCATGTTCTCGAACTAGCCTAAAACACAATCTCGAGTTTCAAACCCTAGTTTCGGTGATTTTGTTAAACCTTGAATTGAACCGAATTCTTTCACAAGAGTTATTCCCAAGCTTAATACAAACAACATTCATGCTTTAATAAATGTCAAAATCATAACTTCATAGAGATTTCATAAAATCATACTCACATTTTATATGTTGAATTGAAGGTTGTGTCTTCACAAAAGATGTTCACAATCAACATTAAAACAACTATAATGAAGGGGTCATGCTATTTTATTTAACATGAAAATCTCAGGAATTGTCACTCACCTTAGTCCTATGATTAATGGAGGAAAGGTTGATTAAAGAGAGGATTGGTGTAGAGATGATCAAGAGCTTCGATTTGGCGGTCTCGGTTCGACAATCGGACCACCGGATCTTCGGGAAATGGTCCTTCAACCTAGGGTCTCCTCCATGGACGAAATTTGAAGCTCAACCTCTGATTCTCTGGTTTTAGATCAACAACAATGGCTGAAGGTCTGATTTTGTGTTTATATATCTCCCTAGAAGACCCCAATCCAAGTGATGGATGTTATAAGGCTTCTAATTGGTCAAGGAATGTGAGCCATGGATAAGCAATGATCCAAGGGTTCACAAGAGTCCTAGAAGAGTCAACAAAGGTGGCTGAGAGTGCCCAAGGTCGGCCAAGGGGCAAGGGTTCAAGAGTCATTAGCCAAATCCACTCAAAACTCACAAATGCAGAAAACTGACAACAGACAGTCAATCTTGTAAAATCGACCATATAATAGCTCACACCTCCAAATGAGGTGATTATTGATGTTTATGAAACTAGACTCTTTAAACTATAGTTTAGCCTTTTAAATTACTCAATTTGGACTTATATTCATCAAAATATGGCTACTACAAGTTCAAGTACAGAAGCTGATTTCCTGAAAACAGAATTCTGGCACAGCCGTAAGTCAAGACCTAAATGAGGTACTTATACACCTTGGAAAAATACCATATTTTACAGGAGTATACTAACATATGTAGGTAGAACATACTAAAGTTTTAGAAAATTCTCTTTAGTAGATTGGTACCAGAATTTTCCCGAAGTTCGCCCAAAAACCGGACTGAATCTGTGAAGTAATAAGTTGATCATCTTATTTCCAAATGCAACCAATCTATGAACATGTATAAGGCTTGTTTAAATATGGTTATGGCTTGTATTCAAGGCCTAGAACTCAACCGAACTTCTCTCGACGAAATGAAGGCAATACAAGCAATGATGTTAAACCACAAAACACAACCGAAGCAACGAAGCTTCTAAACTCCCAACCAAGCATGAAACAACTAAGATGAACATTGTAAATCTTGTATGCAAGGTATTTAAGACTCTCATGAGACTTATTAAGGTGCTAACACGTTAATACGAACACCCAAAACAACAACAACAAGGCATGCAACGCATGGAAGACCATTACTCTATTATGATCTTAACCAATTCAATGCCAACATGATATGAATGAAATGAAGTCTCAAATATGTAAAGACATATTATAAACATGTTATAATGATGACAAACATGAAATGGGGTTTGGGTTCTCACATCCTCCCCCACTTAAAGGAATTTAGTCCCTAAATTCATACCAGAAATCTCGAACAAGTAAGGGTGTCTCTCCCTTATTTCACTCTCAGTCTCCCATGTGGCTTCCTCAATATTATGATTCTTCCACAAGACCTTCACTAAAGGAATCCGCTTGGTCCTCAAGACTCGCTCCTTGGCATCAAGGATCCTCACCGGTTTCTCAACGTAAGAAAGATCGGGCTCAAAGGTAATCTCCTCATAAGTAAGGACATGTGACTCGCCCGCAAGTACTTACGAAGCATGGAAACATGAAACACATCATGGACACCGATATAGACGGTGATAACGCAAGTCTATAAGCCAAAGAACCAATCCGCTCTAATATCTCGAACGACCAATAAACCGGGAGAAAGCTTCCCTTTCTTCCCAAACCGCTTAGTACCGCCGGGCGATACCTTCCTGAACACAAAGTCACCAACCCGAAACTCGAGATCTCGCCTCCGGTTGTCGCCGTAGCTTTGTCGCCTACTCGAGCCGTAAGCAATCTGCCTCTAATCAGCTTCACACTCTCAGCTGATTGTTGCACCATCTCCGAACCCCATAATCTAGCCTCACCAACCTCATCCCAGCGAAATCGGTGATCGACACTTACGCCCATACAATGCCTCGACGGCGCCATCTCAATGCTCGATCGATAATCGTGTTATTATACGCAACTCGCCAACGGTAGATGTGAATCCCAACTACCCTTAAAATCCATATCACACGCACGTAGCATATCCTCCAAGATCAGATCAATCGCTCCGATCGACCATCGATGGATGAAACGCCAGACTCGAAATTCGCCATCCAAAGCCTCCCTCGCAAAGAATGCCGTAACCTAGAAGTAAACTGGGGTCTCTATCGACACAATGCTATCAGTACACCATATAGTCTCACAATCTCCTGAATGTACAATGCTGCCAACTGACTCAAACTGTAGGAAATCGCAATAGGGATAAAATGAAAAGACTTAGTCAACCTATCAACGATAACCCAAACTGCATCAAAGCATCTACGAGTACGTGGCAACCCTGAAACAAAATCCATGGTGATATGCTCCCACTTCCACTCCGAAATCTCAAGTGGATGAAGCAAACCTGTGTCTCGGTGCTCACTTAACCCGTCACACGTCAAACATCTCGAAACATACTCACCTATCTCCTCTTCATACCATTCCACCAAAATCGCCTCTTCAAGTCACGGTACATCTTAGTACTACCCTAGATGTATCGTATATCGGGCCTTGTGAGCCTCATCAAGAACCATACGCTTCACTTCATCGAAGAAGGAACGCAAATCCTACTCGAACGCCAAGATCCCATCATCGCTTATCGCGAACTCGGTGTATTATTCTCACTCAATCCTCGATAATCTTCATCAAATTCGATCAAGAGCTTGAGCTTCCTTGATCCACCCAAACAATACTAGTGTAGCACGAGCACTAGCAAAGAGAACACTATGCTTGCAACAACACAGACTTCATTCACGACATCCTCGAGCATCTTCCATTCCTCTGCCTCATATTTAACTCCTTTGGGAGAAAAGGTATTTCGCACTCTTGTGATCCGTATACCCCTCAAACTTAGCTCCATAAAGATAGTGTTTCCACTTGTGAAGCGTAAAGATAATAGCTGCCAACTCAAGATCATGAGTCGGATAATTCTGCTCATACGGTGACAACTTCCTAGAAGCATAGGCAATAACCTTGCCGTTCGCATAAGCACATAACCCAAGCCTTCCACTTGGTAACAAACCTCAACTTCGATGGATCCACCGTGATACCATCACTAGACACAACATGCCCAAGAAAAGCAACTTGTTCTAGCCGTAAAGCACACTTGCTAAATTTAGCAAAAGTCAAGCTTTCTTACGCAATACAAGAAGAACCTCTCTCAAATGATGCTCATGCTCCTCTCGTGACTTCGAGTACACAAGGATATCATCAATGAACACCACTACAAAACAATCAAGGTACTCATGAAATACCCTATTCATCAAGTCCATCAAAACGGCAGCGCGACCAAACGGCATCACAACAAACTCATAATGGCCATAACACGCATTTAAAGGCCGTCTTCTGACACCCTCCACGCGAACCCTCAACCGGTGGTAACCACTCCTCAAGTCTAACTTGAAAACACAACACTCTCAAGCCGATCAAAGAGATCATCAATGTGGGTAATGGGTACTTATTCTTTATAGTAACCTCGTTCAACCGACGATAGTCAATGCATAACCACAAACTACCATCCTTTCTTTCACAAACAAAACCGATGCACCCCACTGAGACACACTCGGTTTAAAAACTTCTATCAAGCAGCTCCTCGCAATCGCTCCTTCAACTCTCTCTCAACTCACTGAGCCATCCTATAAGGTGCTCGAGAGATAGGTGAAGTACCGGCAATAACTCAATGCAAAACTCTAACTCTGGCCGGGAGGTAATGCATAATCGAAAAGACATCCGAAATTCATTAACTACCGAAACTTCACTAACAATTAGAACTTCTTACAATAGAAGTAGGCATGCTAGTCTCAAGTACACAAGTAATATACCCAAGACACCCCGAGATAGAAGTTTTCTAGCCCATAAAGCGTAAATAACATGTATACCTCTCATAGTATGATCGCCCATAAACACAAACTCCGAATTCCGGCATGGCAAAAGTAACCCTCTTGCGACGGCAATCTACTAAAGCATGGTAAACACATAGCCAATCCATTCCCAATATCACATCGAAATCCCGGATAGGCAATACTACCAAACCCGCATGCAAAACTCGATCACAAACAAGTACATCACAACCCCTATAAACCTCGACGCAAGCATAATCACCCAACCTGTAGACACCTCAAGCACATAAGGCAACCGAGCAATACACATAAATTTCAATAAAATACGGTGCATAATATTTGCACCTTTATAGCAATACACCATTTATCGCTTCCCTACCTTTTGGTAATTGGTTTGGTCAATTTCAAATCTAATTTATACCATTCTAGTTCTCCGACGAAGACCTCTTGATAATCAAGTCGTGGGCCCTCCGAAATGACTTCAAAAGCTTTCGTCAGAAAGGATGTGGGGTGTTCGTGAATCACATAAAAGCATCCTTTATATCGGTCTCAAGAATACAAATCATAAGCACATATAGGCATGGCATCAACATCATGCAACATAGTATATTAATTTACTATGTATGTAAACAAGATTTTGAAATATTCATACTATTAACTACCTATCAATGGTAGATAAAACACATTATACAAGGCTAATACACTATCATTGTATTAGACTAATAAAGAGACAATACAACATTACACGCCACTAGGTGGCATATTCTTACTAACTAGTATACGACCAATCCTTATAAGTCAATCCGTATATGGGTCGACAACCAATCATCACGTGACCACCTAATGGCCAATCTCAATGTTCCAACATATCATGAGGAAATTTCTCCTTAATCAAGGTAGTCCCCCAAATACCCAAACACAAACATCGGGAAAGAGTTCTCAAATTCCCAGACCAAGTAATACAAGAACTGGTGGTTAATTACTACCATAACTATCTACACCTGTATAGTAATCTATGAAATACTAATAGGTAACACGGGAGGTTTAACCACTCCGCTCTCAAAACGTATTACAACGAATTTTCGCCATAATGATTAACACGACGATCACCCTTGGGACCGACAATCTAGCTTTCGATTCCTAAAAATGGAACAAGGAACAACAAATTTCTACTAAAACGCAAAGACTCCACTCTTGGTATAATCTGCAACTCATTAGCAGTATAGGAGAAATATAATACTCCTAGACACAAACCTTCACTCACGGCAATCTAGAACAAACGAACTTAGTACTCCAAGTCGTATTCATTCTCGAAGAATCTGCCAATAAGGCATGATACGTAACACTCAATGTCAAGATTCACATGGGGAACCAACCCACTAGGCCATGGAACCTATCCGCCGGCCGATAGCTAACCTATAAAGCTCGATACCAACCGCGATTTACCCTAATTCTAATTCGAGATGGAATCACAAGTCAAGTCATCCAAATAGGACAACAATACATGCAAAGACTCGCTTTGGAAAACGACGTGACGCAACATTTCAGATGAAGCGCGACTCTACACCAAAAAAGGCCTAATAATTTAAAACTTTATTTACACCGATATAACAATTAAGACAATTATACCAAATCATCTACGACTTTACTACCGAACACTACACACGCTCATGCAATATATCTCGACGGCTAACA
>CM028377.1:178996306-179034406 GCA_013146195.2 Codonopsis lanceolata
AGAAATTATCGACCAAAGAACCATGTCCCAAAACCTCATCACCAAAACAAATATCCAAGTGATCATTACTAAAATTAAAAAGAATATCCATGTCTAGCAATTGTACTGCGATAGAAGATTATGTCGAATTCAGGTGCATAAAGAACTTCATGAAGAGTCAATAATGCGTCCACTTCGCAATTGAAGTTGAGGTATGAGCCACTCCTTTGACTTCAACAGCGGCTGTTTCCCATGAAAATTCTTCTTGTACCGGCGGGAACTTTTAGATAATCTAAATCCTTCTCGATCCCTCGTCACATGTTTGGTTGAGCTGAGTCTACAATCCACACGAGGAGAGTCGACTAATAAAACATGAGAGCAAACACAACTTTGCATGGAGATAGGATAAAATGATACCTTCTTGGGCTCGGGACAAGTCAGAGCAAAAATGACTGAGCACCACCGGTTGTAGCACTTACGCAGCAATATTCTTTTGCCTCTACTTCGGCGTTTAGTAATCTTGTCACTTTTAGGGCCCAAATTTCGAGTCTTCTTGCCTTTAGCTTGTTTCTTGCGTTGCAGCCTGTGTGGCTTCACGCGAACCTGAGGAAACAAGAGCAAGATCACGAGTCGCAGCACTTATCGCGCTGATTCGACTTCATGACACTCGGCCTCGAAGCTCAACATGGTGAGATACATGCAAAAGTCTGAATGGGTCTATATGAGTCAAGATACGCCTCAAACCACTCCAAGAATCGAGGCGGTGAGCGAATCATTTGCTTGAACTTCTTCATTCATCAGATAAAGAGCAGACGGCCAGCTTTTAAGATCACGAATCATTCGGGACATCTCACGTGGTTGTTCAAGAATGTTTTCGTTTACAGTCGATCTTATAGCTTTCAAACTTGTAGGTCAAAGTCCTTAACTTTGTAGCAGGTATTCCCATAAATGCGCTTAACTGGTCCCACATATGTTTAGCAATCAGGCGTCTTCAAACTCGCCAATCGAGATCATTATGCATGCTACTCGGCATAGTAAAGCGTGCATCGATCTTTCTTTTTCCGGTCAAGGAATTCACGCATTTTCGATCTTTGGGCGGCGGTCAAGTTACCCATCTCGGTTCTACCATCACAATATCAAGGTTGTCAGAACCTCTTGCTCGTTTAGCAAGTACGTGATTTTCCTTTGCCAAACACCATAGTTTGAGCCATCTAATTTCTCACCCTTATTAAGGTCACTGATTACATTAGAAGCCATTTCACTACAATTTGTTGCAAAAATAAGACATAAGCATATATATATATATTTTTTGATTAACTTTTGTTTTAAAAATCAATTACTAAATATAATCACATCATACCGTAAGGAGGAAAATCTGCGAGGCTCGTAATCACAACCAAAGCATGCACAACATAAAATATTCATAAATTGATAATTTAAACAAAATAAATGTGATAGAACGGATCCATCAAGTACATATCATGCACAAAAATATTTTCACTACTGAAAATAAATTTATTAGGTCTCGCATAGTCCCAATCGCAATTTTAGAGCCCAAAACGACAATTAAATATGCTAAAAATGACTTAAAAATAACTTAAAATTCACAAAGACTTTTTAAAAATTCGGAACTGTCCCCAAACAGCCCCACGTCCTGAGAATGACAAAATGACCCACGGATATTATTTTGTAATTTTTAAAATCAAAAAAACGGTTTTTACACCGAAAAATCAAAACAAATATTTAAAAATTTGAATTGATCAAAAACAGAGACCATCAATAGACTCGAGCGGCCAAAATGGAGCTAGGCCGCCGTGGTTTGCCGTCGGAGCTCTGGATCGGTACTGCGCCCTCACGCGCCACTGCTGGCGTGTGGGCTTCATTCTGCTTGGCCGGGCGGTGGCGGGCTTTAGAGTGGCGTGGCAGACACGTGGCAGACACGTGTCATGATGGCGATCATCCGCGAGGATTTTTCTAGAAGTGGGTCAGCTGGCCGGCGTTGACAGATGACCGGTCGGTGGCGATGCGCCTCACGTCGGTCCTCCACGCGCCTTCTTGGGAGAGTGCAGACCGCAGCCCTCTGGTCCGATGACCTCACCGAAAAGTGGCGTTGGACTCGTCTCTCGAGTACTACCCAATGGTGTACTTTTTACCTCGAAAGAGTGCCACAAAAGGCACGTGTATCGAGGCCGAGAGTGGGGGTCGTTTTTAGGTCGAATTTTAACCCTAAAAATCGATTCGCGAGGCCATAAAACGTTTCATTTTAAGTCCAAATTAAGCATATAATATGTCGTTGGAAAGCCCTCATGAGTACTACAAGTACAGTTCATAAAATCACGATTTTACAGAACATAAACAGGTCGAATCAGCACGCAAAGTTTCGGAAAAAGCGTTTTCAACAAAACTTGGGTTTGCGATATTTTGAAAAATACCCAACGGAATTCAACGAGAATTTAGTATGTTGTTCGCCTCGTCGTAGGGAACTCAGACATATAAATTTTTCTCGAAAATTTCAAAGTTTTACACATAAAATAATAAAACCCATTTGTTTCGTTATCGGATAAAACTTTTAAACAAACCCAAAAACAAGAGCATGCGATTCATGGCATAACAATACGAGCAATCAAGCAATATGACTCTGATACCAATGAAGGATATATCATATCATATATCATACAAGTTAAGCTAAGCTAAAAAAGCATAATCACGAATTACCTTTATGCGAACCCGGAGCCTCAGACGGCCAGGAAGAATTGCTTGAGCTACGATCTTCGTATACCAATATCCACAGACCGCAAGTCTCTCGTCGGATTGATATCACGGAGGCACGGATATCAATACGATTCACACGCAAATCAAGCCTCTTGATGGTTAGGCTAGAGGGAGTATTTTGGTGAGATCGATTTAGGGAGAGAGAAGAGGCGCCTTAAGGAGGCGTGTTCTCAGGAATCTTGATTAGGGTTTTATCCCTTTTGTTGCCCTATTTATATTATTACAAAAACCTATTTCTTGTAGGTTAAGTAATCCTAAACCCAATTGGATTAGGATTCTATTTAACCAATAAATAATATAAATATTATTTCCATGTGGGCGGACTAAATAATCGGACATGCCCTTGATTACCATTACAACAGTCTACAAATCACAATGGATCTATCATCTCCTCATCCTATAAAAGTAATCTCCCAGAACCTGTTACAGGTTGGCAAGTGTATGTGTGTATGTATATGTCTATACATTCAGAGTGCAAAATACACAAGTGTTAAATAGTTGTATTTATAGTTGTGTAAAAGGAGACAAGTGTTTGTTTCTTTAAGCGAAATCCGCTTGAACACTTATGTGAAAGAGAGTAAATAGAAATTCTCAAGGCCGAAAAAGCAATGCTTAGTCAATAACTCCTTTTAAAGACTCAATATTTTTATTCATAGACTCCTTATCTATTACAAGAGATTAATAAAGTCATAGAGATGTTGCAGACATACTACTTGAAGGCGTTCAAAAAAAGCTCCAGCACTGCTAATCCCAATCGCATTCATACCTTCAGACTTGTACTGCGTTGCAAGGTCTATGGGTTGTGTGATATTGGGTCGTCATAAATCGTCGGGTGCTTAGCACTCAACTGTTCAATTACTTGCTTATTGAACAACCTATAATATTCTTTTCTCATTTCAACCCATCTCATCGCCACTGCCATATCCCACTTTCCTGAATACTTGGGAGTGTATAAATGATGGAGTTGGTATATGTCTGTTCGTGCTTCTCCACCATTATCATCTACATGCTAGTCTAGGATAGAATGATAGATATTATAGGTTGATGCATTAAGCATGTTCATCATTTGATGAACCTTTGCTGAATTATAAATATAAAATAAGTTTTTCTACATTCAGCCTTTACTATTCTTGCATGTTGTTCCATTTCTTATCTTGTATGAACTGCTTGTCCATGGAACTGTAAGTTTCCTTCTTATGAAGTAAAAATGACCGGTTGATTTGTATCTAGATCATTCTACCTACTTAATTTTAATCTTCAATGTTATATATTTGTTGATGCCTTTCCGCTACCTAATCTCTTTCAAAACAAATATTATAACAATAATTTACATTATATTCTCTAAGTCTGCTTTAGCATATCTGCTGCCTTGACTCCAGCAGAATTGCGATGACCATGAAATCACTTATGCCTGAGAAACATTTTATTCTCATTCTTACTTGATTTATCAAAAGAAAGATGGTATTTTTAATGAAGACAATATAGGCTACCCCCAATCCTATGTACTTAGCAGATATGCTAAGTACATTTTTTCCTTTCAAATATGTCACTTTTTGACCTTAAATGTGTTATTTTTTGCTTTGAAAATATCACTTTGCATTATAAATAAAAGATGTCACTTTTGACGGTAAAGTGTCACTTTATAATATTAAGGCCAAAATACGAATTACCCCCCAAGGTTTCCACTCAATCTCAAAGTGGTATCCAACCTAAGGTTTGTGCCAAACTCATACATGACATTGCAAATTGTCTCATTTTGCACCCTAGCCCTAACGGGCATTAGAAAACTAGTAGAAAGTTAACATGTGCATCTCACATGCAGGGGTAATTTAGTCATTTTCTTCAAAAAATTATTTATTTCATATTCTCGCCCGAACATGGTCTACCTCCAACGGCTCCCCACTCCAGGAATTTTAAGGCCATAGCCTCGACATCTCTGACCTCGCATTTTCCTCCGACAGTCACTTCCTCGCCATCGCCTCCGACAACAAGACCGTCCATCTCTTTCAAGTAATTGCTTCCACTGACTCATATCTTGATGAGAGAAAACCATATCTAATCGCGAGAGAGAGAGAGAGAGAGAGAGATCTACTACACCTCCATAATCAATTCTTAAAACTTTTCCACAAAAAAAAGAAGCTAAAAGTAACAGACTGCTCCACCTCTATAATTGATTTCCCCGAATCGATGAGAGGAGGAAGATGTGGTCGAAGACGAGAGGATACATAAGAGTAATCAATTAATTCTCCACCACCTCGATAATCGATGTCCCCGTCAATTCGGCTTGCCCGAAAATCTCCTCCATTGAACCTACTGTCAACATCTTCAACCCGATTGTTCCTAATCTTCTTTTCTTCTTTCCTCACTTTCTTTCTCTACCCTCCATAGATCACCAATAAATCAACAACCCACCCCTAACCCTAATTTATCCTTGCCCTAAAATTGCGAACGGTGCAAAATGGGACAATTTGAAATGTCAAGTATGAGTTTGACACAAACCTTAGGTTATGTACCACTTTGGGATTGAGTGGAAACCTTGGGGGAGGCGTAATTCATATTTTGGCCTAATATTAAATGTGTCACTTTTCAGTATTTACTATGTCACTTTTGGGTATAAAAGTGTCATTCTGCATTATAAGTAAAAATTGTCACCGTTGACTTTAAAAGTGTCACTTTTTAACATTAAATGTGTTACATTTTAGCATTAAATATCACTTTTTAGCATTAAAAGTGTCACTTTTGCTCCTAGAAGTGTCAATTTGTATTTTAATAAAAATATCACATTTTCACTTTAAAAATGTCACGTTTACCTTTATATGTGTCGCTTTTGATCAAAAAGTGACATTTTGCATTAACAATGGTGCTAATTAAAGTTTAAAGTAGATTTAGGACTAAAATGCAAAGCATGGGCACAAAGGGACTTTGGCAGTAAAGTTTGGAAAGAGGGCGGGCACCGACGACACATGATTTGGAAATCGGAGGGCACCGAAGCAATTAATGTGTTGTCACTTGCGCATAACCGGCGCCTTTTTTGAATGGGTCCGGTTTCTGGTCATTTGATCTGTCTCAGATCCTACCTATTCAGCTCATTTTCTTTCTCATTTTAACATGTTTTCTTGATGGATAACCTGGGGTTTTGTTTGATGGGTTACCCACTTCAACAACCACCTTTTTATCATTTTTGGGGCTTTTTTTATAGATTTAGGATCCGTAAGACCGTCTTACTCAAATTTTTACTTTTTTTTATTTCAAATTTTAAGTACAATATGTTTAATGTCTAATTTATAGGTAATAACAAATTTCAAGTATTATGAACACAGCAGAGACAACCCTATTGACTATTAACGAACACCTGATAACCCCCCTTGACTATCAACTCCAATGAGCTAGTCTACTCAACTCAAGCTCAGAACATGAAAAGACATTAATGCCCCGCCCTTCCTTGCTCGACGGTTGAATAGAAATACATATTCTTTATTCAACATGGACTCTCTTCTCTTCATTCCGCTCGAAAATGGAGGTCAAGGTTTTGAAAATTTGTCAAATTTTGAGGATATTGGGAAACATAAGGAATACTTTGGAAATTTGATTCTATAGGAGGAAAATATCCAAAATGTTGAAGATATGGATGTGTATGAGAATTTAAAATTTTGTATTTTTCAATATTTTGAGAAGTAGAGAAATTTCTTTAGAGAATGTGATTAAATAGTAGGTTCTTAGAAAATTTCTTTTTGAGTATTTTTGTTAGCATGACCAATTTCCGGCATGTATTCCCCGATTAATTGTTAAGCCTGAAAAATGGATAAGGAGGACAAATTGATTGTTAGATAGGGAATGAAACGTTTATGGGGCACAACGGGTGGTTCTCAAATGGCTTAATAACCCATGTAGGGGTTCCCAACCATTGGAGAGGGGTGTGAAGGGTTCCTAAAAGTAAAATGAGTGACTCAGCATTTGGGTTCCCAAATTATAACCATTTAGGAACCCAACCGGTGAAGGGAAAGAACCAATAGTGGAAAAAGGCGTGTGAGCCAGGGACCAGTGAGAAAAGTGCGAGCATTACTCATTCAGTAAAATCGTGTGAAAAGGTGAGTGCTCCTAACCTTTCCTTTCTCTCTCCTCTGTCCCATTCGTTTCTCTTTCATCTTTCCGTCTTTTTAAACTCTTTTTCTTCGATGTGTTTTGATTGTGTTTGAGATTTTTTCCAAATAAATTACTCATGTAGCTGTTTTTTTATTACCGTTGTTTTTTTAAACTAACTGTTTCAATTATTTCTTTCTTTTTTAAACCAAAAGTATTGTTTTCTTACCTTTTAATATGCATTATATGTAATAAATTTATTTGTTATGAAATTTGGTAATTAAAACTAAAAATATAAAATTTATTTTATTTTACAAAGTATTGTAATATGCAATATATAAGGCCAGAATATAAATCGCCCCCAAAGTATCTACTCAATCTCATAGTGTATCATAACCTATTTTTTTTCTTCCCATAATGCCATATGATGTTACCTTTTGTCCAACTTTGCCCCTGATCGTGATCGGCGTTACAAAGATAACATAATTTGTCATGCGCAAATCATGTGCAAGGGTGATTTTAAAATTTTCATTTCACTGGGAAGGGTATTTTGGTCATTTACTAACCTTCTTCCTCAACCATACATTGAGATGTATTTGAGTTGTTTGCCTTAAGTTAAACCCAATTACTTAGCATCAATGGAGGAAAGGGGATTAATTAACTAACTTTTTTTTTTTGCCCTAAATTAAAAACAAGCCTCCAGATCTGGATAACTCTCTTGATTTCGAAATTGATTCTAGTACTCTCAACCCAATTTCTTGGTAAGTCTTTTGATTTCTAAATTCTATAATCTATACAGTAACTCATCTCATTTCAAAAGGTAGAGAGCTAAAACGAAATTCAAAATGGGGGAAAGAGGACAAAAATCCATATTTGGGTTCTGATTTTGGCCAAAGTAGAAGTCAATGGCGAAGCGTGGTTCATGTTTCTGGTGGAAAATTCAAACTTGGCAACGATTGGCATACCGAGGCCCTATGAAAACTGGCAAGAGGTGTTGGTGGCATCGAAACACCAGAACTCGACGAGGAAGCGGGGAACGGCGAAACTGTCGAACATAGGGATGACGCATATGAAATTTTTGAAGCCGACTAGCTTGAAGCTCGCCGATAAGTTGATGTTAGATTGTGTTGGGTTGTCGTTTTCATCGTCGAGCTGAGCTTGGTTACCCATTGTTGATTAGAGTCATGATGGGTTGCAACAACCATGACAGAAGATCTTTGGAGTCCAACCTACCGAGGCCTTTTTTAGTAGAGAGAGAAAAAGATAGTCAAATGAGAGAGCTTTTGTTTTGATTATTTTTTATTTGTAAATAACATTTTTACCCCGTACATGCAAGAGCACATGTAAGAGCACATGCAACTTAATGAGACAAAAGTAACGGTTATCCACCCCAGGGGATAACGTGGGATAAAAGGTAACGTCAGATGATATTAGGAAAAAAAAAAAAGGTTGTGGGGTACTATGGGATTAAGTGGATACTTTGGGGACTATTTATATTTTGGCTAATATATAACTTAAAACTATTTATAAATTTATTTGTTTGAAAAAAAGTGTAATGTAAAGCGTGTGATTTGATGGTGGGACCCAAAAGGAAATCAATTTGAAACCTAACCATTGGAGAATTTTGTTATTAGGGAGTGTTGTTCTTAGAGCATCCTCAATGTATAACTTTTAATACAACTTCTTAACTGGTTTCTACTGTCACCTATATATTTTTTCTTCTTACACACTTTAAGAATAAATCTTTCCATTGTATATTATTCTTACACAACTTCTTACACAAAAAATATTAAATTTAACACCATCTAAAAAAACAAAACCCTTCACACACGCACCCCCCCACACCCCACTCCCTCTCTCACTGTAAACCCCCCCCCCCCCCCGCCCTTCCCTCATTTTCTCACATTTCCCAATGCTCTTGCATGTTCTTATTTGGGAATTAATTTTCCCTCTCTCTCCTATTTGGTATTGAAGAATATATACAATTGAGCATTTTGAGCAACTTCTTCATAGTAAGTTGTTTAAGAATTTAAAAAAAAAAAAAAAGACAATGGAGATGCTCTTATGGGGCATGTGACATAGGGGGCCCACAATGAATTCAATTTAGGAACCAAACCAAAGATGCTTTAAGATTGATATGAGAAACAAGGGTAATATGGTGTATAACCGCCCCAAACCACCTCGTTGTCTTTCCTAGTTATGATCCAATCAATAGACTTTTTGCCCCAAGTAGGTTTATCATGTGACATGGGCTATTATACTTCCCAAAGATAAAAGCTTGTTTCAATTTACATAAACATAAATAATTAATTTTGTAAATCAGTGGATAGAGAACTGTTTTAACTTAAATATATATATAAGTTTTGCTTTCTATTTAGCAAATGGAATCATGTTAAAACTTGGTATGGAGAACTGATCCTGCCCAACACAGGGATTAGTCTTAGTACTTAGGGCCTAATGTATACCTTGAAAATCCAAAAATAATTAAAAAAAAACTACTTCCATGCAAAATTCTTTTAATATTATTTTAAGGATAGTTTTGTTAACTTAAAAAACAACCAAGCACGTGAATTAGTTGATAAAGTTTTGTTTTAACTTAACTATAGGTTTTGTATCATAGTCGTGGAAATGCAAATACTTCTTAACTTAGTAGAGACAGCTTTACGCTCTGATCGAACCTAAGGCTCTGTTTGTTTCACGGAAAATGATTTCTGAAAAATGAAAAGATTTCGTTTGCAGGTGTTTGGTAAATCTTTTGAAAATATGCCAAAAAATATTTCAGGTGTTTGACAAACGTACGAAAAATGCTACGGAAAACAATATATGAATAAATACAAAAATATATTCCAATATTAATGCTCATATTGAATATAAGATAGTGTTGACATTTAAGTAATTTTCCATCGGTAACCTCAATTTATCATTAGTCGTGTCAAATCAATAAGGTCCATCTTTTTTCAATCTTAAAAATAAAAATAAAAAAATTGGCAATTGATATGGAAAAAAAAACGTTTTAAAAAAGAAAATAAACAATATTTGGGACGTCCCTAAATAATATAGTTGACACTAATTTTAAGATGTAGTGAGTATTTATTAAAATTATAATTTATAAATAGTGCGCACAAACTCTATTTATATTTCTAAATATATTTATTTGTTGAGTGAATGTGTACTTGTGAAAGGGGCGGAGAGGTGCTCGAACTTTTGAAAAATGACTTACGGAAAATGAATCTGTAAGTCATTTTCTGGAAAAGAAGGCTTGATTTTCCGTTGACTCGGAAAAGCTTTTACGTTGATTACATTTTCATAAAGTTACCAAACACCAGAAAATGAGAAAAACGTTTTCCGAAAATCATTTTCCGTGAAACAAACGGAGCCTAAGTATACATTGGAAAGCCAAAGAGAAAGAAAAATTAACTTAAACATAAACTAACGAATAAAAAGATGATCCAAAATCCCTTGTAATGATCGTCATTCTTGTTTCTACTCCAAGTGAATTAACAATAAACAATTTGTGATATACATTAAAAGAGAGGAGCTGGCCAGGAGACCCTATTGATAATTCAGAAAGGGAAGAGAATAGAAATAGAAAAAGAAAAAAAAATGTGTTTCAATGTGCCTCAAAAACTGGTCAAGATGAGAAAAAATGGCGGTAAACAAGGTAGCAAAGAAGGTAAAGAAGAGGAAGAGAAGGAAAACAAAGGTTTATTAGCGAAAGAGATTGCGAAATGGAATAAGCAAAAGGTAATTATCAAGGAAAACGATGCTTCGATTTCGACTAATTGCTCTGATCCCAAATATTGATGTCATCTTTAATTGTTCAAACAGAATTTCGTTGAGTAATTTGAGTAATGTTATTCTCCTAATCATTACATTTTGTGATGCTAATTCTGAGGATAATTATCAGTATTTTATGATTAAGTGTTATACGAATCGTATTATTTTCATACATAATAAATAATATGATTTTAGAAAATTGGGTCGGGTATGGGTCTGGTATGTGTACGTACTCCCTTAGGCCTGTCAATTTGGTTTGTTGGGTTGGGTATGAGTCGGGTTGGAATGAGTAACGTGACACAACGGAACAATCAACAAGAATTCTTTCCACGAAAAATTCCTAACAAACAAGCCAATGACGGCTTAGGGTTTTCAAGCATACAGTAAGAAAATAAGAAAACTCGATTTTATTATCAAAACTGACGAAATAAACGTTTTAGAACCAAACCCTAAAAGGAAAAATTAAATAAAAATAGACGAAAAAACTCGAAAAACTTCCAAGGTTTGTAGCATTGCTTAAACAACGTTTTTTTGGCTTAAAACGAACTCGTCACCGATTACACCTCGTGAGTCTTGTAAATCTCGTCGAGAGCTTCGATTTGATATGCGGCGGGCCCCGCAATTCATCTAGACGTGAAAGTTATGTTCCGTTAAAGTTCTGCCAACCGTTAAATGATTTCTACTAATACATAACGGAAAACTGTGAAAACTCACCGCCGAACTAACTTTCAGAAATTGTTGTTGGACCCCCTGAACTTCGAACTCTTCCATAAAGTCTTACTTAAATACGTCTTGACCACCTGTTCTACATCATAATGGCTCAAAACTCATTAGAACCGAATATCAAATAGGTCGAAATGTGTTCAGTTGTAACGAGTCGAGGTATAACGGGAAACAGGTTAAAACGTTTCAACCTATCTTAACCCAGATTTTCCCCCAAAAATTAAATGCAATTATAAAGTTAAAACTATTGGGTCAAAATGAAAAACGGGTTCGACTCACTTTAACCCAACACGACTCAACCGCTAATATTTTTGGGTTGTGTCAAGTTTGGAGAATGAAGATGATGAATGGTTGAAGAATGAAGGTTGGTCGCCGGACCACCACCATTGGCGGTGGTGGCCGGGGGAGGAAGAGAGTAGAGAAACGCCTGACACAGAGAGAAAGAAGAGAAACCTAAATTGTTATTGAATTGAATTGTGTTTCTTAAAAGAACTATTACATCTATATATATCCAAAAACTAATGTAAATGGGCTACTAGCCTACTAATAAAGTAATTGGGCCCAAATAAGCTAACAAGGATTGGGCCTATATTTCTAACACGCCCCCTCAACTCGAACATGCAACTATTGTGAAATGATCGAGTTGGAGAGGTGCAAATCAAATGAGCCTCAATGGGCCTTTACGGCAAATGGGCCTTTATGGGCCAGATTAGGGTTGATGTGCCACTATGGGCCTGAGTATTGTTGATGTGCCACTTTGGGGCCTGAATTTTGTTGATGTGCCACTTTGGGCCTGAATTTTCTTGATGTGCCACTTTGGGCTGAATTTGTTGATGTGCCACTTTGGGCCTGAATATTGCTGATGTGCCACTTTGGGCCTGAATTTGTTGATGTGCCACTTTGGGCCTGAATTTTGTTGATGTGCCGCTTTGGTGAAACTGGCTTCTGTTGCTCTGCGCGGGCCAAAACTCGAGTCATCCAGGTTGATCTTTCTTTTCTTGATTTCTTCTATGCGATTATTACAAGACTAGTTATATTCCTTTCGACCAACTAACAACCGCACTTCTCCTTCCCTCTTTACAAGCGATGAAATAAACTACACGCACTCAAGTGTGTGTATATATTAATAGAGAGAGAGAGAGAGGGTCTTTGGGGAGTGTGAAATGGGTTTCTTGAAATTGTTCTTTGTTACTTGACTTGAGCAGTCTCTTGGCCGGTTTAAATGCGGAGATAGCGGAATCGGCGAATCGTCAAAAACGGAGCTTGGAGATGTCGGGGAGGAAGTCGCGCTAGATGATCTTCTCGATTGCGGCGACGTATATGTCCTCGTCGAGGACAGTATTGGAGTGCCTTCTGGGGTTTCTTGAATTTTCTTGATTTGGGTAGGATTGGTGATGAACGGATTTCGATGGAAGACATGACGGGTTTCTTGTCGAATCCCGAGATAGATGTCGATCGAATTGTTCGCGGAATAGGTGGTCAGCAACTGTTCGATGAAATGCCACAACGAAATGTGGTTAATATGAACTCTCTGTTATCTGGGTTGGTTGATTTTGTTCTGGTTCTTGATTTTCTACTCTTTTGTGTGCTTGACCCTCTTCTTGTTGCCGCCGATGGGAAGGCGATCTATTGCACTGAGGGGGATTTGCGTTGCTGATGGTCTTTGAAGCTGCTGTCTTCTACCATCGCCGTCACCATCTCCGATCAATTTCTGAAGGAGACGATGGGTTTCTTGGACAGACAAGGTGATATGATTTTGATTGTATGATTTTGATTGTTAGATGATCAGAATCTTTGCTCTGATACCATGTCAAGTTTGGAGAATGAAGATGATGAATGGTTGAAGAATGAAGGTTGGTCGCCGGACCACCACCATTGGCGGTGGTGGCCGGGGGAGGAAGAGAGAGTAGAAACGCACAACACACCGAGAGAAAGAAGAGAAACCTAAATTGTTATTGAATTGAATTGTGTTTCCTAAAAGAACTATTACATCTATATATATCCAAAAACTAATGTAAATGGGCTACTAGCCTACTAACAAAGTAATTGGGCCCAAATAAGCTAACAAGGATTGGGCCTATATTTCTAACAGGTTGAAAGGGGTAAACCGTTTTGACCCAAAAATATTAACGGATTGGATTTAGTGAGATAATTTTTAAATCGGATCGAATAGGTTAACGAGTTCCAGATTTTAACTTTCAGGTCTACATATGATACAAAAATAAGAGTAACTGATACATATTTTAGGTGTGTATCAGTGTATCCCATTTGGCAACTTATCTTATGATTCGTACAATGTTGTATTTTACGATACCTTAGTGTCTTGTAATTTGAATTTGCACCAAATAAAATTATATAATACTGAGTCATCCAAAAATATCACCCTTTCTTACAATTACCGCATATAAAAACTGTCAATGCTTTTTGAAATTAAATTATACTCCTTTCGTTAGAGCAAAGAGTCAGTTTAAAAATCAAATTTTTTTTTTTAAATGACATTTTAATATCTTAATTTTTGAAAGTAGACTTTTTAAATGAAACATCATAAAATTAAATAATAGACTCTTTCCCGAAACGGAGGGCGTATCTTCAAACAGTTTTAGGTTTTGATTAAATTGAATAATTGATCAATTTTAAATAGTGAAAACACAGTCTTTGTATTTTAAGTTTAGAGCCGGTTAAAAAAGCTCAGCTCATCTAACATTTTTACGGATCGGGCCTCAAATATTAACGATCCAAAAAACAGCAGGCCTTTTTGGCCCGGGCCAACAGTGATCATCTGGGCTCGGATAAAAAAACCGGGCTTTTTGGGTCGACCCAGTTCAGTTAAATTTTATTTCTATCATATTATAGACAATATAAAATTACAAAAAGTCCAAGGTCAACTGTCTAGTCTGTCCAACAAATAGGCCCTTTGGCCCAACCGCCAACAACAATGGTCTGTCAAGCACTCAAGTGACTCAAGTCATGAAGGGCACTCGTGCAGTCGCACTTGGAAGTTGGGGTTAGTGCCTTTTTTTTTTTAATTCAAAAGCTGTATCATTTATATCAAGTAGTCAACTTTGAATTAGTGTTAAAGGATTGAGTGCTATTGCATTAACCTTTTCTAATCTTTTGGTTAAAAATTAAGAAACTTATAAGTATAAGGCACAAACATGAGTTTATATTTTTATTGATGTCGTCGTGTTTCTTTTATTGATTATTGTATTTTGATCGGGTGCTACATACATGAAACATTAGGCTTTTCATCACATGTTTTTGAACTTGAAAATGTAAATTTTATAACTTTATGTTTATGGTTGATTTTATTTCGAGTCAAACTGGTCCATTGGCTCATAGGCCTAAGGCAGACTAGGCCGGGCTGGGCTAGCATTTTGATAGACCCATCAAATTTCGGACCGGGCCGGCCCAACCCAAAAAAATTACTTTGGTCCACCGAAACGGGATCGGGTTGGCCCGACTCTACTTTAAGTTACTGATGATCCAACCTAAACCTTCCAAAACCCTGATGATCCAACCCAAACCTTCCAACTCATAAACATCTCCCAACACAATATCACCAAATTCATCTCTACCAATTACCTGGCTTGGAAACTCCAAGTTAGGGATATATTCATTGAGTATGATCTCTACAAGTTTGTAGATGGCTCACACACCTGTCCTTCTCCCACCATAATCTCCAAGGATGATCCAATACCCAATCTGAAATACCAACCTCAGATCTGGCAAGACAAACTTTTGTTTGGTTCCCTTGTCGACTTTCTTTTTGCTCCCCCTTCGTTCCTTTGATCCAACGGGCCTCCATAACCCGTGATGCATGGAAAACCCTTGCTCACACCTATGCTCGCCCAACTCGCGGCCACATCAAGCAGATAAAGGACTAGCTTAAGCGTGCCTCTAAGAGGGCTCAGACGATCTAGACTACATGGAGTCCATAAAAAGGTCCTTCTGACGAACTCGCTGCCCTTGGTAAACCCCTCGATCATGAGGATCTCATTGAGATCATCTTAGGGGGGGGTTAGACGCTGATTACCACCACATTGTTGATGTAGTCGAAGGACGGGAAACTTCCATCTCGTTTGATGAGCTTCATGAAAAACTCATCTACTGCGAACTAATCTTGAAGCAGTCCCAGCCCGCGTCATTTATGCACACAACTTCGGCCAACCCTGTTGCTCCGAGGACAAACAACTTGCAAGCTCGACAACCATCCTCGCAACCTCGGAAACCTTCCCCGCAGCCCTCGGCAACAACAACCGTATCTTGGAAAGTGTAAAGGTTTCCGCCAACAGGGTCACATTGTTGCTCGATGTCCTAATTACCAACTAGTCACCACTGCACCACTGCCTGCTACTCCCAACTAGGCAAGTGACTCCAAGTGGCCACCATGGGCACATTTAGCGACCACAGCAAACACCGGGACACTGAGCTGACTTCTTGATAGTAGTACATCTCACCATGTCACTAGCGACCTTGGAAACCTCTCTCTACACTCCACCTACACAGGCTCCGAAGACATGGTCATTGGTGATGGTACAGGGTTAACTATCTCCAAAACTGGTTCATCTTCCCTTAACACACCATTACACACATTTTCCTTGCATAATGTTCTTTTTATTCCTGACATGAAACACAACCTCATATCCATGTCTCAATTCTGCATCTCTAATAAAACATCTATTGAGTTCTTACCATCTTCTTTTCTTGTGATGGATCTACTGATATGGAGCATACTCTCAATCTATTGTTGTGTCTAACTCCCCGCTCCAAGTCATTTACTCTAATGTTTGGACCCCCCTTCATTTTGTTGATGGATTTAAGTACTATGTGATCTTTATCGATCACTTCACACACTATATATGGCTTTACCCCCTCCCTCAAACGCAAGTCTGATGTAGCCACTATCTTTCCCAGCTTCAAGGCCCTTATTGAATTTTTTTTAAAAAAAACGACCATTGTCACTCTTTACTCAGACAATTGTGGTGACTACACCAGCCTTGCTCGGGACACTGGCTTGACCGCCTATCTTTCCGCCAATGGCATATCCATCTCACCTCCCCCCATCATACTCTGGAACACAATGGGTTCTCTGAACGCCGCAATTGCCACACAGTTGAGACCGGTCTCTCCCTCCTGTCTAAAGCAACTCTCCCTTTGAACTTCTAGTCGTTTGTATTCCAAACATTGACTTACCTCATCAATCGGCTTCCCACACCTACTCTAAAATAGATCTTTATGTACCACAAACTCGTTGGGTCTCCTCCTAACTGCTCCAAACTTCGTGAATTTGGTGGCCTTTGCTACCCTTGGCTCTGCCCATACTTTGCCCACAAATTCATTGCTCGCTCAACTCGGTGTGTCTTCCTAGGTTATTCGCTCACCCAGGGTCCCTATCTATGCTATGATCTGCTCATATCTAAACTTTTCATCTCACGACATGTTCGATTCATTGAGTCTGAGTTTCACATGTCCAACATTGATCTTCATCCTACCTCCACTTGGACTACATAGTTACCACCCCATAAAATTCTCTCGGCTTCATACACACCTTGCGTTGCCCGTCCAAGTGGCTCCCCGCCAATTGGTCCTCATACGGATCCGTCCTTGGTTGTCCTCGACTCCCCCATCCACCAAGCTTCCCCAAACACTACCAACCCTGCGCCAACTGCTTTTCCTTCCTCAACACCTAACAACATGCTCGAGGGCAGCTCTATGCCTAAGGATAGTGTTGTGCCCGGTGCACTATTCCCCTCAACTATTTCTCTGCACGAGGAAAGTATTGTGCCCGTTGATGCTCGTACCTCACCCATTGTTACCCGCTCCAAGAACAATATCCTCAACCCCTCATCAAATTTAGTCTATTGGCTCAACTAGCAGTGGACAGTGAGCCTACATGTGTCACTCGAGCTCTTAAAGATGTCAAGTGGCACTAGGTCATGTCCTAGGAGTATGATGCTTTACTATTGGGTGTAAATGGATCTTCTGCATCAAACGACATGCTGATGGCCCCATTGACCACTACAAAGCTCGCCTCGTTTCTAAGGGGTTTCACCAACAACGGGAGTTGACTATTATGGGACTTTCAGCCTGGTGGTTAAGCCTACCACAATGCTACTGGTTCTCTCCCTGGCTGTATGTCGAGGATGGGCTATTCGACAGCTCGATATGAACAATGCGCCTTTCTCCAAGGGATTCTCTCCGATGAGGTCTTCATGGCTCAACCTCTGGGCTTCATCGACTCACCATGTATGTCAGCTTCACAAGGCTATCTATGGCCTCATTTAGCTACTCACTTATCTTAATGGAAAGGTTGAGTGTTCAAGCCCTACCAGAGGCACCCTGGTACTTCAATACTCTTAACCGAGAGGTCGAGTGTTCAAAGCCTCTCCAGAGGTACCATTTGTTTAAGCCACACCAAAGACATCATATATATAATTGTAGCCTTTCAAGGCATTAAATTAATAAAAAATTAAGGGTTGGAGTACGGTCTATGTCCCCTCCAACCTTTAAAAAAAAAAACAGGCTCCCTATGCATGGTACAATGAGGTGCGACAATTTCTTCTTGCCTCCGGGTTCAAAAATGTACTCTATGGCTAATACGTGACTATTTATACTTAATGAAGAGGGCAACACTCTATATCTTCTTATCTATGTTGATGACATAATCATCACTGGGAACCAGCCCGTTGCAGTTCAGACTTTCATCTCCTTGCTCGCAACTCACTTCTTGCTCAAAGACCTTGATGACCTTCACTATTTCCTTGGTGTTGAAGTTGTTAAGCGACCAAGTGGTCTCCTCCTCTTCCAGCGAGGTTACATTGCTGATCTCCTCCCATGTACGGGAATGACTGATGGTCGCTCGATGGGCACTCCTCTTACCACCTCGCCAACTCTAAGACTTTAGTCTGGCACTACTCTTACCAACCTTATAGAGTTTCGGGCTGTGATCGGGAGCCTTCAATATCTTTCCCTTACTCACATTGATGTCGCCTATACAGTTAAAAACCTCTCTCATTTCATTTATAAGCTGACCACCGAACACTAGAATGCGGCCAAGCATGTCGTCTGATATCTATGCGGGTCTATTGATGTTGGAGTTCTTCTTCATCATTAGTCTCCTCTTGATCTCCATGCGTTCGCCGACATCGACTTGGCGGGCAACAAAGATGATTACACATCCACTAGTTCCTATGTTGTCTACCTAGACAGCAATATGATCTCTTAGAGATCAAAGAAGCAACAAACTGTTGTTCGCTCCTCGACTGAAGCTGAATATAGAGTGATGGCCGCAACTGCTGTCGAGGTTCACTGGATCTCATCCCTCCTAGGCGATGAATTTTCAGAGCGCAGGAAAGAAATGACCTTAACAGAGCGTAACGGAAGGACGAAAACGAAGACGGCGCAAAAATATGTAACAGTTTCCCAAGAGGCAAACATTTTATGACCCTTGCGGATGCAACGTCTTAACGCCTTGCGGCCACAAGGCCTCATTAAGTACGAGTGACGCGAAACCCTTACGGCTGCAAGCCCCCTAGGCCTTGCCCCCGCAAGCCCTACCTTAGCATCAGTGCACCATTACTGTGACCCTTGCGGACGCAAGGTATACACACCTTGCGGCCGCAAGGCCTTCTTTATAAGTGATATCATGGCAGCCACTAAACAGATCACCAGAAACCAAAAATTCTGGCAGGCTGTTCATCTCTCTCAACTCCGGCAATTACAAGCTTTATAATTTCGGCCAAGCTACCAAGTCTGGCTGCTCTCTTCAAGCTTCATCACCACCATCTTCCCCATCTCCATCTCACCCCATTGAGGAACTTGAAGACTTGCCGCCACCATTGTCGACGTCAAGCTTCTGAACCTGGCGGAATCCTTCAACGTAGGAGGCATTACACGATCCACGTATCTTCTATCTCCTCTTATTTTTTTATAAAATTGCGACATGCCAAAATTTTGCATGCTAGGGTGATAGATACAAAAAAAAAAAAAAATTTGTCTACGTGCATGCTTTTATTGTTTTGTTGGGTTTTAAGATTCTTTTTGTAGAGTGTCCCCAATGGCCCCAAAACGTAGGAATACCAGACCTTTTACTTGCCGCTCCCAAGAGGAGCAACATTATGATGCATTTAGGTTCGTCTCATTCGATGCATCAGAGAGCTACACGAGGAAGCTCTCCAAGAGTATAATCCCTGAACGGGGATATCAGGTTAGAGACTTTGACCTCCCTGCCCACTTCGCCCAACAAAGATGGGCAATTCTCTGTGCGACTTCGGGCGTGGCCAGATCTTGGCCATTGTCCGTGATTTCTATGCCAATGGGCATGTCTCCTTGACTGGTGAGGTATCCAACACCAGTAATGTCTGAAGTAGGGATGTTAGTTTTTCGCCTTTTAGCATTAATCGTTATTTCGGCACCCCTAGTTTCGACGAGGGCACTAGCCATTACATTGTCTATCTTGCGCGTCTCGTCTCTCTTCAGGAGGTCAATGCGATGATCGTAACTTCTGACACGGTATGGACCTATCATCAAGGTCCGCCATTCGGCCCCAGCACCATGGACGAGACCCACTTGACGAACACAGCCAAGGCCGTGTTCAAATTCATCTATGCACACCATATGCCATCAAGTCACGAGCATTATAGGTAGGACGAACTCGGGATTCGTTTTCCTGAGTTTGATCACGGGGGAGGTGAGTTGATTGGACTCAGTTCGAGAAAGTTCGGGCAGACATTACTGCGGTGCTTCTTTTTGATCACCCACGCCAGCCACATGAAAGGGGACCACATGAGGAGCCTCAAGGGGAGGCTCATATTCATGAGGAGGTGGATCCTTTGGAGGCCATCTCCAATGGGCAGGAGGAGCTCTCGTTAGAGCAACAAATGATTAATCAGTAGTTGGCGAAAATACGCGCTAACCAGACTGATTTTTATGGTTGGATTAACCGGGTGGGGAGGAATGTGTCCGCATTCCACGGATGCCCACCCGGTACTATCACTGAGTTCCTTCCTACTTTGTTATTTCGTCCCGACTCACCATGAGTCGAAGCCCAAGCTTATTCCTCTTTCGTTAGGCGGACCAGATATGTCCTTTTGATATTTCTCCTCCATCAACCCTCTTATAGGATAACCCTCAATTTTGAGGACAAAATAAAATTTAAGTTTGGGGGGGGGGGGAATTCTAAGTCCAGGGTCTTTGTAGGACCCAACCTAAAAATGGGTGGAGTTGGGCTATATTTTTTAGGATTCGGGACAATTTTTGCCCCTCCATCGTCTCTTCTCCTCTCTCTATTTTCTTGCTTTTTATTTTTATTTATTTTTGGAGATGTTGCCTTGACCAGAATACACTAATATTTGGTTCTTTCGAGTACCCATTATCAATTGGGTCAAATTTTCAGAGATGTTGCCTTGACCAGAATACACTAATATTTGGTTCTTTCGGGTACCCATCATCAATTGGGTCATCAACTATCTCCAATTTTTAATAAAATTCAAAATTTTAATTCAAATTTTTCATTCTCGAGTCCTGGTGTGGTCACTTCAGCCGATGATGATTTAGTGTAATGAACCACATAACTTTCCCATAGATCACTTTGGAATTCATTCGATTCTGCGAAATTCTTTATATTCTCAAAATCTATGTGCACTTTTACCAGTCAAGGATTATGGACTAATTTGAATATTTTTACTAAGTTTATAGTGCACATTTCATTATAACATAAATAGTTTGATGCACAAGAATATGATGAATAGTTATCTTGACATGATTGTTGCATTGAATTGTAACTTATGGTCAATTGCATGATAGTTAGATCCCTTGGATTTTTCTTTCTAATATATCTCAAGCACACTTTTGAACCGTGACTGCATATTAGTCTTGATTGTCCCTACCACTTTTCTAGCGAATGCTTATGTAAAATCCAGTCATGTTAAATCTTCAATTTCACAACTTTCATAATAGATATGATATTTTATATGTATTTACTTTTAAAAAAACTGGTATGAGTAATCTAGCATTAGGATATGATTTAGATCATCTTTGCATCGTTTGAGCCTAAATATTTCCTGACCTTGCTAAAAATCCCTAGTGTCCCCTTTTGAGCTGCATTAAAAGAATGGTGTATGCTAAGCATACAACAACCCTCATTCGACTTTGTTTCTTTAACCCACGTTAACTTAACCCATAAAGCTTATACACTTTAGCATACCCTTTGAGAGAGTAGGATGTGGGTGGGGAATTGATCTTAAGGGACCATTTTCAGTTAGATAAATTTATGAAGACTTCTTCTTCCTCGTCGTATCAAAAAAAAAACAAATTTTGTTCGACGAAAATGAATAGGAAGAAGAAGAGTGCAAGAAGATTCAAATGGAAGCATAGCTTCCAAAGGATAGATATGGTAGAAAAAGTTCTTCTGAAGAATGGATCACTAGTTATTTTTAGCACGATGTATTGAACAAAACAAGTTTGGGGGAAAATCCCCACTTGTGGTCTTTGCAGGTCCTAGCCTAATGGGAAATACTTCTACAAGTTTAGAAGCAAATGGGGAAAAGGGTAGTCTTTCTCTTTCACTTTGTATTCTATTCTCTTTCCATCATATCCCCCAATACCAAGGCCTTACATTACAAGCTTAATAGAGTCCTATTGATATTTTTTCCAGTTACTTGTATTGGTTGATTCGATGGTAATACTTGTAAATTGATCCTCACTTCATGTATTCATACAATTCACAAGCTCACTGCGTTAGCATAATCTTAGTTGTTGCAAACAACTGAGATATGAAAGCATTGTATGTCATACATAGGAAGTTCATGGGATGGATGTATAAGTATTTGAAATCCATGGTGTTCTCTTTTTCTGTGATCGACTGGGTTCGGATGGTAGATTACATATTCTGTGTTGCATTTGTTTTTATCAAAAATCCTGATTTTTAAAATGAATGTTGTGCTTAGCTTAATAAAACTGTTTAAAATAGGAAAATTTTCATGACTGGTTAACACACACACACGGATATGTTGGCACCAGTCGCAAGTTTTAGTGTAAGTCAGTCTGATTTGTGGATGAGTCTGCACACATGTGGTAAGCAGATCCCTGAGGCAAATATGAATATTTCATGCTATCGTGACTTGAGAATGAACCCAAAAAGATTTTTATTTGTATTTGTTGTTTTTAGAGTAATTTTAATTTTCAGCTTTTATATTTAATAGTTTTTTGTATTTATCTGCATAGTCGAGTCGCTCGTAAGAGTCTCCTTGAGTTTGTGGGTTTCTAGAGGAGTGTAAATAGTGTCACTCTCCAAAAATATTTTCTTAATTTTTGTAATTGAGTTGCTTTTGTATTTATTAGTATTGTTTACTCGTGGACGAGCAAAGTCTAAGTTTGGGGGTATTTGATAGATGTGTTTTATACTCATCTATTGGGTACTTTTATAGGTTAGAAATTGCAATTCCACGAAGCTTGGCTCTTCTATAGTAGGTATTGCTACTGGTGGTGGTGTCATAAGGGACTCTAATGGCTTTTTCCTCTTTGGTTTCTCTCGGTTCTACGGTCCTTGAACTAATACTAGTGCAGAGTTTCAAGCGCTACGTGATGGTTTGGTAATGTGTTATGATTTGCATTATGATAGAATTTTGGTGGAAGTGGACTCTCTGGTCGCAGCTTCAGCTATGAAGGGTCAAAGTGGCTGTCCATGGCTCTTCACTTATGACTTGAGGCATTGTTTAAAGCTTCTGGGTACTAATGAGCTACACCATGTGTTTCTGGGTACTAATGAGCTACACCATGATAGATTTATATCTGTTCAGTTCATTACATTAGTTTTATACCTCAGTGGCTAATCGGGCTGCGTATCGATTAGCGTGGCAACTGTGTATAGAACTTTGCCTAGTATAGTTTTTATAGGACTTCACAGGTTCAGCGGAAGACCTCTCCACAAGCTTCATCGGAAGACCTGCTCAAAGTCTACAAACGGCAGACCTTGTATCCACCTGGTCTTGCATGACGTGTCCTATCCAGCAATGACTCATTGGATTAATTCAAACTTATCCTGATCATTATTTGAATTAATCTAAGACATTCACTGACACATCAAGCTGCCGAAAGCAACTTTCCGAAAAGCAGGAAGATTTTTCGTCCTGAACAAAGGAAAAAGCATCTCTCCTACTGCGTCGCAACAACTCTCAGATCTGACACCTAAATCGCCCACTTTTTGAAAATCTCAGAAATCATTCTCTGCTCTAGATATCTGTGAAGACGAAATTCCTTGACTGACAGCCCCATGCATTTAATGCATTCATAAAAGAGTTGTTGAAGTATTCGTCTTCCTTAACGGATCTTTTGAAGTGCACCTGCTATAAATACTGTCATTGAAGACTGGACAGAAAAACTGTACAAAATCGATCGAACACTTAAAGGATTGCTCTGAAACTCCATAACTCCAAGTCTTACAGCTCAGTGCAATCAAGAGATCCTCAACAGATCTAGAAGTCTTCGTCAACAACAAGAAGCTGTTCATCAACACTTATTGTTTTAACTTCTTGTTGTTTACATTCATTAAATATACTTCTGCATGAATTAAATATCTTGTATTTACAGATATTTAATTCCCTAGACCCCAAACACAAGTCAATATTTTGTACACGATCCATTAGGGATATTCTTTGTAATTGATCTAGTGGAAAATATAGTGCACTATTTAAATCCAAGGTTGACTGCCTTGGTGGTGGACGTAGCACTCTTTATAGTGTGAACCATCCCAAAATACTTGTGTTATTCTTTTTCTTGTTCATCCGCTTTTGAACTATTTATTACTTTGATTATCTTTATCCGCTTTACGTAACTTAAGTAACTTGTAAAAGGTCTACCGGTAGTCCTTATCGGCAGACCTGGAACAACTACCTTGAATGTCTTCCGCTACTTCTATCTTTTCAATAGATTGCAAGTACCCTTCAAAGAATTTACTTAAAAAGTTTTAAGTGTTTAATAAGCTATTCAACCCCCCCCCCTTCTAGCTTATTATTGTGCCCATTGGGACCCACAACTGTTTTGAGACCGAAAGGGCGAGTTGGGTGCCTAGCACCTTCCCAACTCGTAACTTAGCTTCCAGATCCGCTTTTATTATCTCTGGTTTTCTTTTTGGTTTTGCTTTATTTATTCCTTAAAATAAAGATGACGACTCTAAAACATTTTGGATTCAGTGGGGCCTCGCAACATCTTTCCTTGCACTTTTCTGTTCTCCCCTAAAAAAGGGAGAATGGGAATGGAAAGGTGATGTATTCCTATGTCCTGGTATCCCCCAAAAAAGGGATAACTTGACGTAGAAAACTCAAAGCACCCATACTGATCCGATATAGGCCATAAGGTTATTTTCATAAAATCCATAGTGGGGACGCTGCAACATTCCTTCCTTGCACTTTCACGTTTTCCCCTAAAAAAGGGAGAATGAGAATAGAAGGGTGATGCATTCCTATATCCTGCTATCCCCTAAAAAAGGGATAACTTGACATAGAAAACCCAAAGCTCTCATATTGGATCAAAATCCACTAAAGGCAACCGAGGCGCATTCCAACGCGCTATTCTGACAGCACTCCTCTCGCACTTTTGATTTCGTCTTCTCCTAAAAAGGGAGGGTGGAACGAGAGCGATGGATGTCACCGATCCGCACGCACGCCAAGCACCCTATACAAGGGCGCGGGCGCGGAACTCATTCCTGAACCACGGTGGCGACTTCTGGGGAGATCGTTTTATTTTAATAAATAAAAATGGAGGGCTAGACTTAGTAACCAAAACTTTTTTTTCTTTTGTTTCTGGCTAAATTATGCTTGTTATATTAATTTAAACACTTGAATATTGTGTTCCCTTAACATCCGTGTCTATATTTGTGAATATGATCCTCCATCTTGCAGCGGTTTCATTTCAAACACTGTTACGGATATACTTGAAAATATTCGTATTTTATTTTTTTAAAATTTTTTTTGCAATATATATATATATATATATATATATATATATATATATATATATATATATATATATATATATATATATATATATATATATGCAATATTTTATGTGCAATAATTTTCGGGCAACAGAACAAAAGGGCCGGGCTTTATTTTAAAATCTCTTCATTTTCGGCCTTATATATTATTTTATTTTGCTTTATTTTCATTCCGCAAAAAAAAAAATATGTATATATATATATATATATAATATATATATATATACATATATATATATATATATATATATATATATATATATATATATATGCATTCATTCTGTCATTTTATTTTGGGGATTAGGACTCATTTGTAATTAATAGAAATAGATAGATTCCCCACTTTTCTTTCTATTTCTTGATGGTATGCTTGCTTGCTCACGCTCAAAATAAAAAGCCGAGAAAATCCACAAATAACAGCAAGACATGCTATATCTGTTTTATTTTCTATTTCTATATCTGAAAAAAAAAAACTTTTTTTTTGCTTTTTAGATACCACACAAACGCGCACATGGATATAAATATATTCCGAATTGCTACCCTACACCATGGCCAGCCTACCCCCTGCATAAGCCAACGTTAGACTGCATATAGATTCTCAGGACACTTCAAAGACCGACCGGTTTTTGCATTTTAAATTGTGGGTCAGCCCCAGTAAAAAAAATGTTTGCGCAAGTCAAAAAAAAAAAAATGCACAAGTCAAAAAAAATATACACTGGGGCTGATTTATTATTTTTTAATGCTCGATCTAGACCATTTCAAATGGTGAATCCCGAAAAGAGTATAGGCCCTTCGCCCGGGATCAGTCCGATTTTGGGGAGTCGAAAGGCAGGTGGAATACGTTGGTCCTATACTCGGAGAAAGAATCCACTGCTCCAGAAAAGTCCCGAGACTGCAAAATTAAAGTGTGCTTATCCGGTCAATTGTAGGGAAAATAATAAATAATAAAATATACTAATAAAGGCACGCTATACTCCAAGCCCAGAAAGCCTTCAGCCAACCTTCTGATACCTCAAAACCCATTTTCCTTAGAAATCTGGCCCAAATCTGGAAAGGCAGAGATAGTACTGGCCGGTTGGTACGGGAAAGTAGTGCAGAAATCAGAACAGAAGGTATCAGTATCATATCAGACAAGGGCATAATCAGTACAGAAAATACAGATCCGAGCAGTATGGCAACAGAAAGTGAACAATCCCCCAAGAAGCATCAACCTTCCATGTTCCTCCAAATCCAATTTTCCAGCCAAACACCAACCCACCAAATGCCTATTATTACCAAAATTTTAATCATTTTTCATCACACCCTCCTTATCCTACCCAAAGTCCTTACCCAATCCAATATCCCTATCTTACCCGAAATCCATATTCTATCCAAAATCCTTATCCAACCCAATATCCCTAACCTACCCAGAATCCTTATCCAACCCAATATCCATATCCAGCCCAAAATCCATATCCAGCCCAAAATCTCTATCCAGCCCAAAATCCATGTCCAGCCCAATATCCCTATCCTGCCCAATATCCATATCCTGCCCAATATCCATACCCAACACAATATCCATCTCCCCGCAAAACCCTTACTGCATTAATCAGCAGCCTGAGATTAACCCAAATTTTCCCTAATCCCGCCAAAGATATACCGAAACCCAACTTCCCCGCCCACCAGGATAGAGGCTGACATCGAAAATCTGAAAACCATGATGCTTAAAATTCTAAACCAAGAGGTTTCTAATGAAATTTTGGGGGACAGCTTCCTGGGTATGATGGATGAAAGCACTTATTATAAAAGAGCTCCCCGCTGAGTTTGAGTTTATTTCTAATAAGCCTCTGCAGAACTAGTATACTACGCCCGACCCGCTTTTAACGCCCGTAGAACTAGTGGACCACTCTGGATGTATTACCCCTATTCCTTTCCCTAGCTTTACGGATTGGTCATCTACCGATCCGCTCCCTAAAATTGAGGATCTCAAACCCCATGTCCTCAATAATGTAATAAACCATGTACGGTTTGCTTTTAATAATAATCTAAATGTCTTTGCTTATTTCTTAGTTGCACATACATTAAAAGACACATGAAATCATTATAATGAGTCATTTAATAGGACCCGAACAAAAAAAAAAGAATTATTTGCTTGAGCTTGTAAAGTCGGGCCGAGCACCGTGGGACAAGATCATTCATCAACAACAACTGAAAACTGACCCACTATCAATCTGGGGCTGGACAATGAAATCAAAGGAATCAAAATCGGCAACTCCCTGCAAGGTTCTGAAAAGGATAACACTCATGGATCTCCTCAAAGAGTTCGTGGACATGTTTACCTGGTCCTTTGAAGATGTGTCGGGGGTAAACCCAGCCATAGTCAAACACCGGATCCCCACATGTCTGGATGCTCAGCAGATCAAGCAAAAGCTCCACTGCATCAAGCCAGAATGGTCACTACAAGCTAAAAAAAAAAAAGAGAGAAAGCATGAAACAGCCGCACGTCAACTTCATTCGGGTAAAAAAAAACACAAGCAAAAAAAAAAGGAAAGAAAAAAAAAAGGAGTTAAAAAAAAAATACCCGATCTGGCTGTCCAATGTAGTGACCATTCCCAAACCCAACAAGTTTTTTTTTATCAACAGCATGCTGGGCCATAGTCAAATCAAAGGCAGCAGGAGACCAAGAAATGACCTCATTCACCACCCCTTTGGGGAACCTACTGCTATCATGACATGTTGTCTGGGCTAAAGAAAAATGTGCTGGGGCTACTTATCAAAAGGCTGCTACCACTCTCTTCCACGATGTGTCGTATATTGTCAAAGAGATCCGATCAGAGGTGCCATATTCCTCGCAAGCCGTGAAAAGAAGACTTTGTTCAGCCCTCCAATCTCAACGAGCTTCAAAGGTATTATGCTCGAACCACCCTATTTGGCAAGTGCTTCCCTCTCCAGCCCGCTAAGCTGAAAACCCGAAAGGGCGGCCTAGGCAAAAGTTAGGGCATATAAAAAATATATATATATGTATATATAAATGAAAATAAAAAGGAGAAATAAGAGCTCGCTAGGCTGAAAACCCGAAAGGGCGGCCTAGGCAAAAATTAGAGCAAGTAAATAAATAAATAAATAAAAAGAATAATAAAGGCTCGCTAGGTTGAAAACCCGAAAGGATGGCTTAGGCAAAAGTTAGAGCCAAATAAAAAAAATATATATCAGGAGAATAAGGAGAGGGAAAGCACTCTTTGAAACCTCGGCATTCTACCTCCGCCAAGATGCAAGGGCTCGACCGACGTAAGAAAAAGAAAAACCACGACAGGAAGCTCGCAATAAAACACTAAAACATAAAATTTTCGGGTCCTAAGGTGCAACTTAGGAATAATTTCTAAAGAAATTTAGATTATACATTAATTGCCTGTACATATTTATTATTGCCTATACCCCCTTTGTTTCCCCCAGAAACTATCCCTTCTTTTGCAGCTTAAGCCGCAAGGAGGTCCATCAGTACCTGCGGCATCTACCCAGTCGGGCCCATATACTTCTTCTGCAAGGCACAGAAAAGGCTCAGTCTCATCAGAATGAGAAGCACCAGAAGTGTCCTCGTCCTATTCATCATCTGCGTTGCCATTGTCCTGAAAGAGTCAAACGACTGGGATCCCGATCATTCACCACTGCCCTGTCTGATTATGAAGAAAAATGCAGGGGCTAGGAGAATAGCCTTATGCCAAGTGTAGCCCTGCAACAAATATATGGCCGAGAACAGCAGGAAGTGACTGCCTTTTTTTTCCCCACACATCATAAAAAAAAAAAAAAAAGAAAGGGAAGCCTGTTCAAACCCGAAGGTATATTCCTTTAAAATCCGTTTTTGAAATACAGCGTGCCATTACCCGTTAGGTCGGTATAGCTTTGCTTTGTGCGTACGTTTTGAGTATGCATGTGTTTTTTTTATTATTTTGCATCATATAAAATTAGATTGCATTGTAAATGTTTGTACAGGTTAAAACAAAAAAAAAAACAAAACAAAAACAAACAAACAAAAAAACAAAAAAACAAAAAAAAATTTTTTGTATTTTTTGCATATAGATAAACATTTTTGCATTTTAGGCATTATAAAAATATAATTTGCATCTTAAAAATATGTACTGCATTTTGCCTTATTGCATGCACAATAGAATAAATAATACTCATGCATCATGTTAATAAACATCTCATAATTTTAGACGTCACATTTGCATTAAATAAAGTAGTACATGCATCCAACATTTGCATTTATTATCCAATAAGTTGCATTAGGGGTGCGCTAAAAAGAAAATAAAATGCCACCAATCAGAAAAATAAATATTTTTATGACATTCACTATGTCCCTGCAGCATAAGCATGCATCATGAAGCCCCATTTACATTTATAGTATAAATCATGCATAATAAGGTCAAATAGTGATCACTAGTTTAATCATGCATCGTAAGAATAAATTACATGCATCATTATTTAATTGCATCATTTAGGCATAAATAGGACATGCATAAGCATTAATAATAAAGTCAGGAATGCTTCAAAGGGGCCAAACAGTGCCAAAATCTAGCAGGTCAGAAGTATTTCCAGGCGGATCAAATAAAAAAAAGACAAAAAAAAAAAGAGAGAAAAAAAAAAGAGGTAATAAGCATGCAAATAAAGAAAGTGGCAGACATGCAAAATAAAGAAAAAAAACATAAAAAAAATCGGGAGAAGGAAAAATGCATGTACAAGGAAGAAATTTTTTTAGGTACATGCAACAAGAGAAAATGCGGCGGCAAAAGAAGAAATTTTCGGCTAAAGCTAGAGAATGGAGCGAAAAGAAAACAGCAGCAAAGAAAAGACGATTTCAGCTGATACCAAGAGATGCTGCAGCAAGAAAAAGGAAGCTTCTGACCAAGGTTAGAAGAGCAAGAAAGAAAATGCATGCAAGATCAAGAAAAAAATTTTCCAACTAAAGCCGAAAACATAGCGGACAGTGGAAGAGATTTTCCAAAAAGGCTAGAACAAAGGATGAAAAGAAAACCCCCAAAGAAAGTACAAATAAGAACAACAGAAACAACAAGCAGTAGCAAAGCAACATCATCAGTAATTTGTTGCATGAACACGACAAAGGTAAAGGAAAGGAAGTTATTTTCCTTTTAGCAAGGCATTTGATTAATGTTTGGAAACTTTCCTTTAAGGGGTACGCAGCCCTGATTAATAGGGAAAGGTCTTGTTCTCCGTGAAGGTCCGAGTTCCTCGAGGAGGCAATGCATTCCATTCATTGGTCGTGGGAAACTTTCCTTTAAGGGTACGCAAATCCTGATTTATAGGAAAAGGTCTTGTTCTCCAAGAGAGGCCGAGTTCCTAGGAAACAATTCATACCGCTACCAGCCCACAAAGCGAGCTACGATTGGTCCGATTCCTTGGCTAAGGATACGAGGCGCCTATCTCTCAGATGCGACCAAACACAACACGTTATTTACCTTTGCAAAGACTCATTTGATAAAGCTTTGCATGCACTTGCTCATTTAGCATTGCCGCACTTGCACCACCGCAACACTTGCACCGCAAAGATTTGGTCCCCAAATTGAATGAACTACGCCCCTGGCTTGATTCCTTGTATAAAGATACGTAGCGTACCTTATTTCTGAGGGCACGACCGCTTGCATGAATGATAGTTTAGGTTTTGGCCGAACTACGCTTGGTCCGATTCCTTTTATTAAGGGATACGTAGGCGCCTACATTAGTAGGTCCGACCATCGAGCACTTAATTTGCATATCTGCTTAAAAACTGCGATAACCTGCTATAACCGACTAAAGATGTCTAGGATATGGAGGTTTGTCTCACATTATAAATTGTTGCATTATAACTGCTATCTGTTGCATCTTTCTCCCTCGTTTTACAATTGAACGAAATTGAGAGTCTATTCTTATCAACGATGTTTGTCTACTCGAAGTCGCGGGTTACTCGTAGACTCCATCGCTGAGGGGCTCAGACACCCCACTCCCTCGGTATGTGACATGACATAAAATATCAAGACTCATTAAAACATTAACAAATGTCAAGTTACAGGGTCAAAAGTGCAAAAGAACAAAGCAGGATGCGCAAAAGGACGAACTGCAGGGACCAAAGTGTACAAAAAATGAGAAGTTTGAAATTGGGCATGGTGCCCAATTCCTCTTGCTGCGCCCAATTATGTTCTGCGCTGCGCCCAGTTTCCTTCTTCATTCGCCGCAAAGTGCAATTCCTCCGCAGTTGTATAAGCCGATGCGCAAGGAAGGAATTTTAATTGCCGATGTCCTCGCTTATAAATACAGGCTCTCGCCTCTTCATTCAAAGCACACCTTACCGTCGATAAAAATTCTCCGCGTTCTCGTTACACTGGAGAAATAGAGAGCGAAGTGAGATAGCGAGTGATCACCTCAAAAAGCCTCGAAACCCTACCAAACCTCCTCCAAACACAAAACCAACCGATAGAAGTGAGCCTTAGCCCCCCAGCTAGGTATCCACCTTATTTCCCCGGCCCAAAAACCATAAAGTAAACCGTTATTTCCGCCTCGAGTAATAGGCTGAAAATCAACCCATATAAGCCGTTATTCCGCCCAACCAAATAAGCCAAACCACAAAACTAAGCCGTCATTCGCCCGAGTGAGTGAGCCAAAAACACCATATATAAGCCGCCACTCGCCCAAATCACATCGCCGAATAAAAGTCTCCTCTCCAGAAGGACGAGCGAGCACCCCGCTCTAAGAGGTAAAAACCTTTAAGGGCGTTATTTTATTTATCCATTTACTTTTCCGCTCATTTATTATTTAAAGTTGTATTTAAAATCCGACCCAATGTAGTCAATATAAGCCGTTGTGCTGCCCGGATTAGATTAGGAATTATTATGTAATAGAGTCGTTATTATGGCCGAATATTTCCAAGTATATTTGTAATAATTTGTAAAAGAGACAGTTGCAAGTCTGTAAATAATGTAGACAAATGGATGTATTTGTAGGCTAATGCTTTATTTATATGTTAAATAAATATAACAAAAAGCATACTTTAGCCAAAAACTGCTTTTGAGACCGAAGGGCGAGTTGGGTGCCTATCACCTTCCCAACTCGTAACTTAGCCTCCTTTTATTATCTCCGGTTTTCTTTTTGGTTTTGCTTTATTTATTCCTTAAAATAAAGATGGGGACTCTAAAACATTTTGGATTCAGTGGGGCCTCGTAACATCTTTCCTTGCACTTTTCTGTTCTCCCCTAAAAAAGGGAGAATGTGAATGGAAAGGTGATGTATTCCTATGTCCTGGTATCCCCTAAAAAAGGGATAACTTGACGTAACCCAAAGCACCCATAGTGATCCGAGATAGGCCATAAGGCTATTTTCATAAAATCCATAGTGGGGCGCCGCAACATTCCTTCCTTGCACTTTCAATGCTTCCCTAAAAAAGGGAGAATGAGAATAGAAGGGTGATGCATTCCTATATCCTGCTATCCCCTAAAAAAGGGATAACTTGACATAGAAAACCCAAAGCTCTCATATTGGATCAAAATCCACTAAAGGCAACCGAGGCGCATTCCAACGCGCTATTCTGACAGCACTCCTCTCGCACTTTTGATTTCGTCTTCCCCTAAAAAAGGGAGGGTGGAACGAGAGCAGTGGATGTCACCGCATCCGCACGTACGCGCACCCCTATCCAAGGGCGCGCGGGGCGCAGGAACTCATTCCCGGGAACCCACACCACCGCTCTTTTCAGAAGACTTCAAACTCAAAAGCTTGAAGACATTAGTGACATCAGATCAGACAACGACACCGAATTCAAAAACAACAGTGTTGAAAGATATTGTAATGACCACGGGATCGGCCACAATTTCTCTACTGCCGGAACTCCTCAACAAAATGGTGTAGTTGAACGAAAGAATAGAACACTCATTGAAGCAGCAGGAACTTTGTTGGCAGAAGCTAAACTTCCGAAATACTTCTAGGCAAAAGCTGTCAACTCTGCATGTTTTACCCAGAATCGATCCCTGGTAAATAAATTTCATAATAAAACTTCATATGAAATATGGAGAGGAAGAGCCCAAAACATAGGATTTTTTAAAATCTTCGGCTGTAAATGTTTTATTCTATATAATAGAAAAGAATATATAAGTAAATTTGATTCAAAACCAGACGAAGGAATTTTTCTGGGCTATTCTAATCATTCAAAAGCATTTCGCATATTTAACAAAACTTCTTTGAAAATCTTAGAATTTGTGCATGTTACTTTTGATGAATTTGATTTATTAAAGCCTCGAAAGGCTCCAAATGTTGCTGATGATTCTGATGATGTTAAGACAGGTACAAATAAAGATACTACTTCTTCTTCACCTCAGAATCCTCCAACTGCAAACCCTTCAAGTTCTGCAAATCCTGTACCGGCAGATTTAACTCTGCTAGTACCGCATACAACCCTTCTATTGACCCTGATCCCATCTCTTCTGTTCTACCCCCAAACACCTTTGCAGATCACTCACCCTTCTTGTTCACCAGAAAATGAAGGGCTTGAAGATCCTATCTCTTCAGAACCTGATTTTGGTGAATCTCCTTCTCTACCCACTTCAGAATATTTAAGGGAAGAACTCACCAGAAGTGATCTTCCTCCAGCTGTTACTGAAACAAGAGATCACCCCATCTCTCAAATCATTGGTGATCTCAACTCAGGAGTTCGTATAAGAAATAGAGTTCGAAATGAGACTATGTTTGCATTCGCATTCATGTCTGAAATCGAGCCAAAGAAGATTGATGAAGCCATCAAAGATCATTACTAGATTGAAGTTATGCAAGAAGAGTTGAATCAGTTTGAAAGATGCAAAGTGTGGAGCTTAGTTCAAAGACCTACTGGCCATCCAGTAATAGACACCAAGTGGGTATTCAGGAACAAGAGAGATGAAGATGGAAACGTCACCAGAAACAAAGCTAGACTGGTTGCTCAAGGCTACCGACAGGAAGAATGAATTGACTTTGATGAAACATTTGCTCCTGTTGCTAGATTGGAGGCAATCAGACTCTTTCTAGCCTATGCGTCGTTCATGAACTTCAAAGTATATCAGATGGATGTAAAGAGTGCCTTTCTCAATGGTGATTTTCAAGAAATAGTTTACGTTGAACAACCTCCAGGTTTTGTCTTCCAAGACAAACATGATCATGTATACCGACTCAAGAAAGCGCTCTATGGCCTTAAACAAGCTCCCAGAGCTTGGTATGAAACTCTATCCAAGTTCTTAATTGAACAAGGATTTGTGAGAGGAAGAATAGACACAACTTTGTTCATCCTCAAGCACAAAGGTCATTCTCTTCTGGTACAAATCTACGTGGACGACATCATTTTTGGATCAACAAATCAAAGCCTGTGCAGAAGATTCGAGAAGCTAATGCAAAGCAAGTTCAAGATGAGCATGATGGGAGAGCTCACCTACTTTCTAGGACTTCAGATTCAACAGACTTCAGACGGGATCTTCATCAGCCAAACCAAATATGCAAAGGAACTTATCAAGAAATTTGGTCTTGATTAAGCTAAGGGATTCGAGACTCCAATGTCTACCGACTACCATCTTGACAAAGATGAGAAGGGAAAGCAAGAGAATGTGACCAAGTATCGAGGAATCATAGGTTCACTTCTTTACCTTACTGCCAGAAGACCTGATATAATGTTTGTTGTTTGTGTTTGTGCTAGATTTCGGGCAGATCCTAAGGAATCACACTTGCTTGCTGCCAAACGTATCATCAGATATGTTTCAACATCTACAAATCTGGGTATCTGGTATTCGAAAAGGGACAACTTTGATCTAGTTGGATATTCAGATGCGGACTATGCAGCTTTCAAAGTTAGTAGAAGAAGCATCAGTGGGACTTGTCAATTTCTTGGAAATAGACTTGTCTCATGGTCATGCAAGAAGCAAGGATCAGTTTCAAGCTCAACCACTGAGGCAGAATACATTGCTGCCAGCAGCTGTCTCAACTACTTTGGATGAAGCAGCAATTCATGGACTACAACATAATGACTACAAATTTCCCCATTATGTGTGACAACACTACTGCAATTTCAGTCTCAAAGAATCCAGTGATGCACTCAAAGACAAAACACATTGATATACGTTATCATTTCCTCAATATCATGTGGAAAAAGGTAACATCAGTCTGGAATATGTTCCAACTGAACATCAATTGGCTGGTATTCTCACCAAGCCACTGGATGCTACCAGGTTTGCTTATTTAAGGAGAAATCTTGGTATGATTGATCCTACTACTTAAACGTTTGTTTTTAAGTTTTCAAGTTTTCTTTCATACCGGCAAACGTAAACTACTACTAACCAGCAGACTTAATTTGCTATCTACCGGCAGTCTTAAGCTCTTCGTTTTTACCAGGTTAGTACTTCAATTGTTTTGCCTATTAAAGCGTAAAAGGTTTTCTAAAAGGGCAAAGGGGTTAAAAGTCATTTGTTTGTTAAGTTTGAAAATATCTTTAGTTAAAAGCCTTTTGATAGACACCTGTCAATTATCTAACACATTTTTCCGCTAAAATGACTTTTCTCGTTCTTTAAATAGTCTTTGAACCGCCTCTTTCAAAACTTTTACAAACCCTCTTTCTAATATTTCTCTCTCTACTCAAACCCTCCCTCCTCTCTCAAGCAATCTGCTCTCTTCTCCGACTATTCTTTTGCCTCTTCTTCCTTTCAAGCAACAATGGTAAGCGCTTTTATTTCTCATTAGTTTCCTATCCGTTGACTCATGCTTAAAATTTCTTTTGAGTTATATTGTTATGAATTCGAAAAGACGCTTTGTGTATCTTGACTCGCTTCCGACATTGTTATTCATTTCAAAACCTGAAACTAACAGCTTTCAGATACTTTGATACTCATTTTTCTCGCGAATCTTCTCGTTAATGTTTCTCTGCTTTTAACTCTAGACATTCAAGGGTTTCAATTTTTTTCTGTCTAAAATCTATTTCCTAAAAAATGAAATCTTTGATTGTTTGTTCTGTCATGAGAAAAGCCCTAATTCATAAAAATATCTTTGTAGGTGAAATCATCTCAGAAAATCTAATACCGACAAGACAAAGGTGCTTGACCTGTAAAAGCGTTCATTCACCCTAAATCCTCCTCAACGTCCCTAGGTTTTTTCTCTATCCCGCTACTCACGATATCATTCATTCTCTGAACCCAAGATGTACTTCGCCTCGACATGTGCATTGACTTACAAACAAGCCTCACACATTCGCCACCGAGCCAAGATGTGTGATGACATGAACGAAGTCCGGATTCTCCCTCTTCTCGCTCGCAATGAAGACTACAGCATCCTTCGCCGAAGAGTTCTACCAAATAATGGAAATCAACCCTAAACTCCATCCGCCATCGGATGGATTGGTTTTCCTTCTCTGCTTGCCAAGGTGATATCCAAGGTCATCTGCTGCTCATTATGGCGAGACGTGAGCTTTACATTGCCGAGGCCTACCAAGCCTGGCGCAATGAGGAACCAACACTCCAAAGGAACCTCAATGCAAAATGTTGAGGAACGTCTTCCTCGACGCTTACTATTCTAGCCATCACTGACAAATCTCCGATGTTCAAGAACGGGCCCATGATATGTTCACCACCGCCCAACCAACCTCTCAAGCGCCATTCACCAAGTCTCTGCCTCAACTATGGAGCCATCATCTTCAACGAGCTACGCAACTACATATCCAGCGAAGGACAACCCTGGCTCCAACAAAAGGCCCTTTGTCGCTAATCAACACCCCGCTAAGGGACACGCCTAAGATCAAGTCTTCCGCTCTTCAAAAGGGAGCCGATCAAAGTGTCAAAAGACGTATTTACCTAATCTGATACCTTCTTCAACAAATACATTGAGGGAGAACGTAAGGCGCAGAAAGAGGGCTTCCTGCATTGTCGCTACGAAGATAACCAAGCCCACTCCAATGATGGTAACATCTGCCTCGACATGGACGCATATGATGCCGCTAGCTACCGTCCGGCAGCCATGGACGTGTTCAGAAGGTAACTCTATCGCTGTCGCGATATCTATCAAGAGGCCAAAGACCCAGCTTGAGGAATCGAACACATTCTCAAGCGAGCTAAGGTCGCTAAGGTAAAAAGGCGACCTGGTTTCGCCAGATGAAACTAAGTCTTGGCCGACATATTCACCAAGACAAAGTCGATGAGTTCGAGAAGGCAAGGCAGAAGCTGAATAGACGAGCTTCAGCCAAATGGATTGGCAGAACTAAAGGATCGCAGACGGACAAGTCTGGCCGGGTAGCTCCTCGCCGCCGCTGACAAACATACTCTCCCTACCATCTAACCCCGAACCAACAACCTCCACTCCCTCGCTATCTCAAACACATAAACGAAAACCTTCTTTCTCTCGACAAACCCTCTCCACCTAAGCCTAAACATAGACAGTTACGTAAAGTCTACCGACCAAGCCACCGGACATATTATCATCTCGGCCGAGGAAGCTATTGATTCATATATCAGCCCGCCGAGGCAGCTGGCGAAGACCGCACCCAACCTTATACCCCTCTTCAAACCAACCCTTGAATACCCACCTAAAGTGGAATCAACTCTCCGGAGAGTTATAAACTCGGGAGGAGCGTGCAGATCCCAAATCACCCCTTCCTTCCCTTCAACTACTCACCAAACCCTTCTACCCATCACCCCCTCGACATCCTACCAACCCAACTACACAATCCGAACGAAACTGCACTCACTCCATCCCAAACTAACCCCTCTTCACAATCGAACCAAGCCAACCTATTCCCCTCGATCTCTAACCCCCCC
>CM028377.1:179034506-179073601 GCA_013146195.2 Codonopsis lanceolata
ATTTTCTTGGGCAAGTAGTTTCTAGTCTTGGTATTTACTTGGATCCATCGAGATTGGAAGTGGTTGCTAAGTGGAAGATTCCTAATTTGTTATCGAATTCCGTAGATTCATTGAGGGATTTTTTTAAAGATTACTACTTCTTTGACTAATTTAAATAGCAGAAGTCTACTTTTATTTGGAGTGGCAAATGTGAAAACAGTTTTCAAGAATTGAATATCTAGCATTGCCTGATGATTGTGAGAATAAGACTCCTGCGTTTTTTTTTTTTGAACAATGATAGTATCTTGAACGAGGCAGAATTTGCTTTCCTTCTATCGATGGAGTATTACGACTAGTTCTAGTTATGGATGAATTGACTAAATCGTCACTTTTCATGCCTATTGTGATAACCTACAGTTTGAGCCAGTTAGCATTTTATCGGATAAAGATTCCAAATTTACTTCGAGATTTTGACATTCATTACATGAGGCTATGTGTGCGAGACTTAATTTCATTGTTGCCTTTCATCCTCGGTCCACATGGTCGATCCGAGATATTGATTCGGAGTATTAGAGGATTTATTGCGTGCTTGTGCCATGGATTTCAAGGTAGTTGGGATTCTCATTTACCATTAGCCAAATTTGCGTATAACAACAGTTACAAGTCCAGTATTGAGATGGCGTCATATGAGGCTTTAAATGGGTGTAAGTGTCGTTTACCGATTTGCTAGGATGAAGTTGGTGAAACAAAGCTATGAGGTTTAGAAATGGTACAACAGTCAGCTGAGAGTGTGAAACTTATCAGAGACGGATTGCTTACAGCTCAGAGTAGACAGAAAAGCTACGCAGACAACCGGAGACGTGACTTAAAGTTTCAGGTTGGTGATTATGTATTCTTGAAAGTATCACCCCGACGCGGTACTAAACGATTTGGGAAGAAAGGTAAGCTTTCACCTAGATTTATTGGACCATTCGAGATCCTAGAGAGGATTGGAGCTTTGGCGTATCGGTTAGCATTGCCACCTTCTATATCAGATGTTCATGATGTCTTCCATGTCTTGATGCTACGCAAGTACTTGAAGGATGAGTCATATGTCCTTACTTATGATGAGATTTCTATTGAACCTGACCTTTCTTATGATGAGAAGCCGGTGAGGATTCTTGATACGAAGAAACAAGTCTTGAGAATGAAGAGGATTCCGTTAGTGAAGGTCTTATGGAAGAATCATGATATTGAGGAAGTCACGTGGGAGACCGAGCTTGATATGAGAGAGAGATACCATTTCCTATTTGATGATCTCGGTAAGAATTTAGGGACTAATTCCTTTTAGTGGGGGAGGATGTGTGAACCGAAACCCATTACTTGTATATCATGTCTCATATATTTGATTAATATGTTCATTATGTGTCTTAACATGTTTTGGAGTCCATATTGTTCATACAATGCTCGCATTAGGTCAATCATGATCATAGTTGCTTATATGCCTTATACATTGCATGCCTTAATATACACTCGCTTCATGTATCGTCTTAGCACTTAACTAAGTCCTACTAGAGCCTTAGTACCTTTATAACATGTTTTATAACTTCAATCTAGGTCATTGTATGTTTGGTTGAGAGTTCGGAAGCCTTCTTGCTTCATTTGACCTTTTTGACTCTTAGGGTCTCTCGGTTTGTCTTTCCTTGCCTCGTTTCGTGTCTTTGAGACTCATGTGATGTTAACTTGAATCCTAGACCTTGTATCCTAGTCTTAAACATGTTTAAGAATGTTCATTCATGCTTGTTGTATCTTTGTTTAACTCGTCATTGATTCGTTTGATGTTCGTTGCGAGTTTCGCCCTTCATTCCTCCTTGTTTCGGGTGATGTTCGGACCTGTTCTTCTTGTGCTTTGAGTGTTGGTTTACCCCCTTGAATTGCTTGGGTTGTTTGGGGTTCATTCTAGGCCAAATTTGAAGGATTTTCAATCTGGAGACCTTGCCCTCGCAAGGTGGTTTGGTCTTGCCCTCGCAAGAAGGCGGCTTGGGAAACAGAGTTACGAGGACCTTGCCCTCGCAAGGTGTAGATGACCTTGCGACCGCAAGTCATGATCCTCAATTACGGGATTTTACTCATGTTGAGTCTTCTCCCTCACACTGACCCCTTTTATACGCACCCAGCGGCTCAACTTGACCCTTGACCCTTTTTAAGCCTATTTTGAGCCCTTGGATGTGTTTTAATCAAGGGTACTCTTTCACCCACCAATTAGAAGCCACATAATTCTATCCTTGGATTGACTCTTTTAGAGAGTTCATCTTCCCTAACCTCCAACTGATCAGCCATTTTTCTCTCATTCCACCATTGTTGAGCTGGGTTCTTAGAGAGAGAAAGCTTGGGAGCTCTACCTTGATTGCTTGATTGCCGGAGCTCCGTCCATCCGTTTTTCAATCCGAGACCACCGAATCGAAGCTCTTCTCCTCTAGTTTAATAATCCCTGGTTTGTTTTAGCATGCAACAATTGGATTTCGAATAAGGTAAGCTATTGATTCCCCTTAGGATGTATGCTAGAAATGCCATGCTATCCCCCTTCTTTCATGTCTCTCATACCTTTTCCATGTTAATATCATGTTTTAGGATGATTTGAGATTTTGGGAATTTTAAATGATATATTCATCTTGTTGTTTTGGTCCTAAGCCTAGAATTAAAAGTGTTCTATGCCTCCTTAGGAATAACTATTGTTCTTGGACCTTTGACTTTTATTTGACTTTTAGGAATTATGATTTCTAGGGTTCCATAAATTATGAATTGTTCATCTTGTTGTTTTGGTCCTAAGTCTAGAATTAGAAGTGTTCTATGCCTCATTTAGAATAACTATTGTTCTTGGACCATTGACTTTTGATAACCTTTAAAGATTATGATTCTAGGGTTCCATAAATTATGAATTGTTCATCTTGTTGTTTTGGTCCTAAGCCTAGAATTAAATGGGTTCTATGCCCCATTTGGAATAATTATTGTTCTTGGACTATTGACTTTTGATGACTTTTAGAAACTATGATTCTAAGGTTCTATAAATTATGAATTGATGATAATTCTTGACTATGGTTATTATTTGGATTAATGGCCTAGTCTATCCTATACGAGAACTTAGAAAAGGGTTTAGAATGCACTTAGCGTTTAAACTCTATTGGATGAATTTATAGAGACGACTCAACGGAGTCTATTTTAGTGAGCTATTGAACAATACCGGCTCAATGATCAATCCCTACGACGTTCTAAATGCGTTTCACTAAGAATAATAATTCTAGACTCTTGAATTGGATTGATTACCATGCTTGATTTAAATGTCATATAATAGAATGCCTATTTGACATTGTTGAGTTCGCTCTTGTCGAACTCAATCCTACTTGATTTATTGATGAGAATAATTACTTGTCATGAACGAGATCTCTCTTGTCGACCTCGTTCTCTACTTGAGAATTTGTTAAGTAAACACTACTTGGCATTTGCATGAGTCCAGCTGGCATACCCGTCTTTGTTCACACACGCCTCACTTTGTGGCCACGGTGGGAAGTAGCCTTGCTGTAATCATTAGAGCATCATTGGTGTGTCTATCCCGGGCATCTCCTCGGAAGGTCGATGTACTCACACACATCTGACACCTCACATTCCAGATAACGCTTGTATGCAGGAACTACGTAGCGGCCCGGCTCTCCATATATCCTTATCCTATGTGATTTAATTATAAGCACCTATGTGAACAATGTGCATCTTGGATATATGTTCTATATGCTTATGTGATGATATCTTGCCTTGTATGTTGCATATTGCCATGACATGCATGATTGATAGCTTACAAGTCTTTATGACTTACCCATTCCCCTTTACTGCTTTAGATCCTAGCAAAACAGGTCCTGCTCGCTGAGGCTTGCAGTGTTCGGGACTCCTTTATTCCTCTTTTGGTCCGACGTTGCAGTTGAAAAGGTGGTTTAGATGTCCTCTTCCTCCCTTTTATATTTTGCAAGGACGATGGGTTAAAGCAAGTCAATTAGACTATGCTTGGGAATATGTATAGAACTTGAACTTGTTACTTTTATTAGCTACTTATAGTTTAACACTTGTAGTATTTGTATTCCTTTTGATGCCGGCATTGTGTAAGCTGAGCTTGGTTATCTTGTTAATAGTTCACTACGTATAAGTCTTCCCCTGAGCATCCTTTTAGCTCTTATTTAATTCTTGTCCATAAACTGTTAGTTTGGGTTCCGGCATGTCGTGTCGCCGACGACTTGGTTTAAATTGCTTAACTGTTATATCAGGAAATGTTTTTAAAATTCCGGCCTTTTGGTGCCGAGGCGTGTTACGTCTCTAATGTTGCGTCACGTCGTTTTCTTAAATTAAATCCTTGCATGTTTTATGTGCTTACTTGTCATTTCCCCATATTTGGGCGGTCCGACCCGCGGTTCCACCTCGGGCCCGGGTCGGGTCGCCACAAGTCCAATAAACCCGATTAAGATCTCACTCGAGATATATTATCTAGTCCACATATACGTCGACTGAAGTACAAAACCAATTATTAAAGGACTTACGCAACTTTCTTTCCCAATGACTTCGAAAGTCTACTGAACAAATGACAAATATCTAATTGCCAAGAAAGTGATGTAATAAATTATTGTGGTTTCATATCAATTTTTATGAGTTTGAATTTTAAGGGTATTACATTCTCCCTACCTTCAAGAATTTGGTCCTCCAAATTTACCAAACTTACAACCGCAAAAATCTGTTACCACGCTTTTACTGCACACTCTAAATATAACCAATAACTTTTACTAGCATGATTGTTGCCTCATGTATGAGACTAGACCTCATTTTAAGAACACAAAGCTTTCCTAACAACCTTCCACTTTCCAACTCCTTAATACCTTGAGTTGAGTCTCTTCTAATTCCAAGGCGTGGCACAAAATTTACATTTATTGTCAACTCCATATCATCAATACACCCGCAAACGAAAATATGAAACCTTAAGTTTCCCTTAAATCATAACATAAGTTCTCCTCTAACGCTTTTGATGAGCACCTTATTATCCTATCAAAAGAAACTCCATATTCATGCCCAAAACTCCTTAGATATTGACTCGCGTTCCTCCCAAAACTTGAAGTAGACCAAAATATCATAGTGAACCCGGTCACGTATCGATCGAGAAACTCTTATAAAGATCGATTCGTTAAATCCTTTAATATAGTTAGGATCTTTGTAAGTCCTAACATCACTACCAGAAACTTAGTGTCTCTAACAACCCAAACGTCCTAAAAGAAATAACCAAACCATTCCAAAAATCATGTCAAACTCATAAATGTGTAGTAGAACCAAAACGATAGGCATCCTCCACTCCCAACTCAAAGGGTAAGATCAAATACTGGTGTAACCAAAATGTACCCCTTGGTCGTTGTGTCTATAACTAAATCAAAGTATAAGTTCTGGGTAAGAATCTAAGTTGTGTAAATGAGATAACATGATTGAGTATGAAACACTAGGATCAATAAAAACTTAATCGTCACAAAGATAAAGTTGCATGGTACCTGTCACCTCATCACTTGTTACTCTAGCATCTCTGACGGTCATTGCAAAAATTCTTCCCTGAACTTTCGGTTTTGCTTTATCGTCACTTCCCGTTCCTCGCACAAAGTTTTCCTTTAGTGGCTCGGGGCAATCCTTGATCCTATGTTCCATCTTACCGCAATTAAAGCAAGCTCCCGTAATCCAGTAACAAGTATCTGTCTTATGCTTTCCGCCACACTTGGTACACGCGGTGTTATTATACATGTTCTGATCCATATTTTTCTTCTAATAATAATTTCGGTTTGGCTAGTTGGTCCCCCTATTATTGTTGATCTCTGTGTTCCTTTTATTATCTCCATAGCCATTTCCCCCTTGATGGTTACCATGATTCCTGTCAGAGCCATCCTCAGGACCCCTCTTTCTCTCGTCCTTCTTCCTTTGATACTCGACCGACTCTAGTTCCATTACACAGGCTTTATCCAACACATCAGTATAGGTTGGTAATTGTAGGGGAGTCAACCTATAACTAATCCGACTGTTTAGACCTCCCTCAAACTTCCTAGCTTTCTGACTCTCATCAGCAAAAAGGCCAGGAGCAAATTTTGACAACTTGATGAATTTGGCGTTGTACTCGCCAACCGTCATTTTCCCTTGCTCAAGGTTGAGAAATTCCACTAGCTTCCTGTCTTTCATACTTGGTGGAAAATACTTCTTGTTAAACGCCTCCACAAATATGTCACAAGTAATCACTTCAACACCCCGAGACTTTAGTGTAGTCTTCTCGGAATCCCACCACTGACTAGCTTCTCCCTGTAGCATAAAGGTTGCTAGTTTCACCTGTTGTTCGCTGGAGCATGTCATTGTCTCAAGGATCTTCCTCATGTGATTCAACCACTCATCAGGTTTCTCCGCGCCCGGTGCCCCTGTAAATGTTTTGGGTTTCGTTTCTGAAAACTTTCTAACGGGTCTTTGACTATAAGTTGAGTTGGGGCTACAGGCTGAGTCGGTGCTGCGTTTCCCTGGTCCCTATTCCCCACAAGGGCTTGCGCTATAGTTTGAAGCAAGGTCAGGAGGGTAGGGTCTACTGGCGCTGCCGGTACAGGTCCATTAACGTTCGCATTCGGTTGGACCACTTCGGGTGCATTGCCATTAACGTTCACGTTTGGTGGGGGTACACCATTTCCCCCCACAATTTCAGAAGTAGAGTCTTGCATGACTCTACGAGATCTAGTACCCCTTCCACGTCCACGAGTTCCAGTGCAACCTCCACGTGCCATCTAGTTTACATTAGAGCGATCAATAATACTATATTTAATGAAATCGAAACCTCAAAATGTGACTTACTAAACGATATAAAGAGTCGGTCTATCTTGAGTGAACTGCTAACTCGCAAGGTCACTCCAATCGATCATGTGCACTATCGCAATCATAATAAAAATAGATTATATATATATTTTTAAAAAAAATAAATAAAAAATATCGAAATTCCATTTCAATAATTAAACGTATCTAAGGTTCTTATTAATTCAAATCACAAAGCAACATCCAAGTTTCTATTTATTCAAACTTCAAAAATTTCTATTACGAAACCTCTAATTATCCCTGATATCAGAGTACACCTTATAATCTAACACACATGATCTATCAATCAAATTAAACCATAAGGTGAATTCCTAAGATGCTTATCGAGAAAGATACTTCAATACCCTAAAGAATCAAACCTAGATTTATCTATTTGCTCTCAGACGTAAGTATTACATCAAAGAGTTACACAAACGAAGGAAGAGATGGTGGCCTATATATATCTCCAATCGTCTTTATCAATCTTGTCATCGTCCTATATCTAACGTAAGTCCTAATGAAGCAACATGATAGTAAACTCCACTTAACATTAGTAGAAACTTAAAGCTACCATAATTTCTCAATGAACAAAATCAAGATCTTAAGACTATCGTATATTTCTAAATCTAACGGTTTCTAAATCCTAAGACCATTCGGATCTGAGGCCTAAGCTCTGATACCAACCTGTAACGCCCCAAATTCGGCACCGACACCGCGGTCCCACAATTTGGCCACGTCACCAACAATCATAACTTAAATCATAAATGTTCTAATCTCGTAATAATAAAATCTTAATATCCTTTACTTAATTCAAAAAAATAACCCAAATTAATTGAATACAAAATCTATCTAAAAACTTGTCATGAATCCATAATTAATTTAAAGTATTGTCGAATAATTTAATAAGTAAGACTAAATCTAAAATTCTCGGAAGTCGCCATCTTCGTCTACCCGAGCCAAAATCCTCTAATAATCTTACTCATTACCTGAGAAAGGAGAGTATGAAGAGGTGAGCGAACAATGCTCAGTAAGTTCATATACAATCCCTCCGGTTACTAAGGAGGAGTTGACCAGAATAAATCAGAGATGAATATTTTTAGAGTAGTCAAAAATTCATTATTTAAATATCGATAAGCGGAAGCAGTTTTTCAAATGTCAAACAGAAGATCGGAATTCTAAAGAAAGATGATACTCAACGATTGACTCGAGTAGCCCGCTGCCATCAACCGTCTCATACCAGTTGAAGACAGCAAACTACTCACAGATATAAACTCATGATTCCAAGTGAAAGATAATAATGCAACAAGTAAACTCGAGAAACCAATTGTCATCAACCGTCCCATACCAGTTGATGACAACAGATTACTCACATAATCTCATGATCACACAAGCAAATTCATAAATCATAGTTCATAGTTAATAGATCATAGTTCATAGATCGTAAATCATAGATCATTGGTATATCCGGATAACCACGCCACGGGCCAAGTGGCGTTCATAAGTATCATAAATCATAGTTTCATAATTCATAGTGTCATAAATTCAACTTAGTGATCATGGTAGAATTTCAAGCAATCAAATAATTTTACAAAATTAGGCATCGCCAAAAATCATACTTTTCATATAAATGGTATCTCACATGGAATTCAATAATTATGTGAGAATAACAGATAATCAAGTCATGAGTTCGAAAGAAGCGTAAACGACGAAGTTCAAATTCAAATGCCGATTTAAAATCGGCGTACGTTTCATGAAATATCGAAGTCAAGAAATTTAATAGAAACCTAACGAACGATACATAAAAGATCAGAAACCTAAAAGAGGTATAATCTCTTACCTCGAAATGTTTAACGTAGATGATTCCGCAACACAAATGATCGTCCTAAGCCCGCTTGTTCAATTCTAAAATTACAACGTAACAAGTCACTAACTAATATTGTTCTACTAATTAATTTCTTACGTTCATACCAAATCATAATTCTCAACAATTAACATATCCTAAACGTACACTTAATACCAACTTAAATTAAAACTTCCAACAAGTACCTTACTAATGTATTAAAATATTAATATATATTTTTTTTATAAAATACAACTTGTTGACACTATAAAATACTCCTATTAAAACATTGTAAAATTCCATTCACCAAAAGTCCAACTTACATACTAACAATGTTGTCTTTAAAAAAATATATATATCATTAGTAATCATAGTTATTTTAGATTTTTTTTAAAAAAATAAAAATAAAATAAAATATACTAACACACACTAACACATGAATCCAACACACACACTGTATACACACACTTACATGGATACAAATCATAATGAATAAATATAATATTATATATTGTAATAATATAATTTAATAATTATATTTATACCCACACACAAAACAAACACACACACTGAACACACGCACACAAGCACACACACTTGCTACTTATGTATTCATATATTGATATATTATATATATATTCATGTACTATACTAGGCAATCAATTTAAGAAGGAAAAATAATAATTTCTATACCTCTTGTACTGCTCCGCCGGCTCTCTCTTTCTCTGCCCTTTTTTTTTTTTTTTTTTTTGTACTCTTCTCTTTTCCTCCCCTCTCAACCCTATTTATATAAAACTCTATTAGGTTTTTTAACCCTAAAACTAAATGGATCAAGACCAATCTTTTTTTAATTTGGTAATATTATTAGGGAAGTGTAATTAAGTTTAGTCACAAGTGGGTCAAGCCCAAACCAATTTAATTAGTTACTTAATAGATTCAAACCATTAATTTAACTCAAATAATTATAACATTAATTATGTAGGTCAAAAACGATTATAATTTAATTAACAAAAATTAATATTTTAGCTGAAATTATCGGGGTATTACATTATTACTATTAGAGTTGTATCCCACATTGGTTTGAAAATAATATTGGTTGTGAATATATATATATATATAAGACTTATACTATTAACAATTGAATATATTAATAGTAGAGATTAATATCTCATTATTGTATTAATTATTAATACCTATTATTAATAGGTAATGATTGAGAAACAATGAGTCACACATGAATGTTTGAGAATAATAATAATATTATTGTTATAAAATAATAATAATAATAATAATAATATACAATTTTTATCATCATTGCCATAAATGAAAAGAAAAATATTTTTTTGTCCAAATGAAATCTTTTAACATATCTGCGTTAGTAGACACTTCAAATTTTGAAATTTATGGTACTAAAATATTTATTTTGAGACTTTTAAAATCGTTATTCATATTCTAACAATATAAGATTCTTTTTTATTTCTATTGGCAATAAAAGTTTTAGACTTTTAATCTTTCTAACCATGTGGTATACATATTTTCTATTGGTAATAATAGTATTTTTAAAACCAACACTAATTTCTAACAAATATGAGATATATTATTCTACAGTAATAACAATATCTTTTATATGAATTTTTTTTAAATCAACATTTCTTTCTAAAAAATGTGAGATACATCTCTTCTATTGGTTATAACATAAAAATAATAATAGTAGTAGTAGTATTTTATCTAAAGAGTTTTGAAACCAACATCTCTTTCTAAACAATATGTGATACATCTCTTGTGTTGATAATAACATAACAATTCTTTTATTTAAAGACTTATAACCAATATATGTTTCTAAATAATATGGATCTCTTTGTAACCAATATGAAATACATTATCTAAAAATTCTTTAAACCAATATCAATTTCCTAATCAGTGTGAAATACATACTTTTTTTCTATTAGTATTAAGCTTTTTATAAAAAGACTTTTAATACCTACATCAATGTCAATCAATTTATTTTCTTGTTTTGTAGGAATATTATAATTTTTATTTTATTTTATTTTTCACCATTTTAAATATCTCGACACGTGATGTTATTGACGCTCTAGGTAGAACGCTTTGGTTTTGTTGCTTTTTTTTTTCTTTTTCTTTTTTCATGATGTTTTTATATTTGTAATTCAAAGCTTTAATTTTGAATAACTCAAAACTTCTTTCAACTAACTGATGTAACAAGAATGTGATTAAGCGGCACTAAATGTTTGTGGTACTAAGAACTTATTTTCCAATATATATATATATATATATATATATATATATATATAAAGTCATGTATTGTGTATCTTTCAACAAGAGAAGAAATAATGTTAATTCTGAGCGGCAATTTAACAGTAGAATTTAAATTCATTACCTTTTCGTATTTTGATTTGTTTCAAGGTTACTACAATTTGTTATGACTCTTACTTCTCAACCACACTGGTCAATTCGCAATAGAGCTGTCAAAAAACCGGGCAGGACGATACCAAGCCCGCCTAGCCGTCAAACGTTAAAATTGGATTGGGTTGGGCTGACCCGAAATTTCATTGGGCTGCTTGAGCTAGCCCATTGCTCATTAGCCGTGCCAATTTTACCTATTTTTTAGCCCATCGGTCCAAATTAGGGTTTGAAGCTTGCGATGGAGGCTGGATGACGCTCAATTTGGAACGACATTAGGTGTAGTGGCGGACACAAGACATAGGGTATGGGGGCAATTGCCCCCATTTGGGGCTTTTTTAGGGAAGGAGTTTTTTTAAAAAAATAATAAAAATATGTTATATTGTACATTTTGCCCCCATCTGAATCAAATTTCTACAATTTGCCCCCATCTAAATAAAAAACAAATTATAATTGTGATTTAAATTTAAAAAAAATTAATAACCCTCATTTTAAAATAGCCCTAATTTGAAATAATCATAATTTTGAAATAGCCCTAATTGAGTATTTAATTTATGTAATTGTTGTGAATTGTGATTTATGAATTTGTGATAGATGATATATTGATATTATGATAATATTATTTTATTTCCTAAATTTGTGTGTTCAATATCTTGGTAAGAAATGTATATTTATTTAATCTGAAATTATAACATTTTAATTTGGGGGCTGAAGTAGTTGATTTATGAGATTTTTTTTTTTTTTGTAGATTTCCAAATTGTGGTTGATTTGAAGGAATTTGGTTTTAGTGATTATGGAGAAAATTTATAAATAGAAACCAAATTTGTGATCAATTTATAAATGATTGTATTGTGTGTTTTATTGAAAAATATTTGCTTATGAACGTTATAAATGATGATATAATTAAACGTTTTCAAAATATGGAAACGCGTAGAGGATAATTATGATTTGTAACTTTATTATATTTGTGTACCCAGTTGAAAAAATTTCTGCGTCCGCCCCTGATTAGGTGTCTTTGTAGGCACATACTCCGAATCTGAAGATGAAGGGGAACCGACGGTAGAAATGAGCATGGCAGAGAAGTAGTGAAGATGAAAGGGAAGAGAAATAGAGAATTCCAAGGGAGACCTCTTTAATTGGCCATTTATATATATATATATATATATATATATACATATATATATATTAAGTATGCATTGGAGGATATATATATATATAGAGAGAGAGAGAGAGAGAGGGAGAGGGAGAGATAATTGGGGGCGGGCGGCTGAAATAGGAGTGTGAAACTAAGAATTTGATAAAAACGAAAAGGAGAAAGTGGTGTTGTTGAGAGATAGAGATGAAGATGTCACTGGGTGAGATGAAGATGCCACTGGGTGAGATGAAGATGAAGTTAATTAAAATAATTTGACCACCTAATCCTTACACAAATGACGTGTAAAAAAATAATTCAGTTGGATCTCTTTGAGTTTCTAATATCATACAAAGTTTTACGGAGTAGTATTTATAAGGGTAAAAGGAATTTGAGTTTCTAATATCATACAAAAATTTAATATTTATAGGGGTAAAAGGAATTTAACATAACTTAATGTCTGAATTTAATGTTCATTCAAAAAAGGGTTAAATTGTAGCATAACTAAAATAAAATGACCATTACAAAAATTTTAAAGTTCAAGTAGCCTACGTAACACCAAAGGTTTTAGTAAATTTAATTGTCTCATAATAATCTACTTTGTTGGACGTTATAATTAACTAAATAATACTTTATTGATTTTCCTTGATTATATTATACCAAATAATATTAATATTAATATTATAATAAATTTAACTAAGTTACGTTGACTAATTTATAATATTAAAATGTTATTTTAACTGAAATGCTAGAATTATAATAATGGAATTGTTAATATTTAAGAATTAATTTTATATTAATTGATGTATGTTAACTAGTCAAATGTATTGTTTTGTTTTAAAAGATTATTTGATTCGTATACATTATGTTAGTGTGATATCCTATATTAAATATTATATTGTATTATACCTTAGTCCACTTGTTGGAACTTTAGTTAATAGAAATTACTTTGCAAATCAATTCCTTTCTTTGTGATTATGAGTATAACCGGCCGCAATTGTTGACCAACATATCTTACCAATTTATATTTAGTAAAAAAAAAAAAATATATATATATATATATTTATATTTATATAACTTATACCGTCCTGTTTCTATCTCATTTCGCCTGTCAGCTTGAGCGATACAAGAGACGCGAGAACGAGGGAAAACAACATATGGTTCGGTATATAATTTCTAATTCAAGTTTATTTCTTAAATTCAATACTTGGAAAGCTTATAATTTAGCTCGTTGATTACTTTGACACTAATTTCACACAATTCAATCAATTAAATTTTTACCTTTTTGATAAGGAACTACTTACTTATGTATGGTCATTGTTGCACGATCTATAGTCTATATATTGCCGTCAATATTTGATATACGTGGAATTGAATCGTTGCCTGTGATTAATTTGTGATTAATTGGTTATATTATTGATTATTTGACGATGAGCCGTGCCTTTAAACATGTTCACAAATTGTGATTGTATTTGAGCTGAGATATCAAGCTTATGTGAAATTATACGTGAATTTTCAATGTTGAGTGGTTGGTGAGTTTACTTTATAAGTCGTCATATTTGTTATAGTTTTGAATAGTCAATAAAGGAACAATCTTTGAGAACAATACTTGGAACACTGGTGTTTGTTATGTAAAAATAATCTTTTAGGGAGGTGTAGGGCGACCTCGGGCTTGACATGGAACGAAGGCCAGTGTGAGTCAAGTGTGGAGTTCTATGTGACCCAACCCTTCGCTAATGGCCATAGCGGAGGTAATACTCTTTCGTGTCATGACTGCTGTGGTTGTAGGGACTTGGCCTCGTGTTGACATGGTACCTTGGTTGTTAATAATTTAAGGGCTTGTTTGGTAGTCGGACAAGGATAAACAATATTATTAATCTCAGTATTATTAGTGCCATCGCTATTAATCCTCACTCGTATATCGGGGGTAGTTTTGGGATTACAAATGTTAATCCCAATTTTTTTTAGTGAGGGCATTAATAATACCACCCTCCCCCTTGGTATTAATTGTGAGGGGATAATGACTTTATCTGGATAACTCGTGCTATTAGTCCCGACCACCTATTGCGTACCAAACATCAGGCAACTCGGATTATTAATCCGGCCTATTTGACTTTAATCCTAGCTACGGCACCTAATTCTCTTGAAAGCGATCGAATGATGAGAATTACAACAACAATGGGTTATAAGGTCGGAAGTGAATGATTGGAGATATATCTCAATCTTATATCCTTAATTGTGTATTTCTACATCCATGTGACAGTTTATTGGTTAAATGTTGAATAACATGTTATAAACTATCTATATGAACTATCATCATGGCACGCTTGATATGTTGCATCTATTCACAACATGCATAAGTATAATGGAACCTTTTTGAGTTAAATCTCATTGTTTGCTTTTTTTTTTTCCTTAGATCATAACCAGGGAAATGATCGTGAGCTGCTCAAGAGTTCCGGAGAGCAGGTGGTTATTATTTTGGGTAGTTGTGGGTCTTGTCGACCTACCTTTGTATAGAACTCTCAGTTGTTGTATACCTTTTTTTGGTGGAAGATTGGATGTCTTCCTGTTGTTTACGGCTTGGTTAGAGTTTGTATAACTCTGGATAGTACTTTCTTTTGGTTTGTTGCATATAGTAGCACAACCTGGTTGCTGCTGCTCCTACAGTTGTTGTTGGTTTTTCTGTTTTACAGGTGGTTTAGTCTTAATAGCAAACCCATCATGCCTGATTTTAGACTTCAGTTTGGGGATTTGATTTTGGGGCGTGATAGCTTTTGGTATTAGAGCCAAGTTTGGGCTTGTAGCTAGAAAAGAATCCTTGGCCTAGGGTTGTTATTTCTTTTGTGAATTGTCTGTTTTAGGTTGGTTGTGTGTAGGTTCAGATGGTGGGATCGAGGGACCGTGGACGTGGCTCTCATAGAGCTGGCTCAAACATTGTTGGTGAGAGAGTTGATGGTGGGATCGAGGGACCGTGGGTGTGGCTCTCATAGATCTGGCTCACACATTGTTGGTGAGGGAGTTGAGAGTCATAATAATGCTTCTAATCAACATGTAGGTAGTGCTCAATATGGTGATATGGGTGGCTTGTATGATCTTATTGAAAGGCAAGGGGCAGCATTGGAAAGATAGGGGCATCATTTGAATGAATGATTGTTATGATGGTACAACAGTTTGAGGCTGGTAATAGAATGGTAGAACAACATAACTTGCAACATGATCAGCATCATAATCCTCCAGCACCAAAGAATAGTGGAGTTATCTAGGGATAACTGCACTTGAGAGGTTCTTGAAAATGAGTCCAAGACTTTATAATGGTTAACCTGATGTGTTGAAAGTTGAAGGCTGAATTGAGAATATGGAAAAGATCTTCAGAACATTGGGTTTTTAGAGGAAGAAAAGGTGATCTTTGCTACTTTCAAGATTGAAAGGGCAGCAAAGCATTGGTGGACATTGCTTAAAGATAAGTGGGATTGGGAAAAGACACTGCATATATGGGCTAATCTCTTACATGAGTTCAAGAAGAAATTTATTCCAACAATGGTGCAAGAACAATGAGAGAGAATTCTTATAACTGGAACAAGGGGTAATGAGTGTGACACAGTATGAGGCTAAGTTTACGCAACTAGTCAGGTACAATACTCATATGGTGGCAACTGAAGAAAGGAAAGCTAGTAAGTTTATAGAGGGTTTGAAGATAGAACTTCGTAACAGACTGGTTCCCTTTTGAGATTGTTGATTACCAGTTAGCAGTTCGAAGGGCCTTGTTTATTGAGAATGATCTGGATGCTCAGAGGTAGAAGAGAACAACGATATCTAGTCCACCACTAGCACAGACAACAGACAGAGGACAAGGTAACTTTGTTAGAGGTAGTTACAGTGTACATACAGGTAGAGGACATGGGAATGCTGGTTATAGAGGAGGTTTTAATAATCAGAGTAGTGGTGGGCAAAGGCAACAACAACAAATGCAGCAGACTGGTTATCAGATGGGTATGTAGTCAGGGAAACAATCCAGGGATACTGCGAGTAGTACTAGTGTAGTAACTAAACCATCAGTTGGGTCTGGCTGTACAATTTGTAAGTCTCCATGACATACCACTGAGAATTGATGGGGTAGACAAGGAAGGTGTAGAGGTTGTGGGTTGATAGATGGTTTTTATACGCATCTATGAGGTACTTGTTCAGCCTAGAAATAACGATTCCACGAGGCTTTTGGCTACTAATATGTGTTTTGGAGTTTAATTGTGAGTTTCAGGCTTTTAGATGAATTTATGGAATTCTTGAAGGTTTTAAGTGAGGAATTGAAGAATGGTGCAAAGTGCAGAGTCAGGAAATAAGAAGGATAAAAAATAATCAAGACGTTGCGGTCGCATGCCATTATAACCTTGCCCCCACAAGGTTCCTAGAAAGTCACCCTCGAAGGAACTCAGGACCTTGCGGTCGCATGCCTCCAGCACCTTGCGACCGCAAGGTAGCCGACTTTGCTATGACGGTAATTTCAATCCAATTTTATGTCTTACCCTATAACTTTTAATATAAATACAAACCATGTAGCCCTAAGATCCAGGTCCAACTTTAGTCCGAAAATTAGCATTAGGATACAATTTGTATTAGTTTTTATCATAGTTTTTAGAGATCGTTCATGTATTCTTTCATCCATCTGATTAGTTCGTCGTCAAGGATGAACTAACCACTCATATATAGGAGGTGCATATAACTTGTATAGAATCTTTTGCTCTATATTAATTTATTATTCAATCAAGTCTGGTTGATCACAGAGTTTATCAATCTATTTGCTATTTTGCGTTTTCCGTATTAATGGTATCGCAGTAGTTTAAAGATCCAAGGGTGCGGATAACTGCAGGATCGAGTGCATATGTCGTATACTGGCCCACCTCTGTAATAGATTAAACCTATCGATGCACGAGAGTGATGAGATATGTTTAGGTCCATATGTTCGTGTTCTTAAGGCATATCCTCGGTTGAATTATTGGATGAAGACTGAAATATAATTCAACTTAGTGACACTAAGTTTGCAAATCGTGGATCAATAGCGTACCACTATTTTCTTTTGTGAACGAATCCAAGACATAGTGATTGATACATTATGCAAAAGAGCATTAGACTAGATACAAGTGACTCCTAAATCCTAGATTTCTCTACATAATAAGATCTCTACAAACTGCGTTTGCTTGCTGATTAATAAATTGCTTTTCAGATTAATAGATTACTAGTATAATAAATTAGTTCAATTAAATTATATTTAATTAATCAACCAACCCCCTTAGTTATAATAGTTACTTGAGTACTTGCTTTAATTGATTCTTGTCTCTGTGGTTCACCCCTTGCTTTCCGATCACTATACTGTATATTGATTCGTAAACTTGCGAGGTAAATAAATAAGACATCAAGTTTTTGGTGTCGTTGCCAGGGAAAAGCTAGCTTTTAGCTAGTTTATTAGGTAATGTTTAAAAATAAAAAATAAAAATCCAAAAAACAAGTTTTTTTTTACTTAATTCGTAGTCTCTTCGAGTGTGCATTCCATGCTCGATCGAAGATCTCTGAATCCTAAACTGACATATTTGAATCAGAATATCAACAACCTAGGTAGAAACCGAGGAGTTCCAGATAATTGTGATAGTCCGCCACCTCAAGGTAATCTAGAACTAGTAAACATAGAAGATCCTAAGGCTGATCCACCTCAAGCTAATCCAGTTAATCCAGAGCCAGTTACTCCAAATATGGAGGTCGTAGTAAATGAAAGGACAATGAATGATTATGATCGCCCCATGTTAAATGATACACCATCATGTCTAGTATTACCTACTGCAGTAAGAAATTTCGAACTCAATGGACATTTTTACAACATGCTACCTACCTTTTATGGTATGCCCACTGAAGATCATGTGTCCCTTGTACGTGAGTATGGTCATATGACTGATAATTTTCTGTTAGGAGGATTATCTGAAGACCAACTAAAGATGCAATACTTTTAATGCGCATTAAAAGATGCAGCTAAAAGATGGTACATGAATTTAGCCCCTATAAGTGTTTATACTTGGGCTCAACTGCATGATTTGTTTATGAGTAAATTTTATCAACATGCATCTCTATCCAATTATAGAAAAAATTTTATGTCATTTCAAACTGAACTAGGATAATCTTTTCATGAAGCATGAGATAGATTTAAGAATTTACAAATTACATGCCCACATCAAAATATCCCTTATGATGTCTTAGTCATGCAATTTTATGACTTGCTTCCTTCATCTCTTCAAACCATTGTTGATAGTGCAGCCGGTGGCTCTTTTAGAAGAAAAACACGGCCCAAGTTGAAGAACTATTTGAAATGTTAGGTGCTAATTCACAACAGAAAAGCATTAGGGGTAAACCGAAAATTTTGTATGAAATACAAAATGATAAATGTGAATCTTCTAAAATAGATACATTGATAGCACTAGTAGAAGCCTTGAAATTTCAACTAGCCAATTCAAACAAATCCCAAGTGAATGAAATATTTGCTATTTGTGAATTAAATACTCATGCTACTAATTTTTGCCCATCTGGCACTCAATATCCTGAACAGGTTAATGTTATGAATTCGTATCCTCCATGACAAAGGAATGATCCCTATTCCAATACATATAATCCTGGATGGAGGAATCATTCAAATTTATCTTGGGGAGGAAACAAACCATTGCAACCACAACAATTCCCACAGCAAGGACAAGGAGAAGGAGAAAGAGAAGGAGAAGGAGGAGGAGGAGGAGGAGTTAGGGTGGTCGATTAATCGAAATCAAGGTGAAACACAAAGTGTTCTTCACCATCCAACCTTCGCATCCTCCTTCTTTTCATTTGTGTGAATTCCATCTATAGTTTCTCTTCTGCGAACATTTTTTGAATAAAGGGTTATAAACTAGAGAAAGGGGATCGACCAGCAATTTTTCTGTAAATTTAAGGGTGAAGTTCAGATCGGTCCTTTTTCTAACTTTTCTAACCGCTTTATTCCCTTATACATTTTTAAACCAATAAAAGACATTTTTATGTCGAAATGTGTACTATACCCTTACTGAATCAAACACGTGCGCGGATTAAAAAAATCATGTATCACAATTCAAAATGATGCATCGCGATTCACAAAAACATGCCTCGCAATTCAAAATCATGCATCACAATGAACATGCACGCGAAACATCAGTTCATGCATCACGACTCAACATAAATGCATCACGATTAAAAATTCATGCATCACAATTCAAAATAGATGCATCATGATTCAAAAGGAGTCTAAGAACCAACAAGTTATTTCTTAGGCATTTCATTCAACAATTTATATATATAACAACTCTTGAATGAACACACATGCAAGCTCACTTTTTCACCACTAATTTATATATATCCATCCATCCAATATAGTGTGCTTCGTAATATTATGCATCGTTTTGAAAACGCATTGTTTTGAAAACACAGTTTTTTTCTTATAAACATGATTGTAAAACTATTTTAAAACGTTATTTTCATAAACAAAGTAGTTGTAAAAAATGACTCAACGATCTAAAACATTCGTTTTCTATCACTGCTCCAAATTGGAGCAATTCTAAACGCAACACATTTTTAAAACGTTGAATTGAAACATTTTAACATAGAAAACACTGCATTTTTTGTCAGCTCTTTGGTCAAAACGCTCCACCAAACAAGCTCTTAATTAGAGATATAGTGTACATAATTTAAGAAATGGCAGAGTAAATGGAGACAAATTGAATGAGCTTTAAGAAGTGAGGCACCATTGCCATGACTATGAAGGGTCTCGACTTTTATCGCATACATCTACCCATGTCTGAGGATAACTCAATAGCCAATAGTAGAATGGAAAGGGTGAAGTCACTCCAATACATGCCAGTATTCCCACTCTAAGAAACTAACCAAATCCATACACATGTATATTAAACTTGGTGAGGACATCTCTAGGTGTGCCACCTACACATCTTTTGATTAATTCAAATCAGATAGTTAGAAAGGCTAACTACTAATCAGGATTGATTTTTACCAAACACAATTACTGGCCAGTATTAAAATCTATTTGACCAAGCGTGTGAATTATGGTTTACGGCAGCACAACCACGCTTCTTACTCTTCCCTCTTTTCTCTCCCGGCCCTTTTCTTCTCCTTTTTTTCTTGCTATCCAATTTCTCTTTCTCCCTCTTTAATTATTACTCTACCCAGTTCCTTTGTTCACAGTTCCTTCCAATTTCTCAACATCTTTCATTTACCATTCAGCAAATTAAGTGCATTACAAGAAACTTGATGGAATGAATGCAATTACTATGCATTATCAATCTTGCTTACCAAAGGAGCACAAATTAAAGGGTAGGACTATATAATATAATATTTTCTTCGACTGATTTGGTGCCACAAGCGAAGCTTTCAAGTACATTGAAAGCTGAAAACATATGTATCTTGAATAACAGAAGAAGGGAGGGTGTCACAGAAATCCAAAATTATGTTAAGGAGATCCAAAGAGATCTTTCGTTCCAGCAGTTCGACTAGGCTTGGTTTGTTTATTATATAATGTTTTAAAAAACTTGTTACCTTGATCCACCCAGTTTCAACCCAACTGTAGTTTTAATGCCACAGTCCAAAATTGAAGAAAGAAAGAGGGCCAGCAATCGCTTCCCTCCTCACTGGAGCGATTCTCTCACTGCAATTATTGATTATGTTAATCTAATCGTTCTTCATCGTTAAGATCAACGGCAATGGTGGTCGGAGGGTGGCTGAATTGGTTTCTAAATTGGGACGAAGGGAGTTCAATTACTTAAGTTTGAGTTTCCTTTATTTAACATATTCATAAACACTTTGGGCTGCAGTACCTGTATGATCATGACCAAAAACAAATTTAGACTTTTTTTGAAACATGATTAAAACATATATTTATTTATTTAAATATTAACACCCTCCAATACTGACATCCTCCGCTCTTTGTGCCATGCCTAGGCACGGGCACAAATACTAGTAGTAATTAATTAAGGATGACTCAAGATGTGTCACATATCCATCTTTTGATTAATAATTTTGATTTTCATGCATTTAATCTTTCAATTTATCATTGGTTCCCTAAAATAATAATTTTAGGTAATTACTATGATTAAGATGTATAGTATATTATTCCTTTATAAAGGGAGAGTAAGTCATTAAGTTTTCTTTTCATTTCCAATTGAATAAAGGAAGTTAGAGACAAGAATGACTTGTCGTTTAAATTATTCTTACACATGTATGATAGATTGTTGTTGACAATTGAAAACTTAGCCTTCAGACTTAATTTTTCATCAACGTGACGTTGGACTAAGTCTTTTGAAACACTTTTAAAACTCATTTTATCCATAAAGAAAAGTTAATTAGGTGGAACTAACTTTCAATAATACGTGCATACTCATATTGAGTCACATAATCATTTATTTTTCATTAGTCGAGTGTTTAGCATCATAAGGATTATTTACTGATTTGATAGAAAAGTCTAATTTTTTTAAAAGTTTCCAAAGTATTTACTCATACACGTATAAGGAAATTTTTTTTTTGAAACAAACGTATTATTAAACGACCACTAATTTGAATACATTAACAATACCCAACTTTTGTTAAACATGATAATCATTATAATGTAGTAATATATTTATGATAAATTACAACCGTGCAGAACACGAGTTTCATGGCAAGTCTATCGTAATGTGTGTGTGTGTGTGTGTATTTTTTTGAAGATTTGAATAAATGGTTGGTCCAAAAATATGTCCGCTCCTCTCCCTAATGGCCTGCCCAAATTCCATTCCCCCTTTATGGCCATCCAAAGTTTCCATTAGGTTCGTTAATCACCGGTAGATTTCCATCAGAATTTACAAAGGTTAGAACTAAATTGCAAGAAAAAATGTTAACATACTTAATGAAACCTAGCAAAACATAATGGAATCTAACATGAAGTTTTTTTTTCTTTGTAGATTTGAAGAAATGGCCGCCCCAAAAAACTGCCTTCCTCATCTTGATGGCCACCATAATTATTTTTGAAGATTTCAAAAATTAGATATGAAGTTTTCTTTCTGAATAAATATTTTTTTGAAAAAAAAAAAATAGATATTTTTTGTGCAACAATGTACTTGTATTGTTGTAAATTCTAATACTGTTATAAAATAACCAGTCTACAGACTTTAAACAATAAGAAGTATTAGAGAGAGAGAGAGAGAGAGAGAGAGAATGAGCAATAAGCCTGAAAGAGTGTCTTCATCAACTCCCCAAAACATCTATATATATATATATATATATATATATATATATATATATATATATATATAAAAGCAAGGTAGTCTCAGTGGCGGATCCAGGAATTATGTTTACCGGTGTCCAAAATTTTAACTATTACATTAAAAAATTAAACATTACAATTATCCTTTACGCGTTTTCAGATGTTGAAAACGCGTAATTTTTTTTTTAAACACAAAACCCCTAATTTCATATATAAGCTTTAAAAAAATCTCAAGAAACCTAACAAAACAACAAATAATTCTAACAATCAAATTTTACCTTTAAATTACCAAAATTCACCAATCAATATGAGCTTAACCAAAGTTCCAAAGGCGCCAAAACTTGTTTTCCTATATAAAATTATCAATCAATTAATCAAATCAATAATTTTATATTTTAACCCAAAAACCCTCAAATTCAAAAATCCTAATTTCGGATAAATATATATGATTTGTGAATTGACTAATTGAGAAAGATTAAAAATATACAATAAAATGAAATAAAACTATGATCTATAAAAAAAAGTAATAAAATATTATACCAAGTAGTGAAGGCCACAACACTTGGCTTTGGCTTGGGCTATTGAGCACTTGGTTGTTGACTTCCTCCCCCTCTCTCTCTCTCTCTCTCTCTCTCTCTCTCTCTCTCTCTCTCTATTCTTTAATTTCTTATGAGTTGGGCAAGGAAGTAGGATTACAAGACTTGGAAAGTTGGGAGAATTGGAAAATAGGAGGGATTGAAGGAAGTACTTGGCGGAGGAGTGGAGGACAGCCGGACAAGGACAAGGGGAGAGAGAGAGTGTGTAAGATACACTAGATAGTGACAGCTTAGTAGTTGACTTAGGAGGTTTAGTGGGGCTGTAGGGGTTTAATATAAAATTTGGGAGGGGTCCATTAGCAAATTTGGGAGGGGTCAAATCATAAAAAAATTACAAACTTACTCCCTTTTCTATTTTTTTCAGCGGTGTCCTTGGACACCGGTACAGTACACGTCCGTCCGCCACTGGGTAGTCTATATAGGGAAAAATCCTGCCAAAACTTTATTTCCCAAAATAGAAACTCCTACTAACAAGAAACAATTAATGAATTCTTTAATTAATTAATTCAAAAACTCCTTGGAACTTTCCCCATCAATTATCCAAATTTGCATAGTTTTTAAATTCTTGGTTGTAACAAATAAAAATAAATCAACACATTGTAAACGATGATTAATGAAGATGCATTAGTTCACAAGATGAACCTATCAAATGTTGAAATATTATACCAAAAAAATCAAGTAAAGCAAGAAATACCCAAAATTTGAGATGTAAAAAAACCATTGACAAATTCGAAGTAATATGAAATAAAAATCACCAGAAAAAATCATCTTTCGAGAATACTAAATGGTTAAACCAGTTCGGAGATTTATCTAAAAGTAAATAACAAAAATCAATGTATAAAAAATATTATCAAATTCACAGTAGATCTGAGTGTCAAAAAAAATTATACGAAATAACTAAACAAAATATTTAATGTGATTTCATTAGATCCAAAAGAAAAATCACTGAAAAAATATAATCAATATTTTTCCCTCAGAATAAAGTTGAATATTAAAGAAAGAGAGATGGATTGAGCGAGATATGGAATGAGAGGAAGAGAGCGTACTGTGGTGTGGACAGTGAGCATAAGAGAGATCGCCAGTGAGAATAAGGGATATTTCCTGAGAGGGATAGAGAATAAGGGAGATTGCCAGTTGAGGCTTCCTATTTTCCTCTCCTTTTCTCTCTTTTCATTATTGTTATAAACGGGGATTATTGAAATTTTTAGATTTTTTCATAATGTTATTATTTTTCGATGCAATTCTTTATAATTAGTTTCTCTTCTTTTGTAGTATATTCTTTTAATAGTTTATTACTTTACATATAATGCAATTACTATATGACCATATATTCACCATAATTTAATTTATAATAATGCTAGGTTTAGAACTATTTCTAAAATTATTGTTACAATTAAGATTTAGTGAATGACAAAGTTATCTTTATTTTCTAAAAAAATTGACTTTATTTTCTCAGATCTTAAATATACAAGTCTCTAATTTTTAAATCAAAACAAAACTTTTTTTTTATAACGAAGTAGTTGCTTCCAACATATTTTTAAAAAAAAAAATTTTAATTTTTTCTTCTTCTTTGTTTCGCTTGAGTATAACTTAATTGAAAAAATTATATGGCCGTGCGTTTAACGCACGGGTGTAAAACTAGTTGTCTTTATAATAGTAGCAATGGGGTCTTTGTGCCAAAAATGTCAATGATGTTGACACTACCCATACTCCTATAGTACCATGCCATCCCCTATACCTATGTTATACCTATGCTATGGTTCACTATTGCTTTCCTTTTCTTCATAACACCCCCCTTTAATCATAGCATTATAGGTAAAATAAGTGTGTCTCGTTAAAAATCTTTAAGATGAAAAACTCGGTAGGGAAAAAATTCGGACATAAGGAAAATAGTACACAACTTAAATCTGAATCATGTGCATGAGATGTCTCGTTAAAAACATTTTCATGGAAAACCCAGTGGGATAAAATCACGATAAAGGGAAAAAGAGTACAGCCATATATGCTCCCATTTGAGTTGACAAGGGTCAAGAGAAATCATCTTTGTAAGTTTCGTAGATTCCGCATTCCAATGTTGTGAACATGATTTCTAAAGGTTGTAGAGGGAATTGCCTTCGTAAATAAATTTGCAGCATTATCACTTGATCGAACATATTGGATGCTGACCACTTTCTTCTTTTCAAGTTCTTGAGTGTATAAAAAGAGCTTCGGGGGGATATGTTTGGACCTGTCACTTTTGATATATCCTTCTTACTTTGGGCGACACATGCAGCATTGTCTTCAAATAATAATATCGGGTCTTTGTTAATAGGTAGTCCACTAGCATTTTGAATATGTTGAGTCATAGATCGAAGCCATACACATTCTTGACTGGCTTTATGAAGCGTGATCATCTCAGCATGATTTTACGATGTAGCAACTAGTGTTTGCTTTTGAGAATGCCAGGAACTTGCAGTACCACCCATCGTGAAGACATAGTCGGTCTGTGATTTGGCCTTATGAGGATCAGACAAATAACCCGCATCTGCAAAACTAACCATTTCATCCTTTGATCTTCTAGGATAAAATAATCCCCAAGTCGACTGTTCCTTGAAGATAACGAAATATGTGTTTGATTCAATTCAAGTGTCTCCGTGATGGAGATGAACTATATCTTGCCAATAGATTTGTAGCAAATGATATATCTGGTCTAGTACAATTTGCAAGATACATAAGGGCTCCAATAGAACTTAAGTATGGTACTTCAGGGCCAAGTGTCTCTTCATTCCCGTCACAAGGACAAAATGGATCTTTTCCAACATTTAGCGATCTGTTAACCATGGGGCTAGTGAAAGGATTAGCCTTGTCCATATTAAAGCGCTTCAGGACCCTTTTTGTATAATTTGATTGATGCACAAATATTCCACTATGCAAGTGCTTTATTTGTAAACCAAGACAGTATTTGGTCTGTCCAAGGTCTTTCATTTCAAATTCTCCATTTAGGTATTTGATTGCTTCTTGAATTTCCTTAGGAGTTCCAATGATATTCAGATCATCTACATAGACAGCAACAATTGCAAATCCAACTGTCGATTTCTTGATAAAGACACACGGACATAATTGATCACTCACATATCTGTCTTTTAACAAATGCTCACTTAAGCAATAATACCACATACGTCCAGATTGTTTTAACCCATAAAGTGATCATTGTAGTTTAATTGCACATAATTCTTTGGGCTTTGAGCTCAGTGCTTCAGGCACCTTGATTCCATCAGGAATTCTCATATATATATATATATATATATATATATATATATACAATGATCCATATAAATAGGCTAACATCCATGAGATGCATCTCTAGGTTTCGCGAAACCGATAAGCTGATTAGATATCTGAACGTAATAGTATCCATAATAGAAAAATACGTTTCTTCATAATCAATCTCAGGTCTTTGGGAAAAACCTTGTGCAACAAGGCAAGCTTTGTATCTCACAATCTCATTTTTTTCATTTCGCTTTCGAATAAAAACCCATTTGTACACAACAGGTTTCACAACTTCAGGTGTGACAACGATAGACCCAAATATCTTTCGTTTTTTAAACGAATCTAATTCAGCCTTCATGGCATCTTTCCATTTTACCTAGTCATGTCTCTTTTCACATTGTTCGGGATCATCAGTCCCGTCATTAATTTCTTGTGATACCGAATAAGAGAATATATCATCGATATTCTCCATTTCATCTCGATTCCATATTTTTCCATTACACATGTAATTAATGGAAATCTTATGGTTTTCGTTACCTGCAGGGCTCTTTGGACTTGTATGATCATGTGATTCTTCTGGAACACATTCATTTGATTGGGGTTTTTCAATCATCTTCTTTTTTCGAGGATTTGTATCCTTTGAACCAATGAGTCATCCACGCTTCAGACGTGTCTTATATTCATTTGGCATATTCTCAATTGGTAGCCCTTTTGGAATTTCAATTCGAGCAGGAGCATTAACAGCATCTATATATGACTTTGTCATTCTCTTTGTATCTATAAATGCATCTGGCAATTGATTTGCTATATTCTGTAAGTGTACGATCTTTCAAACTTCCAGTTCATGTTACTTTGTGGGAGGATCAAGGTGCAACAATGATGATGTGCACCATTTGATAGTTTTTTTTTTCACTGGTTGTTCTTCTTCTCCTAAAGGTGGGAACTTTTCTTCATTAAAATGACAATCGACAAAACGTGCCGTAAAGATGTCACTTGTCTTTGGTTCAAGATACTTGATTATCGAAAGGGATTCATACCCAACGTATATTCTCAATCTTCGTTGTGGTCCCATTTTTGTGCGTTGCGGTGGAGCAATGGGTACATATACCGTACAACCAAAAATTCTTAGATGAGATAGATTCGATTCTTGACCGAATGCTAGCTGAAATGGGGAGTACTTATGATATGTACTTGGTCTAAAGTGAATTAGTACAGCGACATGCAAAACAACATGACCCCATACATAAGTAAGGAGCTTTGTTTTCATTATCAATGGTCTGGCGATGAGTTGAATATGTTTGATAAACAATTCAACCAAACCATTTTGTGTATGAACATGAGCTACTGGATGTTCAACATCAATTCCTATTGTCATACAATAATCATTGAATGCTTGAAATATAAATTCACCAGCATTATCAAGTCTAACCTTCTTAATCATGTAATCTGGGAATTGTGCTCTCAATTTGATTATTTGCGCAAAGAATTTGACAAATGCCGTATTGTGAGTTGATAATAGGCATACATGTGACCATTTGCTAGAAGCATCAATTAATAACATAAAGTATTGGAATGGTCTACTTTGTGGATGGATAGGTCCACATATATCACCCTGGATCCGTTCCAAAAAGGTTGGTGATTCATTTCCAACTTTTGTTGGTGATGGTCTAACTATCAACTTTTCTCGAGAACAAGCATCACAAGAGAGTTCATTGGGTTGAAAAATATTCTGGTTTTTCAACGGATGTCCACTAGAATTTGTAATAATTCTCCACATCATTATTGAGTCGGGGTGTCCCAACCGTTCATGCTAGGATTTAAATATTTCCATAAACTTTGGGGTTACAGTAATATATGATTCAAATACTCTTATATTTGTATAATACAATCTGGATGATAAGGTAGACAACTTTTCCAATACACACTTACTTCCAGAAGTGTTTGAAGTAATGTAAAGATATTCACTATTCTCTTTGTTCATGGTTTCAATATGATATCCGTTCAGACGAATGTCTTTGAAACTTAACAAGTTTCTTTGAGATTTAGGAGAGAATAGTGCATCACTTACTATGAATTTCGTGCCTCCATGCATTAGAAAAAATTGCTTTTCCAGATCCCTCAATTATTTTTGCACTACCAGATATAGTATTGACGTTTACCTCGTCAATTTTTAGATAAGAAAAATATTTATTATCCTTAAGTATAGTATGTGTAGTAGCGCAGTCCGTAAGACATAAATCACCTTCTTGGATATTGGATTTAGACATGATTATGATCTATTTTAATATAAGATAGAAAAAAGGTAAGATAAATAAACATTCTAAGGATATTAAACACGAAATATATAAATAGATAATATCATACATAATTTTAGTGTTGTGTCAAACATAAATGTTTGGTACATATTTCGGACCATAGCTTCATTCATATTTCGAACTATAGCTTCATTCCTATTGACTAACTATTACACATAGTACAAAAATATAAGCAAATAGATTATTGTTCGCACAAACAAGAAATATTTATGAAGATTTGTTTTCTTGGTAGTTGAGTCCTTTGGTCATATCAACATCCACATCAGCAACATCATCAAGGTCAAAAGTACGATTTTCAGAATCACTTATCATGAAATTTGTCTCGATGTTTTTCCTTTTCCGTGATTTCTGATAAAGGTCAACTAAATGTCTCGTTGTATGGCACGTGCACGACCAATGACCTTTCATACCACATTGGTAACAAATGTTTTCATTATTCTCTTTATGAGTACCATTGTGGTTCTTTCCATGTTTTTCCTCCTTATCAATCTTGGGTCTGAAACCTCTTCCCCTTCCTCCACCACGGCCACGCCCACGGCCTCGGCCACGATTATAGCTTCGGCTATATCTTGAAATGGATCCATGGTTACACTCATGGTCATGATCAGTCGACGTTGCATTTACTTCTGGGTACGGGGCAGAGCTAGTGGGACAAGTCTCATGATTTTTCATCAGCAGCTCGATATTTTGTTTAGCCAAAAGAAGACATGAAATCAGTTTAGAATATCTTGTGAATCCTCTTTCACGATATTGTTGTTGTAGGATCACATTTGTGGCATGAAATCTGGTGAATCATAGCTTTTGCCTTGTCTTGGGTTGATATTTCTTTTGATTCGTTTATTGCATCACCGAGACCTTTAGCGTCTAGGTGGATCTTAACGTCTAGTATCCATGATAGATAGTTTTTTTCAGTGATGTCTAGCGCTTCAAATTCAAGTTTGACAAGATTCGACATTTTGATGAACTAAAAAGAAGAAACATATATATTAATAAAATTCTAATACGAAAATTTATTTAAAACATAATAATTATTACATGGTGGAGTAAAAGTCAAATGATATTGCTACTGCTAATAGAAAATACATAATACAGAGATAATAAACAAAAATATGAAAATCGTTTGGAGAGTATTCAGCAATACAAACCAACATGGTGTATGCAATAACTAGTATGATAATAATTATCAATATTAGGTTAAACATATTGTAGAAGTGGATATGTTATTGAGGGTTTGTAAGGAGGTAGTAAAAAATGTGAGTTAAGAATTGAGATGTTGGTGTATTTATGGAGTAAAAAACATGAGCGTTTTATGGCCGTTAACATGCCATTAATAGCCGTTGGAGGAGAGAGAAAAAATGTAAAAAAAATCTGATTTGATAGGATTGCATCTATATTATGTGTAAATATAAATCTTATTCGGGGTAATAAGTTGATCACAAATAAAGTAACTTTGTATATTATTATTATCGTTCCAAACAGGATTACTATTGCATATTTATTAACATCACGTTACTCGGCAAGCCTTTCGGGTGGATGTTTAAGAATTGGTAATAAAATTATTTGTATAACGAAATTGAAAGCATAACAATTCATATATATATATATATATATATATATATATATATATATATATATATATATATATATATATATATATATATATATTCAGTTTATAGCTTGGGGTTATTTCCGCTCAAGTATCAACGAACATATATATTATGCGTTAAATAATAAATTATTATTTCGTCATCTCACCATATATTATCGACGGTGACTCGACCAATCTTTTCTTAATAATGGTGATATACAATATAAATTAAGGAAAGACAGTAGCATGAATTAAAATATATCGACAGAAATTTTTACCGGTGAGAATGTTAGGAATAGAACGATCGTGCTAATAACATGTTATAAAATAACCAGTCTACAAATTTTAAATAATAAGAAGTATTATGGAGAGAGAGAGAGAGAAAATGAGCAATAAGCTTGAAGAAGTGTCTTCGTCAACTCCCCAAAACATTGTATATATAGAAGTAGCAATAGGGTTTTTGTGCCAAAAATGTCAATGATATTGACACTACTCATACTCCTATACTACCATGACATCCCCTATACCTATGCTATGGTTCACTATTGCTTTCCTTTTCTTCATAACAAATTAAATACATAAATATTAGACTTTTTTTTGCAACAATGTAATCACATTGTTGTAATAAATATGTTTTATTTATTTGTAACAAAGACAAAATGGTAATCATTGTTCCCATAATTACAAATAGCCACAAGGGCAGTTTAGTCAAGTTTCTTTAAAAACTATTAAGTTTAGCATATCATACATGTTACGTTTAGGCGGTTATGAAAAAAACGTTGAGATCTCTAATCTATTAATTATTCATAAAACAAAAGTCACTGATGTCATATGGCGACTTTGTGTGAAATGCTAAATGTTTTAAGGGAATTATGTGCTGTCACATGTCACTTTCTTGTGAAATGATATTTTTTTATTTTTTGTTGTAGCAAAAATGGATTAGTTTAAGATAGTTTTTATCATATTTGATTTATATGTGTTTCACTTGATTGAAACTCTTCAATTCTCATTATTTTCAGTTCTCTACCATGACTAGAACTATTGCGTTGTCACATGGATCTTTCTGTTTTTTCTATATTTCTATTAAAACTAAAATTTATCCCTCTTTAGATTTATAAGATTACTAATAATAAACATAAAATAAAAACCCTAAGACTAATTAGATAAATAAAATAGATTTAGGATATAGTTTTCAGAGTATATTTATGATAGATATTTATGTATAAAAATGTCGTGTCACCTTTCTGTAAAATGAGAAAATATATTTTTTTGTTTATGTCAAATATAGCGTAATATCAAACAAGAGTTTTTCATATTTAATTTATACAAATTTAACTTTATCGAAATTTGATCTTTAGTTCTCGCTCCTCTTCAATTTCATACTATTTAATTTGTACAAGTTATTCACATGATAATTTTATATTATTTTCTTTTCTATTAATCGATATCTGTTAATTAGTAATTACTACTAATTACTAAATCAACAATCGTTACTGCCATATAACAACTTTCTGTAAAATGAGAAAACATTTAAAAAGAATCTGGTACTGCCACGTGATAACTTTCTGTTTTTTTTCTTCATATTTCTATTAAAATTAAATTTTATCCCTTTTGAGATTTATGAGAGTGTTTTACTAATAAAAACCAACATATAAGAATCCTAAAACTATTCTTTCTAGCTAGATAAATAAAATAGATTTAGGATATCGTTTTACAATCAAATTTATGATAGAGACTTACGGATAAAAATGATTGTCACGTGTCAACTTTTTGTGAATGGAGAAACTATTTTGTTTTTGTTTTTATTTTGTCAAATATAGCTTAATATATAACTAAATTTTATCCTATTTAATTTATACAAATATATAACTTGATTGAAACTCGTCAATCTCTACCCTTTTCATTTCCCTCATATTTAGTTTCTCAATGCTATTCGACAATTTTATGTTATTTTTCTTCTTTTAATCTATATCTATTAATTATTAATTACTAATAACAAAAGCCTGCCACGTAGTGACTCTCTGTTTAAATGATCAATTTCAATAAAAAATTATAAATTAATTTATGTCTATTAAATTCATTTTTCTACATAAAAATTGTATGTAAGTATTTTAGTTACTCATTCATATGATCGATTATAATATTTACCTTATTTTTGTTTTGCTTAAAGTATTCTAATAATTTTTTTAGTTAATTATAACAAGTTTAGAAAATCATCTAATTATAAATAACTTTTGAATTTTTTTTATTAAAACCGTGCACATGGGTACTAATTACTAATTAGTATCCTACTAATATAAAAAGTCTTATATCATGCACACACAAAAATATTGAGATAATTAGTTGAATTAGCATTTGTCGTTTCTTAATTTCCCTTCTTTTACACATATTTTATTTAGTAGTCTCATCAATCCCCAAAGTCTTTCTCCGGGGCATAGCCGAGTGGTAAAAGAAGGGGGACATAAGATTCTGGAGGCATGCAGCGTGGGTTCGATACTTGGTGAAAGCAAATTGATTTCTTCTGAGGTTGGACCTTGTATGTGTTATTAGTTGACATGTTCTCAAACCCTACATCATTCGGGCACATCCCGTGATTTCCCCTGGTAGTAGCAATAAGGGACCGGAACTACTACCCCAAGATTTAACTTGGTTACAAAAAAAAAAAAAAAATCAATCCCCAAAGTCAAATGCCATTTTGACTGTTTCTTGAACAATTCATATCAGTTTCTAATTATCAATAAATATTGTTACATTTAAGAGGACCTAATATGGCGACCCCGATCCTGGGACAAAACCAGATCGGGTGTTTTAAAAATTTAATCCAAAATAATTTTAATTACAAAAACATAATTCGTAGTAGAAGAAGTAAATAAATAATATTTATTTCAAAATACCAATATTTGATACAAACTATTTTTATTACAATTTTAGTAAAGCCTAAATAAAATACAAAAATGTTTATTGTCAAAAACAGAGCGCTCCGATAAACCTCGAGCACATAGCTGCTATCCAAATCTTGATCAAATTTCAACTCCACAACCAAAAACTATAGGGGGTTGAGCTTATGAGCCTAGCAAGAAAGGGGTACACAGCACCACAGAATAAAACAAGACATATGATTTAAATACCAAAATCCATGAATATAAAGTATGAACCACATATTATTATCTCAAACAACGATACCGAGTGTTATTCAAATAACAACTGATCACAAGTGACAAATCAGTATACTAATCAGTTTAGATCAGAGTGAGATTATTCATAACGAGTACAACACACACGAGCACTCAATCATATGAGTCCCAATAACAGTATCCAGATAGTTCATGACCGTTCTACTGATCAGTATCAATAAATCATTTTAAATAATCAATCACTAACCAGATGGTTTAAAATAGCAGTTTCTCAATAAAACACATTGATTGTTAACATAGAATTATTTCAAAATTAAATCAATAACAAAAGTTTGAATCAAACAAGAATATTATAAGAACAATTATATGATTAAACTGACACAGAATCAGTACTATATAGTCTCCCTTACCTCAAAATAGGATAATATCTGCCAATAGAAACATATCAAAAGCCTTCCATGATAAACTTCGAATTAAATCCACAAATAATATGATATCAGAATAATCGATTATATCTTAAAATTACAAACTCATACTCAGTGTTGCTCTTCGTTTGGTACAACTAAGGTGGGGAAAATATAAGAAGTAATGAACGTGTTGTTAACATGCTTATTTATACTAGTTGTCACTACTAGAAAGCGCGCCTTCAGCAATGGAATTATCAGCGACGAAAATTTTTCGTCACGGATTAGCGACAAAAATTGAGCATCAGCGACGGAATTTGCCTTCAGCGACGATTTATCAATGACGAAATTTCTGTCCTTTTAAAGGTGACCTTTAGCGACGGAATTTTTCGTCGCTAAATATTTTAGAATTTAATTCCAGCGACAGAAAATTTCGTCGCTAAAGGTCACCTTTAGTGACGGAAAATTCTGTCGTTGAAAATAAATTGAAATTAAATTCTGAAATATTTAACAACGTAATTTTCCGTCGCTAAAGGTGACCTTTAACGACGGAATTTTCCGTCGCTGAAAATAAATTGAAATTAAATTCTGAAATATTTAGCGATGGAATTTTCTGTTGCTAAAGGTCGCCTTTAACGACGGAATTTTCCGTCGCTGGAATTAATATTTGTTTTGAAATATTTGTTTTTGTAAAATCCCTTTGTTTATATATATTATAATAAATTTTAATGAATGATATTTTATTATTAAATTAATATTTGAAATGTTAATTTAATAATATAATATCAATAATTAAAATGATTAGCATCAATATAATTACAAAAATTAAAATATTCACATTACAACTTAACTTAACTTAACTTAACGCAACGTAACTTAAGTTAACGTAACTTAACTTAACGTAACGTAATGTAACTTAATGTAACGAAACGTAACGTAACGTAACTTAACATAAAAACACGCTACGCCTATTGGCGAAATGGTATAATGGACTACGATGGACCATTATAACATGAAAACACGCTACACCTATTGACGAAATGTTATAATGAAGTACGATGGACCATTATAACATGAAAACACGCTACGCCTATTGGCGAAATGGTATAATGGAGTACGATGGACCATTACAACATGAAAACACGTTACGCCTATTGGCGAAATGGTATAATGGAGTACGATGAACCATTATAACATGAAACACGATACGCCTATTGGCGAAATGGTATAATGGAATACAATGAACCATTATAACATGAAAACACGCTACGCCTATTGGCGAAATGGTATAATGGAGTACGATGGACCATTATAACATGAAAACTCGCTACGCCTTTTGGCGAAATGTTATAATGGAGTACGATGGACCATTATAACATGAAAACACGCTACGCCTATTGGCGAAATGTTATAATTGAGTACGATGAACCATTATAACATGAAACACGATACGCCTATTGGCGAAATGGTATAATGGAGTACGATGAACCATTATAACATGAAAACACGCTACGCTATTGGCGAAATGGTATAATGGACTACGATGGACCATTATAACATGAAAACTTGCTACGCCTTTTGGCGAAATGTTATAATGGAGTACGATGGACCATTATAACATCAAAACACGCTACGCCTATTGGCGTAACGTAACGTAACTTAACTTAACGTGACGTAACTTAACTTAACTTAACTTAACTTAACTTCACGTAACGTAACGTAACATAACTTAACTTAATCTAACGTAATGGTCCATAACTTAACTTAACTTAACGTAACGTAAAGTAACTTAACTTAACTAACTTAACTTAATGTAACATAACTTAAAGTAACGTAACGTAATGTAACGTAACTGAACATAACGTAATGTAACGTAACTTAACGTAACGTAACTGAACGTAACGTAACGTAACGTTATGGTCTATAACTTAACTTAACTTAACTTAACATAACGTTATGGTCCATAACTTAACTTAACTTAACTTAACTTAATGTAACGTAATGGTCCATAACTTAACTTAACTTAACGTAATGTAACGTAACGTAACTTAACTTAACTTCACTTAACGTAACGTAACTTAACTTAACTTAACGTAACGTAACGTAACGTAACGCAACTTAACGTAACGTAATGGTCCGTAACTTAACTTAACTTAACGTAACTTAACATCAATTCGTTTAGCGGGTTTCCCTAATTTTAAATTCTGAAAATATTTAGTATCAGACCTTTTAAAATTCCTTTTCGAATTAAATTGAAATTAAATTATGAAAATATTTAGCTTACGTTTAATGTGCTAGAGACATGCAACACAATATGACCACATGCAAATTCAAATTTACTCTATTTATATAATTTTGTTATTATTTTCTTAAATATATAAATTAAGTTGTAATGTGAATATTTTTATTTTTGTAATTATATTGATGCTAATCATTTTAATGAATGATATTATATTATTAAATTAATATTTCATTCATTAAAATGATTATAACATTTCATATATATATATATATATACACACACACACACACAAAGGGATTTTACAAAAACACAAATATTTCAAAACATTATTTATTTTAAATTATGTAAAGGATTTTACAAAACAAATATTTCAAAACATTATTTATTTACAAAAACAAATATTAATTCCAAATTTTCTCGAGGGTCAAATCGCTAAAGGTCTTTAACGACGGATTTTAAAATTCGCCAAAGTCCTTCGAATATTTTCAGAAATTTAATTTTACTTAATTTCAATGTTGATAAAAATTTCTCACATAGAATTCTAGAATTAATATTTGTTTTGAAATATTTGTTTTTGTAAAATCCCTTTGTAAAATCCCTTTGTAAATTTAAAATAAATAATGTTTTGAAATATTTGTGTTTTTGTAAAATCCTTTTGTGTATATATATATATATATATATATATATATATATATATATATAGGAAATATTATAATCATTTTAATGAATGATATTATATTATTAAATTATTATTTGGAATATTAATTTAATAATATAATATCATTCATTAAAATGATTAGCATCAATATAATTACAAAAATTAAAATATTCACATTACAACTTAACTTAACTTAACGTAACGTAACTTAAATTAACGTAACTTAACGTAACATAACGGAACGTAACTTAACTTACTTAACTTAACGTAACGTAACTTAACTTAACTTAACTTAATATGAAAACACGCTACGCCTATTGACGAAATGATAAAATGGACTACGATAGACCATTATAACATGAAAACACGATACGCCTATTGGCGAAATGGTATAATGGGGTACGATGGACCATTATAACATAAAAACACGCTACGCCGATTGGCGAAATGTTATAATGGATTACGATGGACCATTATAACATTAAAGCACGCTACGCCTATTAACGAAATGGTATAATGGAGTACGATATACCATTATAACATGAAAACACACTACGCCTATTGGCGAAATGTTATAATGGACTACGATGGACCATTATAACATGAAAACACGGTACGCCTATTGGCGAAATGGTATAATGGACTACGATGGACCATTATAACATGAAAGCATGATACGCCTATTGGCGAAATGGTATAATGGAGTACGAATACGATGAACCATTATAACATGAAAACACGCTACGCCTATTGGTGAAATGGTATAATGGAGTACGATGGACCATTATAACTTGAAAGCACGCTACGCCTATTGACGAAATGGTATAATGAAGTACGATGGACCATTATAACATGAAAACACGTTATGTTATTACGAAATGTTATAATGGACTACGATGGACCATTATAACATGAAAACACGTATACTTATTCGCGAAATGGTATAATGGAGTACGATGGACCATTATAACATGAAAAAACGCTTATGCCTATCGGCGAATGTTATAACTTAACGAAGCGCAACTTAACGCAACGCAACGTGACATCGCATCATAACGCAATCTCAAAGTAATGTAACGCAACATAACGCAACATACCAACATAACGCAATCTCAACGCAACGCAAGCTAACTTTTAACTTTAACTTAATGTACGTAACGTAACGCAACTTAACTTAACGCAATGTAACGTAACGCAATCTCTAACTCACGTAACTTAATGCAACATAAGTTAACTTTAATGTAACGAATGTAATTTAATGTAACGCACCCTTAACGTGACGAACGCATCGCAACGCAATTTAACGCGGATGTAACGCAACGTAACGCAACGCGACGCAACGCAACGTAATGACATAACATAACGTAACGCAACGCAATGTATCGCAACGCAGTTAACGTGAACGCACATAACGCAATTTTACGCACGTAACCAAACGCAACGCAACTTAACTTAACGCAACGCAACTTCTAACTTAACGCAACGCAACGCAATGTAACTTCTTAACGTAACGCAATGTAACGTAATCTCAACATACATGAATATTAACTTAACGCAATGTAACGTAACTTAACGCAACGCATGCAACTAAACGTAATCGTGTTAACTTAACGTAATGTAGCGTTAACGTAACGCATTTAACATAACGTAATGTAACATAACGTAACGTAACTAACTTAACTTATGTAACTTAACGTAACGTAAGTTAACTTAACGTAACGTAAGTTAACTTAACGTAACATAACTTAATGTAACATAACTTAACGTGATGTAACGTAACGTAACGTAACTTAACTTAACTTAACGTGATGTAACGCAATCTTTAATCCTAACTTAACGTAACGCAACATAAACTTACTTAACTTAACTTAAAGTAACGTAACGTAACTTAACGTAACTTAACTTACATGAATATTAACTTAACGTAATGTAACGCAAGGTAACATAACTTTAACGTAACGCAACGCAACGCAAATCCATCGTAACGTAGCCGCAACGCAATCCTTAACTTACGTGAATTCTTAACGTAACGCAACTTTAATCCTTACGTAACTTAATGCAATGTAACTTAACATGACGTGAACGCAACGTAATCGCAACTCCAACGTAACGTAACGTAACGTGATGTAACTTAACTTACATGAATATGTCATTCTCCAAGACGATGTTGTATAGAATGATGAGCACAATGGGTACACTGAAAAATGTCTCTTGATGCAAAATATGGAAATCGGTAGAGCCGACAAAAAAGACCTAGCTCATCCAAAATTTTAATCTGGCCGAGCGCCGATATCGATGCATCCAAAACAGTGAAATTGCATAAGTTGAATTGTCGTGGCTTTGCCCGATGAAGTTCAAACTCATCTAGATCTAAGTGTGAGA
>CM028377.1:179073701-179115723 GCA_013146195.2 Codonopsis lanceolata
CAAGCTCTGCCGGTGATTCCGAGCATGGCTGCGTACGTAACGATAAGAATAACATGCAGCCTGCCGAGGCGCGAGCATACGCACGATAATGATAACATGAAGCTCCAGCCGTGGCGAGCATGACGCACGAGCACGATAACATGAGGCTCTAAGCCGTGGCTCGAGCGTGGCGTGCACGCGGCACGAGATAACAACATATAAAGCTCTGGGCCGGGCTCGAGTTCGGCATGACGGCGAGATAACAATGACAGAAACTCGGCCGAGGCGCCGAGCATGGCGCTCTGCACGATAGTAATAACATACGAGGCTCGGGTCGAGGGCAAGGATAGGCTAATGCCTGCACGATAGTAATAATACGAGGCTCGGGCCGAGGCGCTGAGTAGCGCAATGCAGCACGATATACATAATACGAGGCTCGAGCTGGCGAGCGTGCACGGGCACGCGAATACCATATGAAGCTCCTGCCTGTAGCACGAGCGTGGCGGCACGGCACGATAACATAAAGTCGCAAGCTCGGGCGCTGAAGCTGCAGCGCACCCGCACGAATAATAACACGGAGCTCTGCCATGACTGAAGCGCATGCGTACGGGCACGAGATAACAACATGAAGCTCTGCCGTGCTCGAGCGTATGCACGGCACGAGAATAATGATATGGAAGCTCTGCCAGCACGAGCGCAGAAGGCACGCACGATAACAATATCCAAGCTCTGGCGCACTGGGCACGAGTAATAATGCATCTGAAGCTCGGACCGGGTCATGAGCATACGTGCACGGCACTGAATAACAACATGGGAGCTCTGCCGTGATCAGCTGCAGCGTGCACGGCACGAATAACAATACGAAGCTTCCTGCCGCTGCTCGAGTGGCGTGCACGTGCACGTATATAATAATACGGAAGCCTCTAGGCCGAATGAAATGGGTAGCCAGCAAGCTCCTGGGCACAAGATAACATCATGAAGCTCTGCCGAGGCGCGAGAATGACGGTACAGTACCGATAGATGAATACGAGGCTCGAGCCGCCATGCAGCATACAAAGCGCACGGCACGATAATAACACAGGCTTCGAGCCATGGCGTACAGCATGGCGCAAGCATACGGGCACGCAGAATAATGACATGAAGCTCGGATGTGTAAAGACGCAGTGTGGCACGCACGCAGAATAATGACATGAAGCTCTGGGTCAGAAGCGACGAGCGGGCGGTATGAACAAGATAACAAAGATAAAGCTCGAAGTCGCGGGCACGAGCCGCAATGCGCATTTAACACGATAATAATGACACGAGGCCCTGCCGCGGGTTTCGAAATGCGTACCCGGCACGATAATGATACGGAGTTTCTGGCCGGGGCAAGCATACAGCGTACGGCACGAATAATGACATGAGGCTTCTGCCGCCAACAGCATGGGCCAAGGCACGGCACGGTATAATGATAAGCCGAGGTTTCGTCAAGGCGCCGAAAGCATGCACTGCACGCACGATAATGATATTACGAAGCTCTGGCCGTCAAAGCATGGCGTGCACGGCACGATAATTACAATCAGCTCTGGCCGTCACAGCATGCACGGCACATAATGATGACATTACGAGGCTCCTGGCCGCTGGCTCGAAGCATCTACGCACGCACGAGATAACAATACGGGAGCTCTGCCGCTCGAAAGCATGGCGCACCGGGCACGAGATAACAACATAGCTCGCCTCGTGCTCGAGCCAGCGCGCACCGGGCACAGAATAATGACATGGGCTCTGGCCGTAGCACGAGCGCATGCGTACCCGCACGATAATGATAATCAAGTTCTGACCGCTGGCGCGAGCCGCGCACGGCACGATAATGATACGGAAGCTCGGGCCGTCAGCATGGCGCACGGGCACGATAATGATAATCTGAAGCTCGGGCTGGGCCGCGAGCATGGCGTGCACGGGCACGATAATGATAATCTGAAGCTCGGGCTGGGCCGCGAGCATAGCGTGCACGAGCACGATAATGATAATCTGAAGCTCGGGCTGGGCGCGAGCATGGCGTGCACGGGCACGATAATGATAATCTGAAGCTCGGGCTGGGCCGCGAGCATAGCGTGCACGGGCACGATAATGATAATCTGAAGCTCGGGCTGGGCCGCGAGCATAGTGTGAGCACAGTGTGCCGGGCACGAACTGAACTAAGTGCTTGGTTCTGGCCAAGGCTTTGAGCGGGCAAGGCCCCTATCGCCTTGGGCGAGCTTCTAGAAGATTGCCTAGCGGGCAGGGCCCAACTCTGAACGGCGACTAGCAACCGGGCATGGCCTTTCTCCGATGTGGGGACATCGGATCGGTTGTTAGTATATCAACTAGGTGTAGAGATATACGACTAACAGTGTTGCTCGGTCACTATAGGAACCCGAGGTAGTTAGCCGCTATCTTGTGGGCAGGGCCCCTACCGCCTGGCGGGCATCCAAGTACGTGAACCGGGCATGGCCCCCTCCCCCCCACGGGGAGAATTAGTTCACTAATACTCGGGTATAGAGGAAGGTTGACCGGGCAGGGCCCTATCTGCTCGCCTGGCGAGCAGATTTTGTCAAGCAATCCGAAAGCAATTTGTATAAACATATTAACAATTTGGATGGACAAATATGAAAGAACTTGCCTTTTTGTTGATAAGATGATAGTGGTCCCAACGGGGCTGAGGGTCTTGCCCGCTAGTGCATTAGGCCGTCTGAATAGTTGTAAAGATATTTGGGCTTTTCCGTTTGCGGGCAGGCCCCCTACTTTCCGACTGTAAGTGTTTACCCTGAGGTCGGGAAGTAATTATGGTCGTTGTAGTTTTCCTTCTGAGGAAGTCTGGTTACCAAGGCTTAGTTGACTTGGTTTGAGTACCTGAAAGTTTAGTGCATTATTTGCGAAGCAAACATAGTCCCATTTCAAATAAAATTTGGGTATGTATTCTGCATTTAATCTTATGATGATAAGATGTTGTACATGCTAACGATTTATGTAAATGACAATAAATAAATATTGTTATTAGCATGATTGGGGAAAATAACATCGGTATTGATATTGTGCGTCACATGCGATCAAAACATGATTTGTAAAGAGAGTTCACGCGCAAATTTAGGCGTAGCGGTGAATAAAACAGTTTCATTATCATTTGTCATGTGTGGGCAAATAAATAATAAAATATAGAGTTCAATTAACTCAATTGATATGTCAAATTTGATAAGTGAGTGAGTATGCACTTTCTTTTTTCATGCGCGGCCGGGGATTAGTAAAATCGTAAGGCGCGTAGAGGCGGTGCATGCATATAGTTGCAGATGCAAAACATATTTAATTGCATGCATTGATGTAGTATAGTGTGACATGCATCAACATGGTGGACAATTTAATGTAAACATGACATAGTTATGAGCATCAATGTATTATAATTACACTAATTTATGTCGCAAATTAATTGTCACAGTTGAATTTCATGCATTATTCACCAATTAATGATAATTTTAATCGGTCACTACAGTTTGCATGTCAAGTCGTCATGTCACATGTATTAATCGTATGACAATTTATTTGATTATAGCTATCTTGTGTAGCGTCGAGTTATAATCGTCAATTATTAATTTTCATAATCGATAATTTTAAAGAAAATTAATAATTGCAAAGAAAATTAATTAAATGCATATTCATGTAAGTTATAGTGTCTCATGTTAATTTAGAGCAATAAATTAATCATGCGAATTATTTATAAAATTTAATTCATGTTCCATTAACTAATTATTTGATAACATCATAAAAAATGAGGTCAAATAAGCAAAATATGCAAACATGGGGGTAGAAATGGAAAGATTCCACCTGATTATTGGCTCTGAACTGTTCAGACAAGTTGTGAACCGGGTCTTGGACCCTTGCTGTGAACCGGGACTGGTTCAGTTGAACCATGAACATTCTGTTAACTTTTTGACGGAAGATAACGACATTTGACTTAAATGGAGGGAGCTGTGTGAAAATATAGAAAAGAAGCTGGTGGCTGGAGTGCAAGACAGCTGGAGATGGCGTCATCGATGACATAAGCGTCTCCATTGATACAGTCAGCCTTAGATCTGATGGCCGGCACGTGTGATGGCGTTCAAGACGCCAGAAGTTTCAGACAGCGCGTACCGGCGCGTTCTTGCTCCGTTGGCCGTGATTTTTGATGCGTCGGAATAGTCTCCTCGGGACGCATACAATTATTGTTCCATTTTTCTGTTAGGATGTCGGAATAGCACGCAATCGGAATAGCCGGCGCTTAATGCATTACCGCTTCAAAGTTTAGGCGTGGGCGAGCTTGGGAGGTCGGACGGAAGTGATTCTTGCACCGACATACTCTTCTGGTCAAGGCGAAACTAACGGTGTTCTCGCTTTCTATTTCGGTTTTGTTTTCTTGGCGATGTTCCCATGAACAGTACGTGATTTGTTTTGTTCGATGATGCTCCGACACACATGAACGGATCTTGGCCGTGGCTGTTGGAGTTCGCGGCTAGAATTTCGCTTCCCGGCAACGGAACCAAACTGATGTGACAAAAATATCAGTCATACCGGGTGTCGAAAGTCGTCGATGTACGTAGATCGTTCGTTGACCAAATTGTTGATGAAATCGTGTCGTGTGAGTCGGATATCTGGCTTTATGTGGATCTCTGCAAAAATAAACACCGTGAGTGGTGGGGGATGTCCCCCAAAACCCTCCGGCGTGAGAATCAGTACAGTATCAAAATATAGGAGGGCGCGTAGCCCCCGTGTGTGGAGTGAGAACTGTAAAGGGGGAGAGCGTATATGAGAGTCTGCCCTACTATGAGATAGTAGAGTTTATTTATACCTGAGGGGTTAGGGTTTTCTTGTTGTACATGGGCCAGGCCCATGATATTCAGTAGTCCTGTGATGAATAGTGGGCTGGTGCAGTGGTAAGCCCCCTCGCCCAAGCGAGGCCCAAAAGCCTTTTGTGGCGGATTAAATATAGGCACTTCAGTTACATTTCAACTTCGGTGTCACATTACTCACTCAAGAACCATATGTTGCATATTCACCATATGTTTCACCAATTCCATTCCTTGGTAGATTGATGAAAAACAAAATGGACAAGTAATTCACATAAATTTATAACATGTTGTCTAAAGTGAATTGTAATCTTCATTTACTCAATGTTATTAAAAATATTCTATCATATACTAAGTTTTTCAAAAATCTCCACTCTAAGAAACACAAATTTGAAAATAATGAAAAAATATTTTTTTCCTGAAAATGTAAGTGTAGTGCTACAACCTGAATTTCCCCCTAAATTGAAAGATGCAGGTAGTTCCAATATACAAGTTTCTTTGGGTAATTCGTAAAAGATGAAATTGATACTTGATTTAGGTGCTAGTATTAATTTAATACCATACGCAGTATACAAACAATTAGGTTTGGGGGAATTGAAACTCACCACTATGTCCTTACAGTTGGCTGAACGTTCGATCAAACATCACTTAGGAATAGTGGAAGATATTTTAGTTCAAGTCGATAAGTTAATCATAATGGTTGACCTTGTGGTTCTAGAGATGGAAAGGAAAATATATACGAATAATGAAGTTCATATTCTGTTAGGACGACTTTTCATGGCCACGGCCAATACAGTGATCAATGTGAAAAATGGTAAACTGTCTATGTCAGTTATAAGAGAAACAATAGAGATTTCGGTATTTGATGCTATGAATAGACCGAACGACATTAACACTTGTTTTTCGATTGAAGAGATAGAAAGTTTTACGACCCAAAGCTTTGTCACAGATTAAAAGAAGATAAATTATAACTAGTGATTTTTGGAGAAACAGATCCAGATAATATAGACTTCACATATATTTTAGTCGATTTTGATGATTCAGAAGAGATCCTTCCTAAGGATGCTCAAACCCGAAAAGGTGAAACTTGAAGTTCCAAAGTTCATTTCGTCTATTGAATCTCCTCCAGAATTAGAATTAAAACACTTACCACCTCACTTGAAATATGCATTTCTTAGGAAAGGTAAAACATTACTCGTTATTATTGCTGTTGATTTGACTAAAGAACAAGGGAAAAGTTTGTTAAAAGTTTTGTAGACACATAGAGAAGCTATAGGATGAACTTTAGCAGATTTTTAAAGGGATAAGTCCTACTATGTATATGCATAAAATTCATTTGGAAGAATGTGCCAAACCTTCTAAAGAGTACCAAAGGAGACTTAACCCCCACATGGAAGAAGTTGTTAGGAAAGAAGTTCTCAAACTTCTTGATGCGGGTATAATTTACCCTATTTCTGATAGCAAATGGGTAAGTCCAGTCCAAATAGTTCCTAAGAAATCAAGAATTACGGTTGTAACGAATGAAAAAGATGAGTTAGTTCCCACGAGAACTATAACAGTCTATAGGATGTGCATAGACTTAAGGAAGTTAAATGCGACCATAAGGAAAGATCACTTTCATTTACCCTTCATACACCAAATTCTAGAGAGATTAGTTTTCCATGAATATTATTGTTTTATTGATGGTTTTTCGGGTTACAATCAAATTCCTCTTACACCGGAAGACTAATAAATGACAACCTTTACATGTCATTTTGGAACTTTTGCATATAGAAGGATGCCCTTCGGAGTATGTAATGCCGATGCCACCTTTCAGAGATGTATGATCTCAATATTTTCTCACTTAGTGGAAAGGTGTGTAGAAGTATTTATGGATGATTTTTAGTATTTGGAAAATCATTTGACAATTGGTTAGAAAATTTGACATTGGTTCTCAAAAGATGTTGTGAGACCAATTTGACCTTAAATTGAGAGAAAAGCCATTTTATGGTTAAGCATGGTATTTTTTTCGGACATGTTGTGTCAAATAAGGGAATTGAGGTAGACAAGGAAAAAATAGAAGTCATCTCAAAACTATATCCTCCAACTTCAGTCAGAGGTATTAGAAGTTTTTTAGGGCATCTAGGGTTTTTATAGAAGATTTATAAAATATTTTTCAAAAATCTACAAACCCTTATGCAATCTGTTAGTAAAAGATATGAAGTTTATCTTTGATCAAGAATGCTTAAATGCATTTAATCTATTAAAAGAACAATTAACAACAGCCCATATATTAACCAGCCCTGATTGGTCTTTCCCTTTTGAGATCATGTACGATTCATCATATTTTGCGGTTAGGGCAATGTTAGGACAAAAAATTGATGAAAAACCTCACGTAATACATTATGCAAGTAAGACATTAAATGATGCACAACTGAATTACACCACCATTGAAAAAGAATTTTTGGCAGTTGTGTTTGCATTAGAAAATTTTCGTCCTTACTTGCTAGGAGCTAAGGTTATAATATTTTTAGACCATGCAGCCTTAAAATACCTTTTAAGCAAAAAGGAGGCTAAACCTAGACTTATTAGATGAATGTTGTTATTACAAGAATTTGACATAACAATTAAAGATACAAAGGGGACAGAAAATGTAGTTGCTGATCATCTGTCCATATTAGAATGTTTACCCTTACTTGAAAGACAATTGCTTGACAATAAGATACCCATGAATGAAGACTTCCCAGACGAACATCTTTTCACAGTAAAAAATCATGAACCTTGGTATGCTGATTTCGTAAACTTTCATGTAGTAAATATCATAAATCCTGATTTTGATTATCTTCAAAATATGAAATTTTTTGGCAGATGCTAGATATTATTTTTGGGAAGACCCCTATTTGTTCAAATGTGTTCAGACTCTTTAATTATAAGATGTGTCCCAGACCATAAATAACAAAGCATTTTGGCATTCTGTCATGAATACTCTTGTGGTGGACATTTTAGTAGTAGTAAGACTGGCAGAAAGAGTCTACAATCTGGTTTGTATTGGCCTTCAATTTTTAAAGATGTTGAAATCTTTTGTAAAACGTGTGATAATTGTCAAAGAACTAGTGTAATTAGTAAAAGGAATGAAATGCCCTTACATTACAATCTTGTAATCGAAAGTTTTGACGTTTGGGGTATTGATTTTATAGGCCCTTTTCCAGTCTCACATGGTTTTGAATATATCCTAGTTGCGGTAGATTATATATCAAAATGGATAGAAACTATCCCTACTTGCACAAATGATGGCCAAGTGGTTGTCAAATTTTTGTGTGATGAAAGATTTGGTAGGTATGGAATACCTAAGGCCATTATTAGTGATCAAGGGACGCACTTCACCAATCGATTGATGAATGCGTGCCTTAGGAAACATGGTGTTACTCACAAATTGGCTACCTCATATCATCCTCAGACTTCTGTTCATGTTGAGGTTAGTAACCGACAAATCAAGGGAGTCCTTGAAAAGATTGTTAGACCAAATAGAAAGGATTGGGCATTAAAGTTTAATGATGCTCTTTGGGCATACAGAAACAGCCTATAAAAATCCAATTGGAATGAGTCCCTATAGAATGGTTCATGGCAAAGCTTGTCATCTTCCTGTTGAAATAGAACATAGAGCCTATTGGAATATTAAATCTCTTAATTTAGATTTTACTCTAACTGGGTAGGAACGTTTGTTCTAGCTAAACGAGCTAGAAGAACATAGACTTAATTCGTATGAAAATACTAAAACTTATAAGGAAAAGATCAAAAGATACCACGATATGGGTATCACTCAAAAGATGTTACGTCAAGGATTGAAACTTCTCCTTTTCAATTCTAGATTGAGATTATTTCCAGGTAAGCTAAAGTCAAAATGGCCATGTCCATTTATAATAGTACAATTTTATCCACATGGTGCAGTTGATGTGAGAAATCCCAAAACTAATGAAACATTTAGGGTGAATGGACACCGTCTCAAACCTTATTTTGAACTTTTGTTAGTTGAGAAAACAATTGAACTCATTAGTCCCTCTGACACTGAACCCCTAATAGAATAGGTTTGGAGTTAGGTCGAACCAAAGAGGTTAAACACGTACGCTAGGTGGGAGGCAACCCACTTTGATTTATTTTAATTACTTTCGTAGTGTAATTTAAATATGTTTTTCCCCATCTTATTTGATTATGAGCATTTAGATTAAATGTTTTCCAGTCGTGGCATAATCTAAGTTTGGGGGTGAAAAACATCGTAGTGTTGTATTTATTTGTCATCTAATATTTTAGTTTAATTTAGTTTTGTGCTGTAGAATTTTTTTTAGAGTGCAAGAAAGAAACAGCTAGCCCTAACGGAATATTAACGGAAGGATGAAAATGAATGAAAAACGAAGAACTGTTGCTGAAGTAAAAATAAAGCTTCTCAAAGAGCACAAATTCTGTGAACCTTGTGAAGGCATGCTCATCAGAGCATGCGGCCGCAAGACCTCACGTAATTTAAATTTTCCAGTACTCATGCGGCGGCAAGGCTAATAACCTTGCCCCCGCAAGCCTACATCAACAGTCAGTGCCATAATAACTGTGAACCTTGCGGCAGCAAGGTGTTTGAATATAAGAATGCTGCTGCCTTCGAAATAGTGCACCGAAAATAAAAAACATTGAAAGCTCTTCATCTCTCTGACTGATCTTCTCTCTCTCTCTCTCTCAAACACCAGCGAAGCTTCAATAATTCCGACCAAGAGCTCAAGGTGGTGCTTATTCTCCAAGCCTTTCCAACACATTCCATCTTCATCTCACTAATTAAATCCATGGAAGCTTGAAGAATTTTTGCCCCCATTTTATTGCCGACGTGAAGTCTCCACAAATCCGGTCAAATTCAACATTGTATTTGTATTGTGCACTCCCAAGTATCTTCTACCCCTCTATTTTAGAAAATTATAAATTGCAAAATTTGCATGTTAGGGTGATAGACTACGTAATTAATTTTTGTACGTGCATGCTTTTTCTGCTTTGTTGGGTCTTCTGAATTTTTGGGAGAGAATGCTTTTTGTCTGCCCTGCTTATGGCCCCTAAGCGTAGGAACACTAGTTTGTCCATTTCTCGCTCCGCAAAGGACTTAATTATGACAACTATAGGTTTGTCTCCATTGAGGCTGCAGATAGCTATTCTAGGAAGTTGTCCAAGAGTATAATCCTCGAGAGGTAATTTAATCATTTAGACCTTGACCTTCCCGATCACTTTGCCCAGCCGAGATGGACCAATCTCTACGCGACCCCAAAAGTAGCCATTGTGGCCTATTGTCCGTGAATTCTATGCCAACAGGCGTGCATTGATGACTGGTAGGGTGTCCAACTCTAGTAATGTCCGGAATAGGATTGAAAATTTTTCGCCTACAAGTATTAATAATCATTTTGGCACCCCTAATTTTGAGGGCATTGATGACTTTAATGCCCACATTGCCCGTCAAATCCTGTTGAGGTTAATGCGTTAATCGCAACTCTTGATATGGTTTCGACCTATCATCAAGGTCCACTGTTTGGCCCCCGCACCATGGACGAAGCTCGATTGACTAATGCGGCTAAGGTCGTGTTCAAATTATTTGTGCACACCTTATGCTTTCCAGCCACCAACACATCGTATCGTGGCATAGGGCTATTCTGATTTACACCATCCTGTCCGGTGGTTCTGTCAATGTCAGGCACTTGATCAACACCCAAATTCACAGCATCATCACCGAGAGAACAAGCTTGAGATTCCTTTTCCCGAGTTAATTACTAGTTTGTCTAGGAAGTGCATGGGATGGATGTGTAAGTATTTGAAATCCATTGTGTTCTCTCTTTCTGTGATAGACCGGGTTTAGATGGTAGATTACATACTCTGTGTACACATGTTTTTATTGAAAATCTAATTTTTGAGAATGAATGTTGTGCTTAGCTTAATAAAACTATTTTAAGTTGGAAGATTTTCATTATTGGTGAGCACACACACGAAGAAGTTAGAACCAGTCACAGGATTGGGTATAAGTCAGTATGCTATTTGGGTGAATCTGTACACATGTGTTGAGCATCTTCCCGAGGCAAATGTGAATATCCATGCTATTATGATTTGAGAATGATCCAAAGAGATTTGACTTGTTATTTATTGCTTTAAGGTAATTTTAGTTATCTGTTTTTGTATTTAACAGTTTTTGTATTTATCTACATAGTCGAGTCGCTCGTTAGAGTCTCCTTGAGTTTGTGGGATTCTAAAGGAGTGTAAATAATGTCACCCTCCAAAAAGATTTTTTTTGTTTCTGTAATTTTATCACTTTTGTATTTATAAGTCGTTGTTTACTCGTGGATGAGCAAAGTCTAAGTTTGGGGGTATTTGATAGATGTTTTTTATACGCATCTATAAGGTACTTATTCAGCTTAAAAATAATGATTCCATGAGGCTTTTGGTTAATAATATGTGTTTTGGAGCTTAATTGCGAGTTTCGGGGTTTTAGATGGAATAATGGAATTTGTGAAGGCTTTAAATGAAGAATTGAAGGAATGGTACAAAGTGAAAAGGCTGAAAAGAAGAAGGACCAGAAAAGATGAAGGCCTTGCGGCCGCATTCCCTCCACCCCTTGCCCCCGCAAGGTCCACAGTAAGGCAACCCGAAGGAACTGAAGGCCTTGCGGCCGCATGCCCTTAACACTTTGCGATCACAAGGGTAGCCGACTTTCAAAGACGGGAAATTTAACCCAATTCTACTCCGTGCCCTGTAAATTAACTCTAGTATAAATACAAACCATGTAGTCCTAAGTTCTAGGTCAAAAATAATCAGAATTTAGCTTGTACTTTATAGTTTTTCTTGCTTGTAATAATAGTTTAAGAGGATCGTTCATGTATTCTTTCATCCAATCGATTGATTCATCATCAAGGATGAACTAACCGCTCATATCTAGGAATTAGAGGAAACTTATATCGAATCTTTTGCTCTATATTAATTTCATATTCAATCAAGTCTTGTTGATCACAATGTTTATCAATTGCATTGCTATTTGGTTTTTTCCTAGATGAATGGTATCGTAATAGTTAAAGATCTAGAGGTGCGGATAACTACACGGCCATATGCATACGTCGTACACTGGCTCACCATTGTGATAAATTAAACCTATCGATGCACGAAAGTGATAAGTTATGGTTAGGTTCATATGTTCTTGTTCATAAGAGTATAGACTCGAATGAATTGTTTAGGATGGAGACTGAATTATAATTCAACAAAGTATACCAATCTTTCGTGAACGAACTCAAGATTTATTGATTGATACATTAGATAAAAGAGCATTAAAGTAGATACAAGTGAATCCTTATTTCTTGATTTCCCTCCATAATCAGATCTTCACAAGCTTTCTTTGCTACTTTTCAAAAACAGTTACTTGCTTTCTAGTAGAACAATTTAGTTAAATAAATAAATCAAAGAAACACCCCCGTTAGTGTTAATTATTACCAGTTTACTTGCTTTAGTTACTTCTTCTCTCTGTGCTTCGATTTTACTTTCCATACACTATACTCTATATTGATTCGTGCACTTGTGAGGTAAATAAATAAGACATCAATTATCCTAGCTCAATTACAATCACAATTTGTGAACATGTTCACAGGCACGGCTCATCGTCAAATAATCAAAAATATAATCAATTAATCACAAATAAGGATTCAATTCAACGTATATCGAATATTGACCGCAATATATAGTTTATTGACCGTACAACAATGAACATACATAAGCAAGTAGCTCCTTATCAGAAAGGTAGAAGTTTAACCAATTGAATTTGATGAAATTAGTACCAAAGTAACCCACGAGCTAAATTATCAGCTTTCTTGGTATTAGATTTAAGAAATAAGCTTGAATTAGAAATTGTATAAGGAACCTCTGTTATTTTCCTTGGTTCTCGTGTCTCCTATATCACTCAAGCTGACGGGCGAAATGAGATGGAGAAGGGATGGTAAATATAGCCTATATATATATATATATATATTACTAAATATAAAATGGTAAGATGTGTTGGTCAACAATAGCGATTGGTCATACTCATAATCACACAGAAAGGAATTGATTTGCAAAATATTTCCTATTAGCTAAAGTTCTAGCAAGTGGACTAAGGTATAATACAATATAATATTTAATATATGATATCACACTAACATAATGTATACAATTTAAATAATATTTTAAAATATTATTTAACATATTTTAAATAATATTTTAAAATAAAACAAAACATTTGACTATTCAACATACACCAGTTAATATAAAATTAATTCTTAAATGTTAACATTTCGGTTATTACAATTCTAGCATTTCAGTCAACATACCATTTTAATACTATAAAATAGTTAACGTAACATAGTTGATGTGCATATTTTGGATCCGCCAATAGCGTTTGGGCCTCGTTTAATGGCCCACTATATTTTGTATGATGTGCGAAGAACTGGGTCGGACCCATGCGCAACGAGCTAAATTCATTCCCTCAAGTATAAATAACCCCCTCTAGTTCATAGAGTGGGGGTTCTCTCTCTCTCTCTCTCTCTCTTACTGATTTAGAATCATGCATGCACTTGGGGGCTACGCGCCCTCTCTTTCATACTCAGTGTACTGATAAACACGCTAGAGGGTTTTTGGCGGGGGCCCTCCCCGCCGACTCACGGTGTTTGTCTTACATATAATATAGCCAGATATCCATCACCGACGACAACAGGACCGCCGAAGGGCAACTCCGGTAACCTACGTCCATCGCTACCTTCAGCACCCCCGGTATGATGCTTTTTTGGATACATCAGTTGGTTCCGTTGCCGGGAAGGGAAACAATGGAAAAAATTGAGTGGCTGAAGGGGAACTAAAATTGAGACAAAGCTTAAGGAAGGAATTATGACAAAACGAAGAAGATCATTTGAGGAAAGCCGCTGACATCGCAGAAGGATTTCTCTCACTTTTGAATAGATGGAGCAGTAAACCAAAACCGGCATCACAGATGGTTTCATCTCACTGGAGCGATGCCGGCGATACCACAACTACTGTCGTTCGACCTCGCACGCATCGCCATGAGGGGTTGTGGTGGGCAGAAGAACATTTCAACATCTTTCACCTTGTGCAAACCCAGGTCATAATATTGCAGCAGAGCATGGATGAATTTTAAGTTTCAACAACAAATTAGGAGCTGAAAGGGAGAGCAAACAAAATTTCAATTTCGTGGTCTTCTTTCCTGAAAATTAATAGAAGATGGCGACGGTGTCTTCTCCTCCGCTTATTATGTAGTTTGTGGAGCCTCGCCCATAACTGAAAATTGTTAGCAATGTGAGAATCGCCGTCAAAGGAACCAATGGTACTCACATGCGCTACCAATGACTGTGGTAGTTGTTGGCCCCTCACGCACTGGAGACACGCCCCATGTAATCCCTCCATCATGCGTCGGTTACGACGCATTAAAGGGCGTAACAGTTTTGGTGAGTAACTGGCCTGGTTCGTAGAAGGAGTGGGATGGTCTATTCATCCTCTTCGGGGTTGGTTCAGATTGGTTCCCACTTCCCACCATTCTCAGGTGCTCTCTTTCCTTTTTCCCTCAGTTTTCTATGAATTTTGCTCGTGTTACTCTGCTTGTCGGGTAGCAATTATACGCCTAACTAATTAAAGTTAAGTAAAAATGAAAAATCATTTGATTGCTCAAGAATACTGCAACTTGTACGGGTTTACAACAAAAAGAGAATGTGCTTAAGTCACCAATTATTGATTATCATAATTATGGGGTCATGATTATGATTTATTGGTTATTTAATTTTGGGTTAATTACTCATGACATTTATTATTTAGCATAAAGTAAATAAAATGTGATTAAGTCACCAATTATGACATGCAATATATGATATTATGAGGAGCATTCATGTCATATAAAAATTGCATTAAATACGTCTAATGTACCTTGAATTATTGACTTAATTGACATTGTGCACGAGATAACATAATTTATTTGCTTATGAATCAAAATAATGATATTACATCATTTTTTGTCGTGTTGTGTAGAAACGTGATTACTTTCTTGCTCGCATAAGTTAAATGCGCAAAACAAACCCCAATTTTATTAAATGGAGAAATATGCTTGATTTGCAAAAGATGCACATAAGGCTTCGGTATGAAGTCCATGTCAACAGAGCCTAGGCTTTCCCCAACAACTTTACCGTGCTCGAGAACACTACGAGCCTTAACAGGTAGTAACTACTCGGAGATTTGAGCAACCAGAATGAGCATATTATATGTCGGCCTCTGCCCGAGAGCCAACAATACTGATTAGGGATATTTCTCAACTCCAAGACAAACCCTCGCATTCGAGAAGTGAGGGCTACACCAAGGAAGATCAAGCATGATACGCTCCTTCCCAGGAGCTACTATGTACTTTGTGCCCGAGCACGCTATTGTTGTTCCCGAGCCACACTATCACATTTTGTTCTATGTACGCATGCGCTCTCTACTTGCTGCTCCATTATCAGAACGCTATTATTGTGCTCGAGCCACACTATCATATTTTACTATATGTACGCATGCGCTCTCTGCTTGCCGTTTAGTTATCTCGATTATTCTCTTTTTCACGAGTAAGAGGTATCTCTGCTCGTGGAAAAGGGTTGGTGTTCGAGCCTGTTATCTTGATTATTCTCTTTTTCACGAGTAAGTATCTCTTTCGTGTGGGGTTGGTGTTCGAGCCTGTTATCTCGATTATTCTCTTTTTCACGAATAAGAGGTATCTTTGCTCATGGAAAAGGGTTGGTGTTCGAGCATGTTATCTCGATTATTCTCTTTTTCACGAGTGAGAGGTATCTCTGCCCGTGAAAAAGGGTTGGTGTTCGAGCCTGTTATCTTGATTATTCTCCTTTTCAAGAGTAAGAGGTATCTCAGCTCGTGAAAAAGGGTTGGTGTTCGAGCCTGTTATCTCGATTATTCTCCTTTTCACGAGTAAGAGGTATCTCTTCTTGTGAAAAAGGGTTGGTGTTCGAGCATGTTATCTCGATTATTCTCTTTTTCATGAGTAGGAGGAATCTATGCTTGCGAAAAAGGGTTGGTGTTCGAGTGGTTCTTAGATTATACCTAAGATCAAATGTTCACCTTTCTGATGAGGATGATATATCTCTGCTCGCCAAAAGGCTCCCGCTCGAGTTTACTCGCCGTCGAGTTGTACATCGCGCTTACGTGCGTTTCTACTCTCTAGCTTTTCAAAGGTAGTTCTGCTCGCATAGTCGAGTACTGGGACTTGACCTTGGCCCAAGATCGCTCTGCTCGCTATATAAATACATACAATCAAGTTATAAAGTATACTGATTAATTAAAATATACAATGGCGGTCAAAAACGACTAAAGTCGTGACTCATTCGGCATTTCTGTTATCTTGTTTGCCAATGTGAAAGTGATTAATCCTCGGCCGTCCCAAGAAATTACTGGGAATCACGAGCGAATAGTACTCCTTAGCTCCTAGATGAATCTCGAAGAATAATGAGTAGGGGGCTACTAATGTGCATATTTTGGATCTGTCTCAATAGCGTTTGGGCCTCGTTTAATGGCCCACTATATTTTGCATGATGTCCGAAGAATTAGGTCGGACCCATGTGCAACGAGCTAAATTCATTCCCTTAGGTATAAATAACCCCCTCTAGTTCATAGAGTGGGGGCTCTCTCTCTCTCTCTATCTCTTACTGATTTAGAATCATACATACACTTGGGGGCTACGCGCCCTCTCTTTCATACTCAGTGTACTGATAAACACACCAAAGGGTTTTTGGCAGGGGCCCTCCCCGCCGACTCACGATGTTTGTCTTACAGATAATATAGCCAGATATCCATCACCGACGACAACAGGACCACGGGAGTCGCCTACGTTCTACCACTACCTTCGGCACCCCCGGTATGATGCTTTTTTGGATACATCAATAGTTAAATTTATTATAATACTAATATTTATATTATTTGATATAATATAATTAAGGAAAGTCGATAAAGTATTTTCAAGTCAATTATAACATGCAACAAAGTAGATTATTATGAGATAATTAAACTTACTAAAACTTTGGGTGTTACACCTTTTCTCCCTTAAGAGAATTTAGCCCCTAAATTCCTTACCATACAACATCAAAGAGATGAGGATACTTGTTCTGCATCTTAAATTCACTTTCCGAGGTAGTTTCTTCCACTATATAACTTTACCACAGAACTTTCACCATAGGTATCACTTTAGTCCTCAAGACATGCTCTTTACGATCTAAGATCTGAATTGGCTATTTGGTATACGATAAGTCAGGTTGAAGATGAACATATTCAGTTTCAAGTACATGTGAAGGATCGGGATTATATTTATGCAACATAGACACATGAAAAACATCGTGAATTCCCTCAAGTGTCGGTGGTAATGCAACTCTGTACACCAACTGCCCAATCCTCTCAAGCATTTCAAAAGGCCCAACATATCTCAGCGTAAGCTTACCCTTCTTTCCAAATCTATCCACACCACGAATAGGTGAAATCTTTAAGAAAACATGATCACCCACGTCGATCTCAAGATCCATCCTGCGATGATTAGTATAGCTCTTCTGGTGACTATGTGTTGTAAGTAATCTATCCCGTATCACCTTTCACTTTGTCAACAGATTTTTGGACTATTTCTGGACCCCAAATCTTAGCCTCTCTTACCTTGTCCCAACAGATAGGAGATCGAAATTTCCTTCCATACAATGCTTTATAAGGTGCCATCTCTATGCTCGACTGGTAGCTATTATTGTATGCAAACTCAGCTAACGAAAGATACATATCCCAACTACCTGTGAAGTCAAGTGAGCAAGCTCGTAGTATATCCTCGAGTATCTGGATATTCTTTTCTGATTGTCCATCAGTCTTAGGATGAAAAGCAATACTAAAACTCAACTTAGTACCCAAAGCCTCCTTGCAATGCTTGCCAAAATCTTGATGTAAATCGAGGATCCTATGTCTGACACAATACTAACAAGCATTCCATGCAATCTTACAATCTCCTAGATATACAATGTAGCAAACTGATTCAAAATGAAAGTCTTCTTAACAGGTAAAAAGTGTGCTAATTTAGTAAATCTATCAACAATGACCCACACAACATCATAATTCCGACTAGTTCGTGGCAAACTAGTCACAAAATCCATTGCAATGTTCTCCCACTTCCATTCAGGAATTTCCAATGGCTATAGTAATCATGCTAGTCTCCGGTGCTCCACTTTCACTTGTTGGCATGTTAGACATTTAGACATATAACTTGCAACTTCTCTCTTCATGTTACTCCACCAGAAATCTCTCTTCAAATCTCTATACATCATTGTGCTTCTAGGGTGTATCATATACTTCAACTTATGGGCTTCATCCATCATTTGTTGTTTAAGCTCACCATCATCAGGAACACATACTCGACCTCTAAACTTAAGCAATCCATCATTATGAACATGAAAGTCAAGTTATCCACCTTCCTTCAAAGATTTCAAACCTTTTGTAATTCAAGATAACATTCTTAGTTTCTCTTTAATCTTTGACAGAAGTAATGGTTGTATCCAAACATTCGCAAAAATCACACCATGATTGGATTCATAAGGATTCCAATAACAAGCATCAACTAACATCTTCCATTCACTAACCATCAAACATGAAACATACAACTTCCTGCTCAAAACATCAACAACTACATTAGCTTTCCTTGGTTGATACACGATGGTACAATCATGATCTTTCAATCTTTCCATCCATCGTCGTTGTAGCATGTTCAATTCCTTCTAAGAGAAAAGATACTTCAAGCTTTGATGATTTGTATAGACATCAAATTTATCCCCATAAAGATAGTGCTTCCATTTATGCAATACAAATATGATAGTTGCTAGCTCCAGATCATGTGTCGGGTAATGGTGCTAGCTTCCTTGAGGCATATGCAATCACTTTCGCACTCTGTATCAGTACACAACCCAATCCTTTCTTAGAAGCATCACTGTACACAATAAAGTTATCATTACCTTCAAGCAATGTAAGAATTGGTGCTTAAGTCAAACTATGCTTGAGCTCTTGGAAACTGGTCTCGCACTTATCATCCCACAAAAAAAAAAAAAGTTTCTTGTGAGTTAAATAAGTCAATCGACTAGCAATCTTCGAGAACCCATGTATGAACCTTCAATAATTCCCTGCCAATCCCAAGAAACTTTGAACCTCAGTAACAGTACTAGGTCGTTTCCACTCAACAATAGCTTCAACTTTAGTAGGGTCAACAGTAATGCCCCTCTGAGAAACCACATGCCCTAGAAAAGTAACCTCTCCCAACTAGAAAGCATACTTACTTACTGAACTTTGCATACAATTGCTTCTCTCGTAACAAGCTAAGAATAAATCTCAAGTGTTGCTCATGTTTCCTCTAAGGATTTAGAGTATACCAGAATGTCATCAATAAACACCACCATGAAATCATCAAGATATGGCTGCAAGACTCAATTCATCAAATCCATAAAAACTGCAGGTGCATTGGTCAATCCAAATGGCATAACTATGAACTCATAATGAACATACCTCATCTTGAAAGCAGTCTTTGGTATGTCTTCAGTCCGGATTCTCAACTGATGATAACCACTCCTTGGATCAAACTTCGAGAACACAACTTCTCCCTGTAGCTGATGAAACAAGTCATCAATGTTTGCAAAGGATATTTATTCTTCATAGTCACCTGATTCAGGCTACTGTTATAAATCCATAACCTCAGTGTTTGTGGGTGCCCCGATCGTCCCGCGCCCTGCGCTCCCTTGGTTAAGGGAATGCGGCGTGCGGAATGGACATCAATGCTCTCATTCCATCCTCTCTTGTCTAGGGGAAGACGAAATTAAAAGTGCGAGAGGAGTGTCGTCAAAAGCGCGTTGAATACGCCTCGGTCACTTTAGTGAATTTTTGGTCCATTATGGGAGCTATGGGTTTTCTATATCAAGTTATCCCGTGCTTAGGGCATAACAGGATGCATGAAAGTATCACCCTTTCGTTCACATCGTCCTTTGTGTAGGGGAAAATGGAAAGTGCAAGAAAGGATGTTGCAGGCCCCACTACAGACTTTATGAATATAGCCTTATGGCCTATTTCGTATCACTATGAGTGCTTTAAGTTTTCTATATCAAGTTATCCCTTTTTTAGGGGATACCAGGATATAAGAATACATCACCCTTTCATTCTCATTCTTCCTTTTTTAGGGGAAAGCGGGAAAGTGCGAGAAAGAAATGTTGCGATGCCCCACTGCGATCCAAAATGTTTTGCTAGAGTCGCCATCTTTATTTTAAGGAAGAAATAAAGAAAACCCAAAAAAAGAAAAACCAGAGAATGCAAAAAGAGGTTCGGAGGCTAAGTTACGAGTTGGGAAGGTGCTAGGCACCCAACTCGCCCTTTTGCTCTCAAAAACAGTTTTTCACTAAAGTATGCTTTTTGTTATATTTATCTAGCAAATAAATAAAACATTAACTACCTACAAATACATTCATATTTACAGACTTGCAGCCGTCTCCTTCCAATAATTACAAATACATTTAAAAATATTTGGTCATAATAATGACTCTTTTAAATGCTATTTTCTAAAATAATCCGGGCAGCACAACGACTTATATTTTTATATTGGACTGGATGGAAAATAGCTTTTTAATAAATTAACGCTCTTAAAGGCTCACCTTTTAGAGCGTGGTGTGCTCGCTCTGTCCTTCTCGAGAGAGGGAGTATTTTTCTTTTTGCTCTGCTACTGCTGCTACGGTTCGGGCAAAGTAATTGCTTGCTTTTCTGCTGCTGCTTGCTTGCTGCTGGCGGAAATCGGGTAGAATAAGGGCTTATTTCTGGCTGATTTGGCCTTTTCACTCGGGCAGAGCAACTGCTCTTTCCGAGGATTTTGGACCGGGGAAATAAGGTGGATACCTAACTAGGGGGCTAAGGATCATTTTAACCGGTTAGATTTGCTTTTGGAGGAGTTTTGGTAAGGCTTCGAGGTTTTATAAGAGATGGAACTCACTATCACTCGATCACTCATAAATCTCGCAGTGTAACAACAACGCTGAGAGCTTTTGGGGTTTCAAAGGTGTGCTGAAAGCGAACCCCGAGGCCTCTACTTATAGGCTGGGAGAGGGACATTGAAGGAATTAAAATTCCTTCCTTTACGCTTCAATTCCTTGTACAGTGTGCCGGAAAATCGATACATTGCGTGAACTCTAGCACTCCTGTAGCACTTTGGGAATCCCTGTAGCAAGAGTGGGTTCCGAGTGAAGGTATTTTGGGTGCCGCACCCAGCATCCTAGTTGGCAGCACCAACTATTCAAACTTTGGCCATTTTTGACACTTTAGCCCCTGCATTCCACTGTTTTGCGCATTATGTTTTATCTTTTGCACTTTTAAACCCTGTAACTCGACATTTGTTATGTTTTAACAGGTCTTGATATCACATGCCAGAGTTACATACCAGGGGTACGGAATTGGGGTGTCTACAGAGCCCCTCAACGATGGAGTCTATGGGTAACCCACAGCTTACTGAGTAGACGAACATCGTTGATAAGAAATAGACTCTCCAATTTCGAGCAATTATAACGGGGAGAGATGCAATAGGTAGCAGTTATAATGCAACAGTTTATAATGCTAACCAAACCTCCATATCCTAGACATATTTAGTCGGTTATATCAGGTTATCGTAGTTTTTAAGCAGATATGCAAATTAAATGCTCTAATGGTCAGACCTACTAAAGTAGGCTGCCTACGTATCCCTTAATAAAGGAAATCAGACCAGACGTAGTTCGGGCTAAGCCAGAACAAGCATGTTGCGACGGTCGTGCCTACCGAAATAGGCTACCTACGTATCCTTATCCAAGGAATCAGACCGAACGTAGTTCACATAAATTGTTGACAAACAAGCGATGCGATGGTCATGCCTACCGAGATAGGCTACCTACGTATCCTTAGCCAAGGAATCATACCAACCGTAGTTCACTCCAAAGTGAACAAACAAACAATGCTGGGCGGAATGCGATGTCTCCTCAGGAACTCAGTCTTCGTAGGAGAACAAAGCCTTTCCCTCTGACCCGGGGTTGCCGCCCCTTTAGGGAAAGTTTCCAAACACAGACACAAATGCATGGAATGCATCGCCTCCTCAGGAACTCAGCCTTCGTTAGAGAACAAAGCCTTTCCCTCTAATCCGGGGTTCCAGCCCCTTCAGGGAAAGTTTCCAAACACAAACACAAATGCATGGAATGCATCGCCTCCTCAAGAACTTAGCCTTCGTCAGAGAACAAAGCATTTCCCTCTGATCCGGGGTTGCATCCCTTCAGGGAAAGTTTCCAAACACAAACACAAATGCATGGAAAAGGTAAAATACTTACCTTTTCTTACCTTTGCTTTGCTTTTGCGACCTCTGCCGCTTTGCGACTTACGCCACCTTCGCTACTTTTTTGCTTTATCTTTGGGGGTTTTTTCTTTCTTTGCATTTCGAATTTTCTTTGGAAATCTTCCCCTTTTTGCTGCTGTAATTTCCGTCCTTAGCTGGAAATTTTCTTCATTGTTGCTGCATTTTCCGGCTTCAGCTGGAAAATTTTCTTTTGCTGCTATTTCCGGCCTTGGCTGGAAATTTCTTCTTTTGCTACTGCATTTTCCGGCTTTAGCTGGAAAATTCTCTCTTGCTACTACTTCCGACCTTGGCTGGAATCTCTTCTTTTCCTGCTGCATTTTCCGACTTCAGCTGAAAAATTCTCTTTTGCTGCATGCATATATATATATATATATATATATATATATATATTCTTGCATTCTTTCTTTTGCATGCATTCCTCTTTTCTTGGTTTGCATTTTTTTTCTTCTTTTCTTTTGCTTTTTTTTTTTTTTTTTGCATTCTTTGCTTTGAATTTTTATTTATCATTATTTTGCATGCTTGCATTTATCATTATTTTGCATGCTTGCACCCTCTTTTTTTCCTTTTTCTTTTATAGAAACTTACCTTTGCCGCCGATTTTTCTGACTTTTCTGCTCATTATGCGGCTAATATGATGGAAATATGGGCTTTTCTTTGCCTTTAGATGGATGACCACAAATTTTGGTTAACAAAGTTAACTTTGTTAATTTTCCGTTAAGCTTCAAGGGTCATTTTGTAGCTTTGGAACTTGGAGGACCTGAGTGCAGAACTTTCAAACTTTGGAGGGGGAAAAGGAAAATTTCCCTTTTTCCATCCTTAAGTGGACGGGCAAGGGGCTGAAGGCAGAAACACGGCTTCTCTTCTTCATCTTCATTCCTCTGCTTCTGCTCTACGACTTCCATTTCTGCTTTGCTCATTTTCTTTCATTTTTGCTCCTTTTCTCATTTTCCTTTCGCCAATTTGCGTATTTTCCCTAGCATATGGCTTCTTTGTCTTGATCTAGGAAGGGGAAGGCTCCCATGCACCTAGAAACAGGCAGAAGGGGGAAGGAATTGGTCAGAAATTTCATCAGATACCGCTATTCCAAGGATGACTGGGGCAATATTCACTGTGATTGGAACACTCACGTATCCAATCTTCCAAATTTGGCTGTAAGTTTCTTCTTTTCAAAACCCATTTGGATATTTTCTCAGATCTGGTAAATTTTTGCACTGCTTTGGCTTTTTGGAGCATTCCCGACCCTGCTTATAATGCTTATGCATGCAATATATATGCTAGAATGATGCATTTTCATGAAATTTATGCAATTTATTTTTGCGATGCATAATTTAACTAGTGGGCACTATTTGACCCTGCAATGCATGATTTATATTTTTAATGCAATTTGGCTATATGATGCACGCTCTATGCTGAAATAAAATTAATATGATGCATGCTTATGAAATAGACCTCCTTTTTTTCAGGCATATTTTCGGATGCATGCAGCACGTAACATGAACACTTTATGCAATAAAACTCATTTCCATGAAATGCTTATGATGTATAGACATAATAAATGTCATGGGAATATTTTCTTTCATAATTTGCGACATTTCATTTTATTTTTGCTAATGTTAAAATGCAATTATTCGGGCATTAAATGCAAATGATAAATGCATATATCATTTAATTGATGCGAATGCAACATAAAATGTTTTATGGGATGCTTGCTAATATGATGCATGGGCATTTTTTATTCATGTGCAAGGAAATGTGAAAAATGCAAAACATATATTTAACATTTTTTTTCAATATTTTGAATGCAATGAAAATCTTTCTTTTTTTAAAAAAAAATTCTTTTCCTTTTTCTCTTTTTTTTTAGAGATGCTAGAAGATACAAATCAATATTTTTAAATGCTAAAATGCAATAATAATGATTATTATCATTTTCTTTTTTTTCTTTAAAATGCTCAAAATATTTTAAATGCCAAAAAGATGCGTTTTCTTCTTTTTCAAAATTTTTGAATGCAAATGCAGAATAGAGACTATTATGCAAACATTTTATTTATAATATGCAACATGCTTATTTTTAATAATGTACGCAGAAAATAAAAAGATAGTAAACTTACCTCTTTTTTCTGATATGCCATTTTCTTTTTTTTTCTTTTTTTCTTGCAGCTGCGGATGCCCTTGAGACGGGTTCGGGCCACCTGTGCCAATGTGACCGAGATTTATGCTTTGCTGCCCGAGGCGGCACATGTTTTGATTGAGGGCTTCAGTTTCAACACCTTTTTGCGGGCTTTTGGCCCTTTCCGCAGTTATCTCCCCATTTATGATGTGCTGAGAGATTATTGGTGGGATACTACCCACACTTTTCATTTCGGCTGGGGGGAGGCGACTATGACCCCTTGCGACTTCGCTGCTATCACTGGTCTTCCTACCAGCATTGGGAAGACTCTGGTGCCTGACTACACTCTCCGTCAGCGCCATGACGAGGTGGAGGACCTCCTGGGCTTCGAGCCTGAGTATAAATCGGCTGATGAGATCCTGATAGGCAGGGTGCGGAAGTGGCTTATGAACAACGCCGGGAGAGTTCCAGAGGATGATCCCGTGGCCGTAGCCCGTGTTGCCAGAGCATTTTTATTCTTTTTCCTTGGCACGTCACTTTTTGCCAATTCCTCCACCAGCTTGAGGGTTTCTGTTTTGGCATGCCTGGCGGATTTTGAGGAGATGGCTAGTTGTGACTGGGGGCAGGCAGGCTTGGCGGAGCTTTATGCTTCGATGGATAGGGCCAGCCGCAACGATTCACCGACCCTGAATGGGTTAGCCCCGGCGTGGGAGGTATTTTCCTTTTCCCTACCTTTATTATTTTTTTTCCATCATGCATATATATATATATATATTTTTTTTTTTTTTTTTTTTTTTTTTGCAGCATATTATTTCTTTTTCTTTTTTTGGCTGATGATTTTTCTTTTTCTTTTTCTTTTTCTGCAGGTCTGGGCTTTTTCATTTTTTCACTTCACGCCGCGCCGGTTGAAGGAGCGCTTCCACGAGCCACCATACTTGAATGAGTTCGTGGATGAGAACAGGGTCAAGCCAGAGCGAGACAACAACTGCTCGAACATTGATTGGGTGCGGGAACGCATTGCTGGTTCGAGCGTAGGCACCGTGCACTTCCTCCCCTGGAGGGGCCTGATTGGTCATTAATGTTGTGACCTTGGAGATGAGACACTGCAGGATACTGATGGTATCCATTATGGTTGATTCGTTGTATATGGGCGAGCGGGTCAATCGCTAGTATTCTCCACTCTTGACTCCCCCAATCGCTCCTCCTATGCCTCACATGTGGGTAATTGAGCCAGACTTTCTGCCAAACGGGTATCAATATCTGGCAAAGTTTCCTATGCCCCTGAGCGATTTTCCTCCCATGGCATACGAGGATTTCTTGAGGACTGTGCTTCATCCTCCCCTTCCCGTTCCTGCGATAGCCAGGCGGGCTTCAAATGCTTCTGCCAGGCCGAGGCCTTCCATTCCATTTCTCAATGAGCATCTAGAGTTCTCTGCACCTGATGACGCTTTCTCTACCTTTAGATATCATCGCGGCGACAGGATGGTGGAGGAAGTCCTTCCTTATGCTGATATTCCCGAGGAGAGCCGGGTTCCGGAGCAGGCTCATTCGGTAGACACATTTCATTTTTTTACTTCTCTTTTATGCATATATATTTTTTATTTCATCATTTTTTCATGCATATATTTTTTGGAGACTAATATTTTTTTTTCACTTTCTCACTTTTTTATTTTCAGGTGAATGTGTCCACCTACAAGAAGCTGCTGTGGGGTTTCTATAGCATCAACAAGCTTTACTAAAAGCTTGTGGACGAGTTCACTTGCCGTGGGAATGATGCGGTGTGGCAGACCAGGCGCTGGGATGATGATGACGATGATGAAGAGGCTGCACGATCGAGTCGTGCTCGGGGTAGAGGACGAGTATATAGGGCTGGCGACAGAGAGGGTCCTCGAGTCATGGGAGGTGGTCTTGACAAGAGCCAGTATTCTCGTGCCCATTAGCTTTTTAGATACCTGCACTTATTAGCTCTTTTGTCTTTTTTGTTTTTTCTCTTGTACCAAAATCTGTACAGATAATTATTATGCAATGCAATATAATTTTATATGATTCAAGGAATTAAAATACAGACTCAATACTCATGCACAAAATAAAACTATACCAAAATCTAGGGGTAATGGCACGTTGTGGCTCAAAAAAGGATTTTAGAAAAATACACATTTAGACTGGATCGGGCTTTTCTGCTGATCTTCGGGGAGGAAAAGGCAGTCTCCTCCTCCTATGCTTGAGTTGATAATTGGTGCAAGGCTATTGTTTATAGCCCTTTCATTTTTCTCTGTGATCAGACAGAGCAACAGGCAGTGGTCAGAGCCGAAAATACCAAGATACCAGGTTATTTTGAAGAATAGTGACCAGGACCCTGGCGCCACCTATAAGGGTTATGGGCGCGGCGCCAGGGAGGCTTTTAGGCGGCGCCCAGAGTCTTTCCTCTCAGTTCCTCGCCAGATCGTGCTCGAAATCGCATTTCTCAATTTTTTTGGTATAAATGGCGGACAAGGGAGCGTCTATTTTTCATCAGGTCCTTCGCCTTCTCACTTAAGCTTTCATCCTTTCTTCTGCTCAGCTTTTGCCTTCTTTTATTAGATAAATTTTCGCATTTTTCCCAAAAATGGCTGCACCTGCTCATACAGCATTGGAGATAGAAATTTATGAAAATGCCCTGTATTTCTGGATCCTTTCCCTGCAGTTAGATGAACGTGATTGGTTTGAACACATTTATGGGTTCAAGTGCCTGTTGTCATGGAGTAACATTTATATAAATTGGAATATGTTGCAAGGAGCCTCCAGGTTTTGGTCACCTCAAGACCACCTTTTCATTTTTGGCATGAATGAGATGTGCCCCACGTTTGAAGAGTTCTGTGCTATGGTGGGGATGGCACCCTCTAGCCTTATTGCAGTGCCTTCTCATGGGAGGCGTCCATACATGGCAATCAGGGAGCTCTTTGGCACCACTCGCGTTTCCAGGCTTCTACAATGGAGTAACTTTTAATTTGACCGTCCTTCCTGGGGCCTTTACAGAGTTCAGGGAGGATGACCATGATTACTTGAGGCGTCGGTTATCAGCCCTTTTTCTTTGCCTGGTGGGGAGATACCTACTGGTTGGCCAGCCCAGATATATCAATGTGCGGGTCGTGGACCTAGCTTTGCAGGCTCGAGATCACCGAGTAAACATTATCCCGATGATTCACATGTGGCTGAAAGAGCATTTCCTCTGGGTAATGGGCCCCATGCCGTCGGGAGCAAGGTATGATCCAGGGCTCTATGGCTTTCGCGGTCATTTTCCTCAGACCAATTTTTCGGAGATCGATTGGGTTGAGAGTTTCTTACGTAGGGGCTCCATGGATATAATATGGGTCATCAGCCACTGGCAGATTTGGCGCTTTATTCTGTATTCTGCGGGATATACCCAGGTCGTTTTGCTGGGTATGAGCGTACCTCTTTTTATAGGGCAGACAGAATCTTGCACCAATTTGGCAGGGAGCAGCTAATTCCTGACTCGAGCCGTCCTGTGTCTTTGGAGCTTGATAATAGTAGGGACCTGGGCACCATTATCCAGAAGATGTGGCAGAGGACTTTAATAGGCTGCAGGTGGCCTATCTCTACTCCGATTACATGCTCCTTTCCCACGAGTATCTGCCATGGATCATGGTGGCTGCTGAGGCGCTTTCCCGCATAATCAGGCGTGGATTAAGGCGACTGTTGGGCCATCACATATCTAGCGGCATAGATGCTCGCCTAATGGAAATAGGCGAGGACATAGAGAGTTCGGGGCTAGTTGTTCCCCAGGCCTTACTGGAGGAATTTAGGCAGGTGCACAATCTTGGTGCCCAAACGGCTCTTGGTCCAACCACAGTCGGTCCTAGCAACGCGCCCCCTCAACTGAGCAATGTGAGCAAACAGCATAATCCTTGGGAACCAGAAGAGGTTATCCCTCCCCCTCAGACTAGATGTGGCACTGCCCTTAGGAGTGATGGCAATGCGCCCCCTCGGCTGAGCAATGTGAGCAGGCGGCATAATCCTTGGGAACCAGAAGAGGATATCCCTCCCCCTCAGATTGGATGGGGCACTGCCCTTAGGAATGATGGGGCTGGTTCGAGTAATATGGCTTCTCAGGAAAATATGTATGCTGATGATAAGGAAGAGGAGGACACTTCCGGTGGTTCTCATACTGGTGAGACTGGAGCTTCTTCTGTGCCTCGCAGAAGGAGTATATGGTCCCGGCTGGGCTGACGCCGCAGGCACTGATGGACCCCTTCGAGGCTAGAGCTGCAAACGAAGGATAGTTGGGGGAACAAGGGGGGTAGAAGTAGCAAAATAATAAATATGTACATGCAAATAATGCATAACTTAAATATCTTTAGCAGTTATCCCTAAGTTGCACCTTAGAACCTTATTGTATTTTGGTATTTTATTTTATTTATTTATTTTTTATGCGAGCTTTCGTCGTGATTTCTCTTTCTTTGTCAGTCGAGACTCTGCATGCTAAAGACGGGATGTCGGATGCTGAGAATTCAGATAGTGTATTCCCTCCCCTTTTCTCCTGACTTTTCATTGTTTTTTTTTTATGCTCTAATTTTTTCCTAGGTCGCCCTTTCTGGTTTTCAACCTAGCGAACCCTTATTTCTCTTTTTTTTTTGTTTTTTTGTTTTTTTTAATTTATGCTCTAATTTTTGCCTAGGCCGCCCTTTCGGGTTTTCAACCTAGCGAGCTGGAGAGGGAAGCAACTGCCAGATAGATTAGCTCAAGCATAATATCTTTTGAGCTTGTCGAGGTTGAAGGGCTGAACAAGATCTTCCCCTTCTTGGTTCGTGAGGAGTACTGCACCTCCTAACCGGATTTCTTTGACAATATATGGTCCCATCCAAGGAGATTTCCACTTTCCCCTAGTATCAACATAACTAGGAGGTTTTTCTCGAAGCACTAGATCTCCGACTTGGATGTTGCGGCCTTTGACTTTTTTAATGAAGGCTCGGGCTATGCGCCTTTGATATGCTCGAGTATGCTCCAATGCTAGCAAGCGTCGTTCATCGATTAGGGCTAATTCTTCGTATCGCCCTTTGACCCAGTCGATTTCTGATATGTTGGATTCCATCATCACTCTTAATGATGGAATTTCAACTTCTATGGGCAGCACTGCCTCCATGCCATATGCTAGAGAATAGGGAGTAGCCCAAGTGGGTGTGCGGACTGAAGTGCGATAGCCCCAGAGGGCTAATGACAATTTTTCTGGCCAGTCTCTTCCGGTGTCAGCCATTTTTATGATAATATTTTCCAGTGTTTTGTTGGCTGCTTTGACGGCACCTTTGGCTTGCGGTCGATAGGGGGAGGATTTATGCCTTTGGATTTTGAATTCGTCGAGTAGACGATTTACGTCCCCTTCAAAATGTGTGTCGTTGTCGGAGATTATTTCAAAAGGCACCCCATATCGATATATGATGTTGGTCCGGATGAATTCGGACACCTTTCAGGCATTTAGGATTTTATAAGAAGAGGCTTACACCCACTTTGTGAAATAGTCGACGGCTACCAGAACGTATTCGTGGCCATTAGATCCCTTCGGGTGAATTTGGCCTATGACGTCGATTCCCCAAGTTGAAAAGGGTCAGGGGGCTGTGGAGTTATATAAGATGTGCGGGGACACATGCTGCAGATTTGCGAAACGCTGGCACTTGTCACAATGACACACCCACCGAATACAGTCGATCTCAAGCGTACTCCAATAGTACCCCTGCCGAATAACTTTCTTGGATAGCATATGGCATTCATGTGGGGCTCGCAGGTACCACCATGAAGCTGGTCCATGATTTTCTCGGCCTTTGCTTGATCGACGCACAATAAATTAAGGCCTTGATAATGCCTTTTGTATAAGCTGCCACCGCTGAATACAAATTGCGATGCCCGTCTCCGTGGGGAGATTTTGCCTCTTTTGTCCAAGCTGGGAGGATAGATCCCCTTCTCGAGCGCATTTAGATATCGAGTACCGTGGCTCGTGATCTGCTTCGTGGCCGTGCATTAATTTTGAAGCAGTATGCCAGAGTGACCTTTTTCCCAACTACAAATGGTTGGACTTGGGTCTCTGCGGGAATTTGGACCAACGATGCTAGAGTGGCTAAGGCATCGGCAAATTGATTTCTATCTCGCGGCAAGTAGTATAACGAGATAGAATCAAATTTTCTGGTAAGTGCCATTAGCCTGGCATGATAAAGCCGTAGCCGGGGATCTTGGGTCTTCCATTTCCCTTCGACTTGATTTATAATCAGAGCGGAGTCCCCATAGACTTCCAGGTCTTTGGCTCCTTTTTGGAGAGCTTCTTCTAGGCCAGCAATACAAGCTTTGTATTCAGCTGTATTATTTGAGCACTCGAACTCCAACCTCACGGCTAGTGGAGTGTGGGAATCTGCCGGGTCGATTAGCAAGATTCCTATGCCGAAGCCTCTTTTATTTGCGGCTCCGTCAAAGAACATTTGCCAGTTGGTGTCATGGTCAGTAATTTCCAAGACTCCTTCGTCTAGGAAGCTAGGCTCAGCTGCATCTTCTATTTTTAAGGGCAGATCGGCTAAATGGTCTGCAATTACGCTGCCTTTGATAGATTTGAGCGTAACATAAGTTATGTCAAACTCGTTGAGAAGAAATGACCACTTAGCCAGTCGGCTAGATAGTGATGGCTTGCCGAAGATGTATTTTATAGGATCCATCCTGGAGATGAGCTTGATGGATCGTCCTTGCAGATAGGTCTTGAACCTTTGCGTTGCCCAGACTAGGCCGGTGCAGCTTTTCTCTAGTGCTGAGTAATTTAGCTCGCTTCCTTGCAGCTTCCTACTTATGAAGTAGATAGCATTTTCCATGTAGGAATTTTCTTTTTCTTGGGCGAGCATAGCCCCTACTGACGTGCCTGTGACGGTTAAATATAGGAGAAGCGATTTATGTGTATGGGGAGGAGCTAGCACAGGTGGATTGGTAAGATAAACTTTTATTTTTTCGAAGGCTAGCTGGAATTTCTCGTCCCAGACTTAGTCAGTATTTTTCTTTAGGAGTTTGAAGAGAGGCTCACATATAGACGTCAACTGTCTGATGAAATGGCTGATATACTGCAATCGGCCCAGGAAGCCTTTGACTTCAGTTGGACATTTTGGCTGCGACATCTATATGATGGCTTTAATTTTGGCTGGCTTGATCTCGATACCCTGCTCAGTTACCATGAATCCCTGGACTTTGCCCTTGGTAACCCCAAATGTGCATTTTGTAGGGTTAAGCTTCATTTGGTGCTTTCTCAACCTTTCGAAGAATTTTCGAAGGTCTTTGATATGAGCACCGTTGGCGTCGCTGGAGTGCACGATCATGTCATCGACATAGACCTCGATCTCTTTATGAATCATGTCGTGAAAGAGGGTGGTGGCAGCCCTTTGATAAGTAGCCCCGACATTTTTTAGCCCAAATGGCATGACATTGTAGCAGTAGGTTCCCCAGGGAGTAGTGAATGAGGTCTTCTCCTGGTCTTCTGTTGCCATTTTGATCTGATTATAGCCCAAAGATGCCTTCGACGATTTAAAGATTCGATTTCATGAGTGTCTACCACAATATCAATATTGGGTAGAGGGAAGTCATCTTTGGGCGACGCCTTATTGAGGTCGCAGAAGTCTACACAGATCCAGACCTTGCCATTGGGCTTGGAACGTTCACTATATTGGACAGCCAGATCGGGTATTCAACTACCCGAATAAATTTGACACGCAGCTGCTTCATAATTTATTCTTTCACTTGTAGTGACCATTCCGGTTTAATCCGGCGGAGCTTTTGCTTGATTGGCCGAGCATCCGGATATATGGGAATCCGGTGTTCGACTATGGCTGGATCTAGCCCGGGCATATCTTCATAGGACCATACAAATATGTCCACGAACTCTTTGAGGAGATCAATAAGTGCTACCCTTTCGTAATTCCTGCGTGTAGCCGGCGATTTTAATTTCTTTTATTTCATTGTTCAACCCGCATTGATAGTGGACAAGTCTTCGCTGGCCGATGAATGAGATTTTTCTTGGTGCTCGATCGACTTTACAAGTTCAAGCAAATAATTTTATCTTTGGGTCTCAGGTCCCAATGAGCACAATAATAAGCTAGAAGGGGGGTTGAATAGCTTATTAACACTTTAAAACTTTTAAAGTAAGTTCCTTGAAAGTTACTTGCAATCTATGAAAAGAATCAAGTAGCGGAAGACCTTCAAGAAATTGTTCCGTGTCCGCCGATAAGGACTACCTAGACCTTTTACGATTACTTAAGTTCTCACGAAATGGATGAAGTAAACAATGAACCGAAAGCAGCTCAATAATTAAATGCATGTAAGGAAATAACACAAGTATTTTGGGATGGTTCACACTATAATGAGTGCTACGCCCACCACCAAGGCAATAACCTTGGATTTAAATTGTGCACTATGTTTTCCACTTAGATCAATTACAAAGAATATCCCTAATGGATCGTGTACAAAATATTGACTTGTGTTTGTCTAGGGAATTAAATATCTCAGAATACAAGATATTTAATTGCAAGTGTATATAGTTAATGGAAGTAAACAACAAGAAGAATAAAACAATAAATGTTGAAGAGCTTCTTGTTGTTGACGAGGACTTCTAGATCTGTTGAGGATCTATTGAATGCACTGAAATAAAGACTTGGAGTTGTGTAGATTCGAGCAATTCTTTAAGTGTTCGATTGATTCTGCATGCTTGTCTCTTTGTTCCAGCCTTCAATGGCGATTTAAAACAGTGCACTTCAAAAGATCCGTTGAGAAGACGAAGACTTCAACAATTCTTTTCATAAATGCATTAAATGCATGGGTCACAATAGGAATTTCGTCTTCACGATAACTAGAGCGATAATCATTTCGAGATCTTCAAAAAGGTGGGCGATTTGGTGTCGATTCGAGAGATGAAGCGTAGGGATACCGCTTATCGCTTTTACAATCGCTCAGACGAAAAGTTTTGCTTTTCTGAAAGTTGCTTTCGCGGCTTGACATGTCGAAAAGACTTGGATTAATTCAAATATCATATGGGAATAAGTTTGAATTAATCCACCTAGCTTTGATCCGAGAGGACACGTGAAGCGCATCACCGGACACGAGGTCTACCGATCTTAAGCTTTGAAAGTGTCTTCCTGAAGGAGAAGTGGTCTTCCGATGTTCCCCGAAAAGTCCTACAAAAACTATACAAGGCAAAGTTCTATACATGCCACGCTAATCGATACGCACCCGATTAGCCATCAAGTATAAAACTAATGTAATGTATCGATCGATATAAATTTAACATAAGAATCAACAATCTCCTCCTATTTATATCTCGTCATCATTACTACAAATGAGGGTTTTAAAACAAGCTATTTAATAGATAATAGCATGTCCGAGAAAGTTTATATATTACGAATCGGTAGACATGCCTCTATTAACGTAATAACACCTCGATGCAAGGGACTAATCTAAGTGCATACAAGAATAAGAGAGTCAAAGAATACACAGATCGCCAGCAGCTTTAAATCAATTTAAACCGAATGTTTAAATTCTAATATAGATAAACAATAAATCAAAGAAGAATTTAAACAACATAATTTTTGAAAAAGCAAGTAATCATCTCAGTATTTATAAACAAGATGTTTACATTTGACGTAGTTTTCAAAAATAAGATAAATACAAAGGAAAGGGAAGAAAAGATACAAAAGCTACCAAGGTCTTTTCCCTTTCCTTTGTCGCAGCCTCCTTTTTCTTCTTTCTCGCTCAGCTCTTCCAGCCTTCTTTGGTATTCTATCAGATCGGAGGTCCGTGGAACGAGAACCAGAGTCCAGCTTCTTCACGAAGACGGCCGTTTCTTCCATCAAGATTCTCGTTGATAGATCTCATTTGTTTCTCCTCCGTGATGGCCGATCACGATCCCTTGGCATTCATAACGCCGAGCGAGTTTCGAGCGAGGTTGTTGAAGTTCCATAATAGGAGTACGATCGTGACTTAGATGGAGAGTGATGGCGTGGAATAGCTCGTAGAAAATGGAACCGATGATACGACAGCCTTCATCTCGCTGAAGCAGCGATGTTGATCTTGACATCGGTGAAGTCGTGCCGCATCTCCAAAACGAGTCCGCACATCCTCTTGAAAGCCGAAGATGATTTGCAAGATTTATCGCCGGCCTCGCCGCAGCGGGTCGCAATAGCAGAGTAGATGCTTAAGTGAAGTTCGCCTAACCGCCGGTAGATGGCATCTAGTGACAAAACTTCAAAGATTGGTCGGCCGATTGAAGTAGAGGCTTGGCCAATGTGAATTGTGCCTGCAGAGGCGAGTCCGCAGCCTAAAGGGCGCTTGGAGAGGGGAGTTTCGAGGCTAAGTTAAGAAGTCTCTGGGTTGGTATGGTTTTTGGAAGAGGATATATGTGGAGGGTGGAGGGGAGTTGGTGGGGAATCCATTCCATATCGTCGAATTTTCACCGATGTGGAGGATTGGGGAATGGGTTCTAGAGAACCGTAGAAAGAAGGGGCGTGGTAGAATAGGAATTTTGGTTTTTGAAGAAGGCCGGGAGGTCGGTTGAGAAGGTCGAGGAGGTTGATGAGAAGAGGTAGATCTGCCACGACGAAAGTTCAAGAGGAACTTGGCAAACAGCCAGGTCTAAGGGTTGTGGTGTGGTTGAAGAAGTTGGTTGGGATTGGGGTGGTGAGAGAGGTGGATGGGTCGTGAGTAGTTAAAGTGGCGAGGAGGAGGAGGAGATGGGGTTCCTGGCCGGCTCCTCCTCGATTTTTGAGGCCTCCCCGAGGGATAGACTCCTGAGGTGGTGAATTCCTCCGAGTAGATGACCTCGGGAAGGAATAGATGAAGCGGTTGACTGTATGGTTTGGGCAAGGCCGGTAGTTGGTCGGGGTTCTGTAGTTGGTATAGTTGAAGGGCTTACAGCTGAGTGTTCAGCATCTGCAGAGGTAGTTGGTTGGTGGCGGTAGAGGATTGGGTACCCAGAGTTTCTTTTTCTTCCTCGCCGGCTGAATATGAGACTCACCGCTTCATCTGAAGAGGTTGGAGGATCGCAAGTGGTGGTCGTCAAGCCAACGTTTTACGAAGTCTCCTTCGCTTAGGCTTGGGAGTGGGTGCGGGAGGTGGCGAAGGAGGTTGGCCGGATTGGGTAGAGGGTTTGGCTTCGGGTAGATGGAGGAGAGAGAGTGGCTAGATTGGCCTCGGTGCCTCTTCTTCCGGCCTTCCTTCATCTCCCTACGGATCCATTTGGCCTCGCTCCTCTTCGCTTGAGCTACCACTTGCCTTGTCCTTTTCGCTTTGCCTTTGGTCGCTATTTTGGATCTTAGCAAAGATCTCTCGCTTTCATCGGCCCTTTGGCCTTAACATGGAGGTCCGTGGCCACTTGTTCATTAAACTTGGCAGAGGCCTTTTCGAAGGACTTGAGCTTGCATACATGTGCTTCCATGTTGAAGCTGGGTGACCAAGATAGGCAGCGCAGCTTGGCCACTTTGTCAAGAGAAACCTGGCGGTAGACCTTTCTGGCTTGTTCCTCGTATTCAGTATTTATCGAAAAACGAGGCCGTGAGTTGTTTGTCCTTGGCCACCGTATATAACTCATCTTCTTTCAAAGAAGAGTTGATGGTTGCATCATCCCTTAGAGGCGGTAAATGCTGATAAGTCCGACGAAGGCGCTTTTGCAAGTGGGGTTGCCTCTTTGCTTTCTCCACCCACGCTTAGCTCGTCAAGATGATGAGCCCCCGCTTGAGACGGTTAAGAAATATAGCACTTGTCGGCTTTGATCTGGCCGGGCAAGAACATGTCATGAGCTCCACTCTTTACATGCCTGGGAAGCCATGAGGGGAGTAGATGTTTTCGAGAGCCTCAAGTTGGGAAAATAGGTAAACAAGAAGAAGAACGTGAATTTGCGTAAAGTAGTTATGCAGAGAGAGAGAGAAAAGTTTCGTCAAGGAGTTTCAGAAGTTTGGAAATGACGGTCGCTCGAGGACTATTTAAAGGCGAGAAAATATCGCTTTGAAAAGCTGAACTTAAGATATTTTCTTAAGTACCAATTTTGTCCTTGACCCTTTTATTGCTTTAGAAACCCTTTAGCGTAAAATAGACTAAGTAAGAGTACTAACCTTTAGGTCTCCCAGAAAGCTTAAGAACTTACGCTCTTCCGATTAGTCTAATATCGGGTCTACTGTATGAAGGAAACATTAACAAAATATTGAAATTAAGCAAGAGGATCAATCATACCAAGATTTCTCCTTAAATAAGCAAACCCGGTGGCATCCAAGGGTTTGTGAGAATGTTCCGCTAATTGATGCTCGCTTGAACATATTCCGCATCGATGTTACCTTTTTCCACATGATCTTGAGAAAATGATAACGAATATCAATGTGCTTTGTCTTTGAATGCATCATCGGATTTTGGAGACGAGATATGATGTGTTGTCACACATGATTGGGCGCTGCCTTGATGTGTAGTCCACCAATTGTTGCTTCATCCATAGCAGCTTGAGAGCAACAAATGCTTGCAGAATGTATTCTCGCTCGTGGTTGAGTTTGCCACCGATCCTTGTTTCTGCAAGACCATGAGACGAGTCTGCTTCAAGAAATTGACAAGTCCCACGGTGCTTCTTCTCAAGCATTTTGTGCCATAATCATCCGAGTATCCAACTAAATTGAAGTTGTTGGATTTTGAATACCGATGCCTAGATTTGTTGTTTTTGAAACATATCCGATGATACGCTTAAAGAAGCAAATGTGACTTTCGATCCGCCTCAAATCTAGCACAAACACAAACAGAAACATAATGTCGTCTACTAGCAAGAAGGTAAAGAAGTGAACCTATGATTCCTCGATACTTGGTCATGTTCTCTTGCTTTCCCTTTTCATCTTTGTCAAGATGACATTGAGTTTCAAATTTTGGTCAATCAAGACCAAAACTTGATTAGTTCCTTGCATATTTGGTTTAAGATTCCTCTCAAGTCTGTTGTATCAGCAGCCCTAGAAAATAGGTAAGTTCGCCCATCATGCTCATCTCGAACTTGCTTTGCACTTTCTCGAATCTTTTGCACAAGCTTTGGTTAGTTGATCCAAAGATGATGTCGTCCACATAGATTTGTACCGTAAGAGAATGGCCTTTGTGCTTGAGGATGAATAAAGTAGTGTCGATTCTTCCTCTCACGAATCCTTGTTCAATTAAGAACTTGGATAGAGTTTCATACCAAGCTCTAGGAGCTTGCTTCAGTCGTAGAGAGCTTTTCGAGTCTGGTAGACGTGGTCCAGCTTTGTCTGAGATGACAACTCGAGGTTGTTCCACGATACGCTTCTTGAAGATCACCATTCAAAGGCACTCTTAACATCCATCCGATACACTTTGAAGTCCATGAACGAGGCATAAGCTAGAAAGATTCTCGATTGCTTCTAGTCTAGCAAAGAGCAAATGTTTCATCAAAGTCAATTCCTTCTTTCCTGTTGTAGCCCCGAGCAACCAATCTAGCTTTGTTTCTCGTGACATTTCCATCTTCATCTCTTTTATTTCTCAATACCCACTTGGTGCCGATGACTGGATGATCACTGTCTTCGAACTAAGCTCCACACCTTACATCTTTCAAACCGGTTCAAATTCTTCTTGCATAGCTTCAATCCGCTTATGATCTTCGATGGCTTCATCAATCTTCTTTGGTTCGAGTTCCGATACAAATGCATAAGCAAACAAAGTTTTTCTCGAATCTTATTTCTCGCATTTAACTCCTCAGTGAGATCACCAATGATTTGAGAAATGGGATGATCTCTTTGCTTCAATAATGCTTGAGGAAGATCACTTCGTGGATTCTTCCCTTAAGAATTCGGAGTTGGTTGAGAAGGAGATTCACCAAAATCTGTTCAAGAAATAGAGTCTTCAAAACTTTCATTTTCTCGTGAACAAGAAGGATGAGAGATCTCAGAAGTTTGGGGTAAAATGTAAGAGATGGGTTCGGTCAACAGATGAGTTGTTATCTGTATCTAGAGGTCTCTTCTACCGTGAAGGGTTACCGATATTGGAGGATCTGCAGCTTGCCTCGATAAGGATTGGAAGTAGATGTTGTATTTGTACCTGCCTCATCATTATCGTAATCATTAGCAACGCTCGAGCCATTCTAGGCTCTAACAAGTCATATTCATCAAAAGAAACATGCATGTATTCTAAGATTTTTAAGTTAGATTTAATGAAAATGCGAATGCTTTTAATGTTTGGAATACCCTTAAAAATTCCTTCGTTCGATTTTGCATCAAATTTTCCTCTATACTCTTTTCCATTGTAAAGAATAAAACATTTACAAATTAAGATTTTAAGAAATCCAATGTTTGGGATCTTCCTCCATATTTCATATGGAGTTTTATTATGAAACTTGTTTACTGTGATCTATTTTGGGTAAAGCAAGCAAGATTGATCGCTCTCGCCTGTAAATACTTCTAAGTTTAGCTTCTCGCCAAGATTGTTCTAGCCGCTCAATCGTTCTGTTCTTCCGCTCGCCTACACCATTTTGTTGAGGAGTACCGGCAGAGAAGTTGTGGCCGATCCCATGGTCATCGCAGCATTTTCTACACCATTGTTTTTGAATTGTCGTTGTCCGATCTTATGTCACAAATGTCTTCAAGCTTTTGAGTTTGAAGTCTTCTAAAAGTGCGTGACTAGATCATATGTTTCATCTTTAGATGTCATAGTTTCAATCCAAGTGAATCTAGAGTAGTCATCAACTACTACAAGTGTGTACTTGTCTCCGAAATACCGGCCGTTGTAATAGGTCCAAAGAGATCCATATGCAGAAGTTGAAGAGGTCTGCTTGTTGATAAAACGACTTTCTTTTGAAGGAAGACTTGGAAAGTTTTCCTAGTTGACAAGCTTTACAACTTCTGTCATGATCTAGACACCGTAGGTAGACCTCGACAAGCCCATTTTGGAGAGCTTGAGAGGTTTGAAGTTGAGGTGATCGAGACGCTTGTGCCATAGCCACCGTTGTCACGAACATTGTTGGCTACTAGACAGTGTTTGAGAATCTCCCTAGAAGATTTAAGTCCACTACATAGACGTTTCCTTGTCTATTGCTCTACAAGATTGTAGCATGATTCACTGCCTTGATGAGGCATCGGTTGAATTGAATTGGCATAGAAGTCCTTTGTCGCACTGTGATATGCTCGTAAGATTGTGCTTTAAACCACTTACTAGAGAAACTTTGTTGATGGAGAGACTTCCTCTAGTAATTGAGCCATATCCAATTGTCTTTCCTCTTGCATTGTCTCCGAAAATAATCGGTCCTTTTGCTTCAGCCTATATCAGTAAGAAGACTTCTGCCTCAGCCATGTCTTGAATGCCCACTGCCTAGGTACCGTATGTCTTTGTTTTCTCGATTCTATAGCCATGAAGCATTCCTCAGAAAAGAGTTAAAGCAAAACAAGGTACCCTTTATTTGGGTCCTAAGGATTAGCAACCTTTGCAACCCATACCTGCTGACCTTGAGAGAACTAGGTCTCTCGATCTTGAGTGAACCTTAGCAGCATTCTCGTGCCGATGGCCTAAGCAATGACAAGAATGACATAAATGGAAAGACCATAGAGAACCTTAGAGTCTTCAACCAAGAGTGCTTATGATCATTTCTTGACATTCATTTTCTGTTCATTTGCTTGTTGACTGTAGACTTAATTGGTTTCTTTCGACTCTTCCTAGGTAGGTTACCAACAGACTTAGCTTTAGCTTTTCTGTTGAGAACCTTTTCAGAGGATTCTAGAATACCTTTAAGTTTACCTTCAACAGTAAAGCATCTTTGCCTGCTTCATAGACAAACTTGATAGTTACCTAGAGAAGTTAGTAGGTCTACCGTCACAGACTTTGCCTTGGCATAGTCGTTTGTAGACTTCACTTTCTACCTACCTTCGATTTCTCATTTGAATCATTCATTTTGGCTTTTCCTTTCTCGAACTTTAGGGTAAACATAAGGAACACTTGAGTAACCAAGGCCTTGCTTCCCCTATATTTCCAAATGTCTGCTTAGAGAAAGATATATCATTAGCGCTTTGAGGATTCTCCTTCTTTGACGTAAGAGATTGCTCAAGAGACACATCCAATATCCTATGCCCTGCTTTTATCATTGCTAGATTTTTGGCTTGTAAGGATTTCTTCAAATGCATCCTTGAACTATTCCAGAGTCAATTGTTTGCAAGGCAATTTTCTCGGTCTAGTCCTTTGATGTGCTCAATGACAATCAATTTTGTCATGAAGAAATTTGTTTTCTTCCTTCGCTTGATATTCTCTTGTTGATACTATTGAGAGTTTGAATCTCACCGCCATCAAAGATTTTCACCTAAGTTTTCACGTTCTTGGCCGCTTAACATAGGCTACTCTAAAGGAATTAAATTCTTCAAGCATATCCCGATTATCCTTGAGAAGTTCTTCCTTACGAAGCTATCACCGCTGGTTTCATTTTTGTCCAAAGGACTTGGTGAAACTACAACTTCATTTTCGAGTCATAGGTAGGACATGAATCATGAGCTATTACATATGTTAGCTTGCTCACAATCCTCTTCCTCCTCTTCTCGAATCGGCTTCAAACCATGTAGCAACCTGTTTATCTTCTATGTCTTCACCAACATACCCTTTTGTTTTTGAAATTTTCTAAAGAGGGTTTTCTGTATGCTTCAAATTTTGGCTTAGGACATTTTGAGGCAAATGACCTGTGTTTACAAGCTTATAACACACAAGCTCTTCCTTAGATGAGCTTTCACCAATCTTCCGAAAGGTTGTTGGTGAGTGTTCTTCCTTCCATATTTTGCAAATTTTGAAAACGCTTAACAAACATAGCAAATTGTTCATCGATAAAAAATCATTTTCACGGAAGAAGTAGAAGGTTTGTTTTCAACAATGATTTCTTCGACCATGGTCGGCAGAGACACGCCTGAACCGCTTGTCTTGCTCTAGAGCTTGATTAACTTCAAGTTCATAAACCTTTAAACTTGCATGAGACTACGAAGAGTCATCTCGCTTAAGTTCTTAGATTCTTTCATAGCCGTGGTCTTCACATGCCATAAGCTACCTAGAGAGCCTAGAAACCTCATGTTCATTTCCTTTTTGTCAGCTTTACCAAGAGAAAAGCAACTATTTATTACCTCACCGAATCGATCGTATGCTTGTCTCAAGGTTTCCTTAGGATCCTTTTTGAAAGAATCAAACCGCTGGATGTATGTATATTTTCTCTGTTGTCTCTGTGTCTTGGTCTCCTTCCAAGTATTCTACAAGAGCTTCCCACATCTCTTTCAGCAGCTACATCGAATCACTCGGTATGTGCTTGTGTCTAGAGAGTCGGTGATTATGTTGATTGCTTTGTCCAAGTTCAACCAGCCTTTCTATCGCCCCTGTCCATTCTCGATTCTTCTTAGGAACTTCTCGCAGGTTCCCAGCGATGGAGGCTAGAAGATTTGCCTTCATTGGTACATGTTGACCTGCAGTGACACATTTCCATAACTGTCAATAGAGTTCATGAATCTCATTACTTTATCCTTCCATACATCAAAATGACCTTCGTCCAATATTGGGACGTGGTTAGCATTAGATGTAGGCAAGATATAGTGTGTTTGTGCCATTATGTCGTATTCTCAAGAGTTTAATCTTGGAAAACTTGTTTTCAAGAGTAAGGCTCGATACCAATTGTGGTCCCAATGAGCACAATAA
>CM028377.1:179115823-179172769 GCA_013146195.2 Codonopsis lanceolata
AAGTTAAGTTAAGTTAAGTTAAGTTAAGTTAGTTAAGTTAAGTTAAGTTAAGTTAAGGTAAGTTAAGTTAAGTTAAGCTAAGTTAAGTTATGTTACGTTAAGTTAAGTTATGTTAAGTTACGTTACGTTACGTTACGTTAAGTTATGTTAAGTTACGTTAAGTTAAGTTAAGTTATGTTATGTTAAGTTAAGTTACGTTACGTTAAGCTAAGCTAAGTTAAGTTAAGTTAAGTTACATTACGTTTAAGCTAAGTTAACTTCGTTGCGTTAAGCTAAGTTAACTTATGTTGCAGCATTACGTTTCATGTTATAATGGTCCATCTTAGTCCATTATAACATTTCACCGATATTAATAGGCGTAACGTGTTTTCATGTTATAATGGTCTTCATCGCATCTATCCATATACCATTTCGCCAATAAATATGGCGAAAGTCGTTTCATGCTATAATGGTCTATCGTATCCGTTATAACATTTCGCCAATAGAAGCGTATGCGTGTTTCATGTTATAATGGTCCATCGTATTTCATTATACCATTTCGTCAATAGGCGTAGCGTGTTTTCATGTTATAATGGTCCATCGTACTCCATTATAACATTTCGCCAATAGGCGTAGCGTGTTTTCATGTTATAATGGTCTATCGTACTCCATTATACCATTTCGCCAATAGACGTATCGTGTTTCATGTTATAATGGTCTATCGTACTCCATTATAACATTTCGCCAATAGGCGTATCGTGTTTCATGTTATAATGGCTCTCGCATCTCCATTATACCATTTCGCCAATAGGCGTATCGTGTTACATGTTATAATGGTCCATCGTACTCCATTATACCATTTCGTCAATAGGCGTAGCGTGTTTCCATGTTATAATGGTCCATCGTACTCCATTATAACATTTCGCCAATAAATGGAGTTTTCATGTCATAATGGTCCATTGTCTTTCCATTATACCATTTCGCCAATAGGCGTAGCGTGTTTCATGTTAAGTTACCCTTGTTAAAGTTAAGTTAAGCTTAAGTTAAGTTATGCTTAAGTTACGCTAAGTTGCTAAGTTAATGCCTGCTGCCAAGTTAAGTTACGTTGTTGTTAAGTTAACTTAAGTTAAGCTTGAGTTAAGTTAAGTCAGTTGCCAACTTGCCACGCTTAAGCTGTTAAGTTAAGTTAAGTTAAGCTTAAGTTAAGCTGCTTAAGCTGCCAGCCACGCGTTGTTAAGTTGAGGTTAAGTTAAGAGCTGCTGTCGCTAATTAAGCTAAGTTGCTGTAAGTTAAGCTGCATTAAGGCGAAGCTGAGTTAAGTTGCTGTCGCTTAAGCTTAAGCCAAGCCAAGCTTAAGTTGAGTTGTTAAGTTAAGAAGTTAGTGGTTGCTAAGTTAAGCGTTGTTACGTTAAGTTGTTGTTAAGTTGCTTAAGTTAAGTTACGTTGCTTGTTAAGTTAACGCTATGTTACGCTTAAGTTGTCAAGTTAAGTTGCTGCTAAGTTAAGTTACGTTAAGCTGTTAAGTGTTAAGTTGCTTAAGCTAAACGTTAAGTTACGTTGTTGTTGTAATGTGAATGTTTTAATTTTTGAATTATATTGATGCTAATCATTTTAATTATTGATATTATATTATTAAATTAACATTTCAAATATTATTTTTATTTAATTTCAATTTAAGTTAACGTTACGTTAAGATTTACGTTAAGTTACGTTAAGTTAAGTTAAGTTGTGTAATGTTTTAATTTTTGTAATTATATTGAAGCTAATCATTTTAATTATTGATATTATATTATTAAATCAACATTTCAAATAATTAATTTAATTTAATTTCAATTTAAGTTAACGTTATGTTACGTTATGTTACGTTAAGCTAAGTTGTAATGTGAATGTTTTATTTTTTGTAATTATATTGATGCTAATCATTTTAATTATTGATATTATATTATTAAATTAACATTTTAAATATTATTTTAATTTAATTTCAATTTAAGTTAACGTTACATTACGTTAAGTTGTTGTAATTTGAATGTTTTATTTTTTGTAATTATATTGATGCTAATCATTTTAATTATTGATATTATATTATTAAATTAACATTTCAAATATTATTTTAATTTAATTTCAATTTAATTTCATATATTTTTGATATTTTATATTAATTAGAATTCAATTTAATTTCATGGAAATTTCAAATTAAAATTAAAAATCCTTTAGCGACGGAAATTTCCGTCGCGAAATGAAATAAAATTTATTATTTTAGCTAAATTAAAAATTATTTTTTTAAAAATTATTTACGGAAATTTAAAATTAAATTTAAACTTTTTAGCATTTTTAAATTCAATTTTAATTAAATTTTAAACTTTTAGCGACATAATTTTCGTCAGAAATTCAATTTTAATTAAATTTAAACACCTTTAGCTTAATGAATTTTCCATGAAATTCAATTTTAATTAAATTTTAAAGCCTTTAGCGACGGATTTTCCATCACTTGAAATTCAATTTTAATTAATTTTTAAAAGCATTTAGCTTAATTAATTTGAATTTTTTAAAAAGCATTTAGCGACGGAATTTTCCGTCAGCTGAAATTCAATTTTGATTAAATTTTAAACACTTTAGCTTAATGAATTTTCGCTGAAATTCAATTTTATTAATTTTAAAACCTTTTTACGGAAATTTAATTCAATTAATTTTAAAAACCTTTAGCGACGAATTTTGACCTTTAGCGACGGAAAATTTCGCGCTGAAATACAATTAATTTTAAATTAATTTTTTACGGAAAATTCCTTGCTAATCTTCTTTACACACACACCGATAAATTCGCCGCTGATGTTCAATTCCGCCGCTAAAGCTTAATTAAGATCCGATGCAAAATTCCGCCGCAAAATTCGTCATAAAGGTAAAATTCTCAAGGCAATTGCTTCTAGTAGTAATATAGTTCATATCTATCACAGAGACACTGGAATGGAATCAAACACATATTTCGTTATCATCAAGGAATAGTCAACTTGGGATTATTTTATCCTAGAAGACCAAAGGATAAAATGGTTGGTTTTGCAGATGCAGGTTATTTGTCTGATCCTCATAAGGCCATATCACAGACCGGCTATGTCTTCACGATAGGTGGTATTGCAATTTCCTGGCGTTCTCAAAAGCAAACACTAGTTGCTACATCGTCAAATCATACTGAGATGATCACACTTCATGAATCATGTCGAGAATGTGTATGGCTTCGATTTATGACTCAACATATTCCAAATGCCAGTAGACTACCTGTTAACAAAGATCTGATAGTATTATTTGAAGACAATGCTTCATGTGTCGCCCAAAGTAAAGAGGGATACATCAAAAGTGACAGGTCCAAACATATCCCCCCCGAAGCTCTTTTTATACACTCAAGAACTTGAAAAGAAGAAAGTGGTCAGCATCATATATGTTCGATCAAGTGATAATGCTGCAGATTTATTCATGAAGGCATTTCCCACTACAACCTCCAGAAAGCATGTTCACAACATTGGAATACGGAATCTACGAGACTTACAAAGATGATTTCTCTTGACCCTTGTCAACTCAAGGGGGAGCATATATGGTTGTACTCTTTTTCCCTTTATCATGGTTTTATCCCATTGGGTTTTCCATGAAAAGGTTTTTAACGAGACAGCCCATGCACATGATTCAGATTTAAGTTGTGTACTCTTTTCCTTATGTCTGATTTTTTCCCTACCAGGTTTTTCATCTTAAAGATTTTTAACGAGACACACTTATTTTACCTTTTTTTTTAATGTAGAGGTGGAGACGGATTTTAAAACGGCTGAGTTGGGTATTAATGGAACCAGCTTCCTTGGAGATATATGTACAAGTTGGAGAGTTGCAGAGAGTTAGGTACTGGTTATTGTATTTCTCATGTTCATAGGGAAAGGAACTCTGTAGCTGATAGTCTGGCATCGGCGGCATATATTCATAGGTCCAGTGTTTCTTACAGTGTTGCTGAGCAGTTGCCTCGTCAGGTCCTATGTGCCTATCGCCAGGATCTTTTGGGTATTCATAAGTTTCGGAAAGGTAGATAGTTTTGGGTGTTAAAAAAATTGAGTCCTCAGTTTGGTAGTATCTTTGGGTTTTTCATGTATTGTGTTAGAGGTAAGGCTCCTTTGTCCGCCCGTTTGTGGGTTAGGCTGGTTGTCCCCCTCCTTGTTTTCTCGTTTTTGTTTTTATAATTTTGTGCAGGGTGCTGTCCCTGTTTCCTTAAAAAAAAAAACTTATTTTACCTATAATGCTATGTTCAAGGGGGAGTGTTATGAAGAAAAGGAAAGCAATAATGATCCATAGCATAGGTATAGCTTAGGTATAGGGGATGACATGGTACTATAGGAGTATTGGTAGTGTCAACATCATTGACATTTTTGGCACAAAGACCCCATTGCTACTACTATAAATACAATGTTTTAGGGAGTTGATGAAGACACTCTTTCAAGCTTATTGCTCATTCTTTCTCTCTCTCTCTAATACTTCTTATTGTTTAAAGTTTGTAGACTGGTTATTTTATAACAGTATTAGAATTTACAACAATAAAAGTACATTGTTGCACAAAAAACATTTATTTTTTTAATTTTTCAAAAAAATATTTATTCAGAAAGAAAACTTCATTTCTAATTTTTGAAATCTTCAAGAATAATTATGGTGGCCATCAAGATAAGGAAGGCAGTTTTTTGGGGTGGCCATTTCTTCAAATCTACAAAGAAAAAAAATACTCCCCGTTAGATTCCATTAAGTTTTGCTAGGTTTCATTAAGAATGATAACATTTTTTCTTGCAATTTAGTTCTAACCTTTGTAAATTCTGATGGAAATCTAACGGTGATTAACGAACCTAACGGAAACTTTGGATGGCCATTAAGGGGGAGTGCATTTTGGGCAGGCCATTAAGGAGAGGAGCGGACAGATTTTTTGACCGACCATTTCTTCAAATCTTAAAAAAAAACACACACACACACACACTCATTACTATAGACTAGCCATGAAACACGTGCTCTGCACAGTTGTAATTTATTATAAATATATTACTACATTATAATGATTATCATGTTTAACAAAAGTTGGGTATTGTTAATGTATTCAAATTAGTGGTCGTTTAATAATACTTTTGTTTCAAAATAATTTTTTCCTTATACGTGTATGAGTAAATACTTTGGAAACTTTTTAAAAAAAATTAGACTTTTCTGTCAAATCAGTTAATAATCCTTATGATGCTAAACACTCAACTAATGAAAAATAAATGATTATGTGGCTCAATATGAGTATGCATGTATTATTGAAAGTTTGTTCCATCTAATTAACTTTTCTTTCCGGATAAAATGAGTTTTAAAAGTGTTTCAAAAGACTTAGTCCAACGTCAAGTTGATGAAAAATTAAGTTTGAAGGCTAAGTTTTCAATTGTCAACAACAATCTATCCTACATGTATAAGAGTAATTTAAACGCCAAGTCATTCTCGTCCCTAACTTCTTTTATCCGGCCAATTGGAAATGAAAAGAAAACTCAATGACTTACTCTCCCTTTATAAAGGAATAATATACTATACATCTTAATCATAGTAATTACCTAAAATTATTATCTTATGGAACCAATGATAAATTGAAAGATTAAATGCATGAAAATCAAAATTATTAATCAAAAGATGGATATGTGACACATCTTGAGTCATCCCTTATTTACTACTAGTATTTGTGCCCGTGCCTATGGCACGGCGCAAAGAGGGGAGGATGTCAGTATTGGAGGGTGTTAATATTTAAATAAATAAATATATGTTTTAATCATGTTTCAAAAAGAGTATAATTTTTTTTTTTGGTTATGATCATACAGGTACTGGTAGCCAAAAGTGTTTATGAATATGTTAAATAAAGGAAACTCAAACTTAAGTAATCGAGCTCCCTTCGTCTCAATTTAGAAACCAATTCAGCCACCCTCCGACCACCATTGCCGTTGATCTCAACGATGAAGAACGATCTGATTAACATAATCAACAATTACAGTGAGAGAATCGCTCCAGTGAGGAGGGAAGCCATCGTTGCCCCCCTTTCTTTCTTCAATTTTGGACTGTGGCCTTAAAACTACAGTTGGGTTGAAACTGGGTGGATCAAGGTAACAGATTTTTTAAAACTTTATATAATAAACAAACCAATTCTAGTCGAACTGCTAGAACGAAAGATCTCTTTGGATCTCCTTAACATAATTTTGGATTTATGTGACACCCTCCCTTCATCTGTTATTCAAGATACATATGTTTTCAGCTTTCAATGTGCTTGAAAGCTTCACTTGTGCCACCAAATCAGTCGGATAAAATATTATATTATATAGTCCTACCCTTTAATTTGTGCTCCTTTGGTATGCAAGATTGATAATGCATAGTAAATGCATTCATTCCATCAAGTTTCTTGTAATGCCCTTAATTTGCTGAATGGTAAATGAAAGATGTTGAGAAATTGGAAGGAACTGTGAACAAAGGAACTGGGTAGAGTAATAATTGAAGAGGGAGAAAGAGAAATTGGATAGCAAGAAAAAAAAGGAGAAGAAAAGGGAGAGAAAAAAAGGGAAGAGTAAGAAGCGTGGTTGTGCTGCCGTAAACCGTAATTCACACGCTTGGTAAAATAGATTTTAATACTGGGCAGTAATTGTGTTTGGTAAAAATCAATCTTGGCTGGTAGTTAGTCTTTCTAGCTGTTTGATTTGAATTAATCAAAAGATGTGTAGGTGGCACACCTAGAGATGTCCTCACCAACTTTAATATACATATGTATGGATTTGGTTAGTTTCTTAGAGCGGGAATACTGACATGTGTTGGAGTGACTTCACCCTTTCCATTCTACTATTGGCTATTGAGTTATCCTTAGACATGGGTAGATGTATGCGGTAAAAGTCGAGACCCTTCATAGTCATGGCAATGGTGCCTCACTTCTTAAAGCTCATTCAATGTGTCTCCATTTTCTCTGCCATTTCATAAATTATGTACACTATATCTCTAATTAAAAGCTTGTTTGGTGGAACATTTTGACCAAAGCGCTGACAAAAAATGCAATGTTTTCTATGTTAAAATGTTTCAATGTAACGTTTTAAAAATGTGTTGTGTTTAGAATTACTCCAATTTGGAGCAGTGACAGAAAATGAATGTTTTAGATCGTTGAGTCATATTTTACAACTACTTTATTTATGAAAATAACGTTTTAAAATAGTTTTACAAGCATGTTTATAAGAAAAAAAATTGTGTTTTGAAAACGATGCGTTTTCAAAACAATGCATAATATTACGACGCACACTATATTGGATGGATGGATATAAATTAGTGGTGTAAAAGTGAGCTTGCATGTGTGTTCATTCAAGAGTTATTATACATATAAATTGTTGAATGAAATGCCTAAGAAATAACTTGTTGGTTCTTAGACTCCTTTTGAATCACGATTCATCTATTTTGAATTGTGATGCATGAATTTTTAATCGTGGTGCATTTATGTTGAGTTGTGATGCATGAACTGACGTTTCGCGTGCATTTTCATTGCGATGCATGATTTTGAATTGCGATGAACGTTTCTGTGCATCGTGATGCATCATTTTGAATTGTGATGCATGGTTTTTTTAATCAGTGCACATGTTTGATTCAGTAAGGGTATAGTACACATTTCAGCATAAAAAATGTCTTTTATTGGTTTAAAAATGTATAAGGGAATAAAGCGGTTAGAAAAGTTAGAAAAAGGACCGGTCTGAACTTCACCCTTAAATTTACAGAGAAATTACTGATCGATCCCCATTCTCTAGTTTATAACCCTTCATTCAAAAAATGCCCGCGGAAGAGAAACTATAGATGGAATTCGCACAAATGAAAAGAAGGAGGATGCGAAGGTTGGATGGTGAAGAACATTTTGTGTTTCACCTTGATTTCGATTAATCGAGCACCCTAACTCCTCCTCCTCCTCCTCTTTCTCCTCATTCTCTTGCTCCTTCTCCTTGTCCTTGCTGTGGGAACTGTTGTGGTTGCAATGGTTTGTTTCCTCCCCAAGAGAAATTTGGATGATTCCTCCATCCAGGATTATATGTATTGGAATAGGGATCGTTCCTTTGTCTTAGAGGATACGAATTCATAACATTAACCTGTTCAGGATATTGAGTGTTAGATGGGCAAAAATTAGTAGCATGAGTATTTAATTCACAAATAGCACATATTTCATTCACTTGGGATTTGTTTGAATTGGTGTAGACACCCCAATTTCGTACCCCTGGTACGTAACATTGACATGCGATATCAACACCTGTTAAAACTTAACAAATGTCAAGTTACAGGATTTAAAATGCAAAAGACAAAGCAGGATGCACAAAATAGTGAAATGTAGGGGCCAGAGTGTCAAAAAGAGGCTGAAGAAAAGGAGCCAGGGGCTGCCACATCTCCCCATGGGCGCGGTGCCAAGAGCCTTAGGGTTCGGCGCCCAGCTCTGCTACAGTGCTCTCCGACTTAACGCATTGCACAAGCCTTCAAGCACGCTGTACAAGGCGATGAAGTTTAGAAAGAAAATCTTAATGACGAAGGAATCCCTCATTCATCCTATAAATAAAAGGCCCGACTTTGGGAATTCGAAGAGAGACGATACACAGTTCACACAGTCACGAAGAGTGAAAACGATGTGCGTTTATTTTACATAGTGAGCGATAGTGAGTTCCCCCTCATATAAAGCCTCGAAACTCTGTCAAATCTCCTCCAAACACAAAACCAACCGGTCAAAGTGAACCTTAGCCCTCCAGCTAGGTTACCACCTGATCGATGTATTTTATACGTCGATTTTGGATACTTTTATGACTTAAATTGAGCGGCTCCACGAGGTTTTTGGCTACTGATATGTGTTTTTCAGTTGTTTTATGAGTTTCAGGGTTTTAGGTGAAATTATATGAATTATGAGGATTTTTAGAGAAAATTCCAAGAAGGGGTCGAATTGTAAATTGAAGATTAATCGACAAAGGTGAAGGCTGAACACCTTGCGATCGCAAGGTGTTTCTTACCTTGCCTCCGCAAGGTAGGCAGAGAGTTCAGAGATTAAGCCCGGAATAATGAAGGCCCTTGCGGACGCAAGGGTGTAATGACCTTGCGGCCACAAGGTGGTCAGAATCCGTTTTTGTGGGTTTTCACGCTAGACTAGAAGACCTAAACCCCCTACAACTCCATGGTATAAATAAAAGATGGTAGCCAAAGCTCAAGGACGGCCAAGAAGTAGTTTTTCATAGCTCTAGCTTAGGATTTAGAGTGTATAACATAATTAGTTGTTGTAATTACAAGTTTTGAAGATCAATTCATGTATTCAATCATCTCCATGTGTTGTTCATCTTCAAGGATGAACTAAACATCCATTAATCTAGGAGTGGGGTGGTAACTTGTATCGAATCTATGCTTTAATCTATTTTTATTCATTCAATTCTTGTTGATTGTGGTGATTATCAATCCCTCTATTATTTCACTTTGAACAAATGAATGTAATCATGAATAATAAAGGCCTAGAGGTGTGGATAACTGCATGATCAATGTGCATATGTCGTACACTGGCTCACCACCATGATAAATTGAACATATCGATGCACGAGAGTGATAAGTTAGGGTCAGATTCCATATATGACCTAAGTGAAAGTTAGATCATATGTTCTTGTGCCTAGGATATAGAATGGATGAATTATTTGGAGATGGAGACTGAACAGTAATTCGACAGGCTATATCTATATTTTGTGAACGAACCCAAGAAATTGAATGATACGTTATCAAAATAAGCCATAGAGAAGATACAAGTGAAACCCAGATCCTAGATTTCCCTCCACCCTAAGATCTTCATAACCGGTAATTGCTGCTAAATTAGTTTACCCTAGAATAATAATTAGTTTAGATTAAAATCAATATAAAAACCCCCCTTAGTTTAATAATTTGCTACCGATAATCGTGCTATTTGTGATCTTCTTGTCTCTGTGGTTCGACCCTTGCTTCCCAAAACTATTCTACAATAGTCTTGTCCACTTGCAAGAAAAATAATTAAAATAAGACATCGATCACCACCCTATTCCCCCGGTCCAAAAATCTCAAAAAGAGCAGTTGCTCTGCCCAAGTAAAAAGGCCAAATCCGCTAGAAGCAAGCATTTGCTTTACCCGATTTCCGCCAGCAGCAAGACAACAACAGCAAAAACGCAAGCAGTTGCTCCGCTTGTTTGACGGTGCCCAGAAGCAACCTTCGGAAGCAGTCACCCTACCCGAACCGCAACAACAGCAAAAAGACTCCCTCTCCCGGAAAGACAGAGCGAGCACACATATGCTCTTAAAGGTGAGCCTTTAAGAGTTTATTTTATAGAAAAACTATTTTCCGTCCGGCCCAATGTAAATATATAAGTTGTTATGCTGCCCGAATTTATTTAGAAAATAACATTAAAAAAAGCCATTATTATGGCCAAATATTTTTAAATGTGTTTGTAATTACTGGAAAGAGGCGGCTGCAAGTCCGTAAATAATGTAGACATATATATATTTGTTTTTAATGCTTTATTTATTTGCTAGAAAAATATAATAAAAACATACTTTAGCCAAAAACCGTTTTTGAGACTGAAAGGGCGAGTTGGGTGCCTAGCACCTTCCCAACTCGTAACTTAGCCTCCGAACTCGTTTTTTTGCAATCTCTGGTTTTATTTTGGTTTTTCCTTTGTTTTCTACTTAAAATAAAAGATGGCAACTCTGTCAAAACATTTTGGATCACAGTGAGGCCTCGCAACATCCTCTCTTGCACTTTTCCGTTTTCCCCTAAACAAGGGAGAATGAGAATGAAAGGGTGATGTATTCCTATATCCTGGTATCCCATAAACAAGGGATAACTTGATACAGAAAACTCAAAGCACTCATAGCGATCCAGAATAGGCCTTAAGGCAATTTTCGCAAAGTCCACAGTGGGGTCCGCAACATCCTTTTTTTTGCACTTTTCTGTTTTTCCCTAAAAAAGGGACGACGGGAATGAAAAGGGTGATGCATTTTCTGTATCTTATTTTCCCCTAAACAAGGGAGGGTGAGATACGGAGAAATCAAAGCTCCCATAATGGATAAAAAAATCACTAAAATGACCGAGGCGTATTCCACGCGCTTTTTGACGACACCCTTTCCGCATTTTTAATTTCGTCTTCCCCTAGACAAGGGAGGGTGGAATGGAAAGCGTGATGTCCACTTCCGGACGCCACGCACCCCTAGAAAAGGGCTTCGGGGCACCCACAGTGGCGACTCTGCTAGGGAGATCGTTTTTATTTTAAATAAAAATGGAGGGCTAGACTCAATAACAAGACTTTTTTTCTTTTCGTTTCTGGCTAAAGTATGCTTGTTATATTTCTTTAAGCATTTGAATATTGCGTTCTTATATATCTGTGTATATATTTGTGGATATGATCCTCCATCTTGCAGCAGTTTCGTTCCAGTCACCATTACAGATATATTTAAAATATATATTTTAGAAAATATATATAATAAATTTCCAGGCAGCATAACAAAAGGGCTGGAGCTTTATTTTTTTAATTATTGCTTTATTTTCTGCTTTATATTTTTATTCCGTACACTTTATTTTTTATATTTGCACAAAATCTGTATATATTTTCATTTCATTCTGTCATTTTATTTTTGGGACTAGGACAAATATGTAATTAATAGGAATATATAGATTCCTCATTTTTCTTTTTAATTCTTGATGACTTTGAGTTTGGTTGCTTGCTTACGCTCAAACTAAAAGGCCGAGAAAATCTACAAAGAACAACAAGACATGTCATATCTGTTTTATTTCTTGCTTTATATCCGAAAAGAAAAAAAAAGATTTTACTGCTTTTTAGATACCGCACACATGCGCACGTATGTAGATATATTCTGAACCGCTACCCTACACCAGGGCCAGCTTACCCCCTGCATCAGCCAACGCTAAATTGCATATAGATTCTCAGGACAATTCATGGACCGACCGATTTTTGCATCTCTAAATCATTGGTCAATCCCTGTGCAAAAAAACAAGAAAAAAAAAACGAAAGTCCGAATAAAAAAAAAAGGAAATCAAGAGCAAAAAAAAAAAACAAAAAAAAAAAGAGAAAGGATATAAATAAATATACAGGGGCTGACTGATTATTTATTGATGTTCGACTTAGACCATTCTGAATGGTGAATCCCGGAAAGAGTATAGGCCCTTCGCCTGAGATCAGTCCGATCTTGGGGAGTTGAAAGACAGGTGGAATACGAGGGTCCTATACTCTGGAGAAAGAATCCACTGTTCCAGGAATAGTCTTGAGACTGTCAAAACAAAGCAGGTGCTTGTCCGGTCAATTGCATGAAAAATAAATAATAATGATAAAAATACTAATAAAGGCACACTGTACTCCTAGCCCAGAAAGCCTTCAGCCAACCCTTCTGATACCTTCAAAACCCCGTTTTCCTCAGAAACCTTGCCCGAATTTGGAAAGACAGAAATAGTACTGGCCGGTTGATACGGGATACAGGCACAGAGATCAGATCAACAAGTATCAAGGTCAGACCAGAAAAAGAAAGAATCAGTGCAGAGGACGCAAATTTGAGCGAAATGGCCACTAAAAATAAACAGGCTATGACGGGGACTAGCAATGATTGGAACAAATGGGAACCAGAAAAAGAAACTCCCGAGTATGTATTATTTTACATCCAAATAGTCATTTTTACATCCTAGGCATCATAGAAATACACGCTAAATATGAATACTGCATTTTTGCATTTATCATGTACATGTAAAATAGGAGAATGCTCATGCATCATGTTAATAATCATCCTATAATTGTCCAATAAGCTGCATCAGGGGTGCGCTAAAAAGAAAATAAAATGTCACCAATCATAAAAATAAATATTCTTATGGCATTTGATATGTCCCTGCAGCATAAGCATGCATAAAAAATAAATTTAAGGGCATAAAATATATCTGTTTTGTCCCATATTTATCCGAAAATATGCCCGAAAATGTGTTCGGAAAAATTTGAATTGTATTCCGAAAAGTCCGTTTCGTGAATATATTGCATGCAAAAATATGCTTTAGCATAAAACATGCATCTTATAGCCCCATTTGCATTTATAGTATAAGTAATGCATAGTAGGGTCAAATAGTGACCACTAGATCAATCATGCATCGCAAGAATAAATCACGTAAATTTTATGCATCATTACTTAATTACATCATTTAGTCATAAACAGGTCATGCATAAGCATCATTAATAAAGTCAGGAGTGCTCCAAAGGTTCCAAACAGTGCTGAAATCTAGCAAATCTGAAGTATATCCAAACAAATCTAGAAAAAGAAAGAAACTTACAGTGGTAGGAGGAAGATTGGACACGTGAGTGTTCCGGTCTCGAAGAATGTTGCCCCAGTCATCTGTGGAGTACCGGTACTTGATTTTATTTCAGATCAAGGGAGGAAACTCATTCCTCCTTTCATCAGATTCTGAGTTCATCGGAGCCTTCCCCTTCCTGGATCGAAAAGAAAATGTCATCTGCTAAACAAAACACTGAAGTTGGCAAAGAAAAATTAAGGAAAGGAGCGAAAATAAGAAGAAAATAAGAAAAGAAAGAAAATGGGCAACAATGGCCGCTGAAGGAAAGAAAGAAGGAAGAAGGAAGGAGCAGTAGCTCCCTTTCCTCACTCCCCGTCAATAATTTTTCCTTTTCCCCCCTCCGAAGTTTGAAGCTGCAACACTTAAGTCCTCAAGTTCCAAAAATTCCAAAATGACCCCTAAGCTTAACGGAGAGCTAACAAAAGTAATTTTGTTAACCAAAATTGATAGCCATCCATCCGAGGACAAAGAGAAATAATATCCCTAGCAGGTCAGCCGCAAAATAAGCAAAAAAAGAAAAAATTTCAGGCGGCAGAAAAAAAAAGACATAAAAAAAGCAGAAAAAAAAAGATAAAAGAAAGATAAAAGAAAAAAAAAGAGAGAGAGAAGTCCCCGGCTCGAAGAAGCAAGGGTGGCAGAAGTGTCAAAATCAGCCGAATCCGCAGCAGCCACCCGGGCGCAAAAGGTAAGAAAGGTAAAGTATTCTTACCCTGACTCTATAATAAACTCTTTTTCAAGGGAAGTTTGGTTTTCAAAAAGGGGTTTTGTTTTCAAATAAAAGAAAAACTCTTTTTCAAAATGAGTTTTTGTTTTCAAAAAAAGAAGAAGGTTTTGTTTTCAAATAAAAGAAAAACTCTTTTTCAAAATGAGTTTTTTTATTTTTTTAAAAAAAGGAGGAATATTTCAAAAACACAAAAAAAGAGGAATATTTCAAAAAAAAAAAAAGAGGAATATTTCAAAAACACAAAAAAAGAGGAATATTTGAAAACACAAAAAAAAAGAATATTTCAAAAATACAAAAAAAGAGGAATATTGAAAAAAAAACAGAGAGAGAAAAGAAAGGAAAGGAAAAAGAATGATCTTTTTTACAATTTTCGTAAAAACTTGAAGAAAGTTTTCTTTGTCGTGCTCGATGACAGATTTTGATCGGTCGAGTGCAGTTTTCGAAAAATTTGAAAGTTTTCGTATTTGTGTTCGGAAACAAGGTATTGACCAGCCAGACACAGATTTTTGAAAATTCTTCTTAACATATTTCGATAACAAGGTATTAACCAGTTGAAATATGGATTCCGAAAAACATTCAAATCTTCATACCGTATTTGATGGTCGTCTTCGATTGTTTGAATACGGATTTTTCGAAAAACATAAAAATCTTTTTCATGTTGTGTTCTTGGTCGGGTTTTGACCCGAAGGATATGACATCCTCGTTGTTTGTAGTTTAGGTTTTGGCCTGAACTACGTTTGGTCTGATTTCCTTTATTAAGGAATACGTAGGTAGCCTACATTAGTAGGTCCGACCATCAGAGCACTTCATTTACATATCTGTTTAAAAATCTACGATAACATGTTATGACCGACTAAATATGTCTAGGTTATGGAGTTTGGATAGCATGATAAACTGTTGCACTATAACTGTTACATGTTGCATTTCTCTCCCATTTTAATTGAACGAAATTGGAGAGTCTATTGTTTACCAACGATGTTCGTCTACTCAGTAAGCCTCGGGTTACCCGTAGACTCTATCGTTGAGGGGCTCTGTAGACACCCCAATTTCGTACCCCTGATATGTGACTCTGACATGTGATATCAAGAACTGCTTAAAATTAACAAATGTCAAGTTGCAGGAGTCGAAAATGCAAAAGGCAAAGCAGGATGCGCAAAACAGTAAAGTGCGAGGGGTGAAAATGCCAAAAATGGAAGTTGAATAGGAGCATGGCGCAGCCTAAAAGATGATTGGGCGCAGCGCCATGCCAAGGGAGTGTCGGCGCCATGCTCCCTACAGTAGCACTCTCCGTTAACGTATTGTACAAGTCGGGAAGGCTGGTGTACACGGATTTTCAGCGCACAAAAGGAATTTATAATTCCCGATGAATCCCTCCTTCCTACTATAAATAGAGGTGCTGGGCTCCCCTTTCAGCACACCAATTCATCCGCGAAGAAACGCTGAAGGAATTTCTCTGCGTCTCAACAATGCCGAGTTATAGAGAGAGAAGTGAGATAGGTGTGCATGTGTAGCCCACCAAAGCTTCCAAACCCCGTCCAAACTCCGCCAAAACAAAAATCCACCAGTTATAAGTAATCCCTAGCCCTTTAGTTAGGTATCTACCCCACTTCCCCGGCCCAAAATCCTTAAAGTAAGCCGTTACTCTGCCCGAGTAATGAGCTGAAATACACAAAAAGTAAGCAGTTATTCCGCCCAACCAAAAAGGCAAAAACCTTCCGAAATAAGCCGTCATTCTGCCCGAGTGAACGAGCCAAAGTCATCCAGAATAAGCAGTTACTCTGCCCGAATCCCAACAACAACAACACAACAACAACAACAACAAAAGACTCTCTCTCCCTAAAGGACAGAGCGAGCACACTACCGCTCTAAAAGGTAATAGCCTTTAAGGGCGTTCTTTTTATTATTTCTAAAGAGATTATTTAAAATCCAACCCAATGTAGCCAATATAAGCCGTTGTGCTTCCCAGATTAGATTAGGAAATATTATGTAAAAGAGTCGTTATAATGGCCAAATATTTTTAAATATATTTGTAATTATTGTAAGGAAATGGCCGCAAGTCCAGAATAATGTAGCCACGGATGTATTTGTTTTATTTTCCTGTCTTTTAATGCTTTATTTATTTGCTAAATAAATATAACAATAAGCATACTTTAGCCAAAAACTATTTTTGAGACCGAAAGGGCGAGTTGGGTGCCTAGCACCTTCCCAACTCGTAACTTAGCCTCCAAACCCGTTTTCTATCTCTGGTTTTCTTTTCGTTTTTCTGGTTTTTGCTTTATTTTTGCCTTAAAATAAAGAGGGCGACTCTAAAACCTTTTGGATCCAGTGGGGCCTCCCAACACTCCTTCTTTGCACTTTTCTGTTTTCCCCTAAAAAAAGGGAGAATGGGAATGGAAGGGTGATGTATTCCCATATCATGATATCCCCTAAACAAGGGATAACTTGATGCGGGAAACCCAAAGCTCTCATAGTGATCCGAAACGGGCCATAAAGCTATTTTTAATAAAATCCATAGTGGGGGCGTCGCAACATCCTTTTTTGCACTTTTCCGTTTTTCCCTAAAAAAAGGGAAAATGGGAATGAAAGGGTGATGCATTCCCATATCCTGGTATCCCCTAAAAAAGGGATAACTTGATGCGGGAAACTCAAAGTTCCCATATTGGGTTAAAAATCCACTAAAGGCAACCGAGGCGCATTCCAACGTGCTATCTTAGACAGCACTCCTCTCGCACTTTTGATTTCGTCTTCCCCTAAACAAGGGAGGGTGGAACGAGAGAAGTGGTGTCCCGCATCCGCACGTACGCGCACCCCTATCCAAGGGCACGCGGGGCGTTGGCGCACGTCCCGGGAACCCACACAGTGTAGCAGTAAGTTCCCCAGGGGGTGATGAATGAAGTTTTTTCCTGGTCTCCTGCTACCATTTTGATTTGATTGTAGCCCAGCATGCCGTCTACAAAGGATCTTATTTTATGAGAGGCCACAATGTCTACCGCAATGTCAATGTTGGGTAGAGGGAAGTTGTCTGTGGGCGATGCCTTGTTAAGGTCACGGAAGTCCACACAGATTCGAACATTTCCATTGGGTTTTGGAACGGTCACTATGTTTGATAACCAGATCGGGTATTCAACTACCCGGATGAATTTGACGTGCAAATGTTTCATGATTTCTTCTTTTACTTGCAGCGGCCATTCTGGTTTGATTATGCGGAGTTTCTGCTTGACTAGTCTAGCATCAGAATAAGTAGAGATTCGGTGCTCTACAATGGTTGGATCCAACCTAGGCATGTCTTCATAGGACCATGCGAAGACATCTACAAATTCTTTGAGGAGGTCGATCAGTGCTGCCCTTTCAAACCCTTGCAGGTAACTGCCGATTCTGACTTCTTTGATTTCACTGTTTAGCCCCAGATTGATAACTGACAAGTCTTCATTTGATGCTGCTGATCGGTGCTTTTCTTAGTACTTGACTGATTTGGCGAGCTCAAGTAAGTAACTTTTATCATTTGGGTCCATTTCGTTAAACGACTCATTATTAATGTGAATTAATTCGTCTTTTAACATAGGTGCAACTAAGGAATACGCGAAGACATCAAGATTATTATTAAAAGCAGACTATACAGGGTCGGTTACATTATTGAGGCCCTGGGGTTTGAGGTCCTCAATTTTAGGGAGCGAACTGGTAGATGACCAATCCGTAAGTCAAAAGGAATGAGGGGGAATAGTATATCCGAAACTGTCCATCAGGTCTGCGGTTGTCAAAAGCAGGCCAATAGTAGTATACCAATTCTGCAAGGGGTTATCAGCAATAGACTCGAATTTGGTTGGGAGGTTTTCATAGCTAGTGCCTCCGTCAATCATTCCCATGAAGCTGTCTCCCAGAAAGTCATTGTCAAATAGGGCCAGGGCGCAATCATCCTGATCTATAGTCTAAATGTTTTCAACTGTGAGAGTTTTATATGCAGGGCTACAGGGCTTCAGGGTAATCTGTTCTATTTCATAAGTGACGAGACTGACATCTTCGAAGATTTCCCAACCAGGGCGTCTTTTCCCATTCTGGTCTATCCAGGGCTCGGGAAACATGAGATAGACATCGGTTTCTCCTTTCCTTACAAAGTATCCATTCACAGTTTTTCTATGTGGTTGGAGGGGAGGATCTATGTAAGGACGTTTTTCACGTTCTGCCTTACTCTTCTCACGTTTCTGTTTCATGACTACGGCTACCTCAGCTGGAGTAGGTTTGTATCCTAGACCAAATGGAGGGATACATTCCTTAAGTTCATCTTGGACTAGATTGATAAGTCCTTGCTGATTTCTGCCGAGACCCAAACCAGGCATATAATTCATTTTTCGGAATATGTTTAATGGTACCATGTTTCCTAAAGGCGTGGCTTTCTTTCCAGTGATGTCAGTTTCCTAAAGGCGTGGTTTTATTTAGTGTCATCATGTTTTATTTCAAGGATTGGGATATCCCCGCTTTCTTTGTTTTCTACGATTTTATCAGCAAGAATGATTACTATGTGGTCATCGTGGATAAATTTGATACGTTGAGGCAGTGAGGAGGCTACCCCTTTTACCCCATGGATCCAAGGGCGTCCCAACAATAGACTAAAAGTGGCTGGTATGTCCAGGACTTGGAACTCAACTGGCATGGTTAACGGCCCAATAATCATCATCAAAGTTACCACCCCTATAACACATCGACTAGTGTTGTCGTATGCCCTTACTATTTATGATGAGGGAGTCAGCTCTGATATTTTTGTCCCCAGTTTGGCTAGTGTGCTGTTGGGACATACATTCAAGGATGAGATGTTATCTATCAAGACTCGAGGGACCCTTTTTACCATGACTCCCATAGTGATATAGAGAGCATCAATGTGGTTGATTCCTTCTCTTGGTAGATCTAGATCAGTAAACACAATCACATTTCCAAAGTGTATGTTTCCGATCATTTGGGTGAGCTCATTTGGAGAGGTTTCAATGGGGACGACTACCTGACTTAAGGATTTGGCCAGTGTATCACGATGACTTTTGGAAGCACATAGTAAGCCCCAGATGGATATATTTACCTGGGTTTTCTTCATCCGAGCTAACAAAGTATCTTCCACATTTTTAGCCCCAGTATCTGTTTCTTTATCTTTGCCAGAGTGATCACCCCTTTCTTGGTTTGGTTGGTAGGCTCGACCAGATCTAGTAAGGTGACTGACATCCCCACCGACCCAAGTGGCTTTTTCAGTGCTACTAATATTTTGGCTGCCCAGGATAATGTCCCAAGAGAGCATGTTGCGGCTAGGCTCTTCTTTTGATGAAGAGAAATGAACAATGATATATGGTAATGGGTGTTTATTTCTTTCAAACTTGGGTACACTATTTTCTTCTTTTACCTCAATCATGTTGATTTGAGGTAAAGTGTTATTGATTATATTGGGTCTGGGGGAGGTTTTTCAATGACCTTGTCATCTATCAGGTCTTGAATGACATTTTTTAGTATGTAGCACTTGTCGGTGAGGTGACCACTACAGCGATGGTATTCACAGTACTGGGCGTGGTTCCATGACTTGGGCAGAGGATTCGGCGGCCTATAGTTTTCCATGGGTTTTAGCACTCCATGTGTTATTAGCCCTTGCAATATTATAGACTGAGGAGCTTGCAGTTCATCATAGTGTCTATTTCCTCTATTTGGACCCCTGAATTTTTATTTTGTGGCTGTGGGTAGCATTTTCCAGTACGTAACATATAGAGTAGAAGTCAACTAGAAAGAAAACATGGACATCCAACCAAGCTGAAGTGTATAATTATGGCCAAATACTTACCCTAATTGGTTATCAATGATAGGGGGACCATAGAGGTCGACGTGGATTAGGTTGTTCTATTGGGCCATGCATATGTAGAGTAGAACGGCCATGATGTTGTGGTAGGGGTGGTGGTGGTGGTGGTGGAAGTAGTGATGATGCGGTGGTGGTGGGATTCAATTGGGACATGATGTGGTGGTGGTAGTGATCCTTGTTTAAGCTTTGAAATGCTTCGATCTCCAATGATGCTAGTCTACTTCTACAATCATGAATCAAACTTTTTGATTCGCTTTGGCAGTCACGAAACGACCTTGATCTCCTGCCCGCACCATAGATCGTGCCTGAGATAGAGAGATATATATTTGAATCCATAGATAAGCGATGATCAATTATTTTAAAATTACGAAATAAAACGTTATGTATATGGGCATCACAATAAAAGTTAATTGTCCAATACTAAATCCACTCTCAAATGAAAGGCAACATAAGAAATAATGGATCGACAACCTTTTCTTTTTCTCGACTTTCAAAGGAGCGATTTGGTAGTAAAATTAAGGATGGATAGCTTAATAAGCTGAATTTTCAGAGTATAAGAGTGGTCTAGACTAATTATATGTGTTATTCAAGTAAAACTCTAATCGCTTCGCTAATCTATATATATATAAAAGCTATATATATATATATATATAAAAGCTAGATAGACTAATTATATGTGTTCTATTGGGCCATGCATATGTAGAGTAGAACGGCCATGATGTTGTGGTAGGGGTGGTGGTGGTGGTGGTGGAAGTAGTGATGATGCGGTGGTGGTGGGATTCAATTGGGCCATGATGTGGTGGTGGTAGTGATCCTTGTTTAAGCTTTGAAATGCTTCGATCTCCAATGATGCTAGTCTACTTCTACAATCATGAATCAAACTTTTTGATTCGCTTTGGCAGTCACGAAACGACCTTGATCTCCTGCCCGCACCATAGATCGTGCCTGAGATAGAGAGATATATATTTGAATCCATAGATAAGCGATGATCAATTATTTTAAAATTACGAATCCATAGATAAGCGATGATCAATTATTTTAAAATTACGAAATAAAACGTTATGTATATGGGCATCACAATAAAAGTTAATTGTCCAATACTAAATCCACTCTCAAATGAAAGGCAACATAAGAAATAATGGATCGACAACCTTTTCTTTTTCTCGACTTTCAAAGGAGCGATTTGGTAGTAAAATTAAGGATGGATAGCTTAATAAGCTGAATTTTCAGAGTATAAGAGTGGTCTAGACTAATTATATGTGTTATTCAAGTAAAACTCTAATCGCTTCGCTAATCTATATATATATAAAAGCTAGATAGTCTAAAAGAGGTAAAATCCCGCCAAAATGCACTTGCTAAAAAAAGAAAGTCATCTTTGAGTATTATTATATAGTAGTTAGCATGCATTGGGAAAACAAATCTGATTAATTGATTACACAATTCTCAAGATTTATTGAAAATGTGCAAATATGCACATGTTGTAGAAAATATCAAGTTTCTATGTAATAGTATTTAATATGAGTAGCCACTCATGTGAAAATTTGTAAATACAAATCTCTTTTGGTGTATACTTAATTTACTGATTAATTAAAATGAGCAAATATAACAGTGGAATAAGAACAAATGTGCGATAAAAAACATATTCATTGAATACATGTGATTACAAAATAAAATATAACCACAATTAATTATAAAAAGTCTGCTATGAAAATCTTTATAAATGACTTATCTGTATTTGAAACTTTTGTGTCTCTTTCATCATATCCGAAATTATAATATCAAAACAAAATTTATTTTTGCAAGTAACCAAATTTAATTATAACTTATTGGCAAATCATATGAATATATACGATTAAATTATAGTAGTAGATACCAACCACAAATTTTAAATATTTAATAAATCTATATGTTATATAGAGAATAATATACATCTGAATTACTATTTATACTACTTAAAATCCTAAATTTTAATAACAAAAATATTAACTATTAAACTCTATAAAATTATGAACGGGAAAATGATTTAAACAATTCATAAAATATTTGATTAAATGATATCAATTATACTGATATAATTTGTTCCCTTCATCATGTTTTTTCTTTATTTTTTAATTTGGTTTATTATCTTCATTTTATTTGTGTATAATTTAATTAAAAGATATATATACATGTGCGTTTAACGCACGGGTGTAAAACTAGTTATACCAAATGAGAGGGTAGTATTGTTAGAAATCTCGCTAAAAAACACGGGAATAACATTTTTATTTCCAAAACTAACCCCAAAATATAGTATCCGGATTAGTAACAATACTTATCCCCACGCAACTACCAAATAAACCTCATAATGATTTATATAAAAGAAAGAAATATTTACGTGGAAACACTGATAGACCACCAAGGGTTAGAAAGATGAGCAGTAGAATCGCGGCCACGAGCTTTGCTCTCAATATGATGGCCATGGATCTTCTTCACCTTCTTTTCTAGCTGCCCCTTGTGTGTGAGAATTAATATTTGCAAAGTTTCTAAATAAAGAAGAATTAATATTTGTACTGTCATGTAGTCTAACAAGAAGACCAAGCCGAAGACTTATCAAAGTCGGATATGCATCCTGTGTTATAGTTAGCTAGCTAGCTTGACTATTGAACGTCGGACCCCTGAAGTTTGTTAGCAGTTCCAGGCACTGTTCTTGGAATCCGGTTGGGCGTGATATTCCATCGCTTTAGACCCTAGTATTTTTTCAAACAGTTTAAAAGCAAGTTCATGCATTGTGACACATCATTTGATAAGGCTATGAATTATTTGATATCAAATGGTGTACGCTTTTGTCCTCGCAATGCATCGGTTTTGCATCGCGATGCATAAAATTACAATGTAGTAGTTTGAAAGAAAAAAAAATCAGAGACTATAGCGGTTGAAAATCCACCAAGTGTACCGGCCCACAATTTCTCTTAAAATTATGGCGATTGCCAATTTTAAAAAACGTCATTAAAATTTTAATAGGTATCATGTGAGACTATCTTACGGATCATAATTTGTATGTTGGAGTCTCACTTTCTCAAAAGTCAGTCGACCAACACACAATGAGTGAGGTTTGAGAGATTCTTTCAAAATAGAATATTCACAAGACGGTCTTTTCTAAGATATTGTCTTAAAATTTTAAAGCTTATCATAATCTTAAGTTGAACTTAATACAAATGGTCACACAAAAAATTGACATAAAAGAAAATGAGTAAGTCTCTTTTAAGACTGTCTTGTGAATCCTTATTCGTAAAACGTAACTCCACTCTTTCACAGTTTAACCTATTAATACACAGTGGGTCAAGTAAAGAGGATCCCTCTTACAAAAAAAATATCCATAAAAAAAAATGATGGGTCAATGCGAGGACCAATTCCTTCGCAATAGAAAGTGGAGTAAGATGGTAAGTTAAAAGGCTCGATCAACCCGAAAATCGAAAGGAGATTATTTTACAAAATTGTTTAGATTACTATTATCCTTATCAAGACATGTGGCTAAGACTAAGTTAGACATTTTCAAACATTTAGAACATCAACTCTTTCAAAGTGAACGAAAAGTTTAAAATTAATTCTTTTTATTTGTATTTGTATTTGTATTTGTATTTTTATTTTAGTTTGTATTTGATAAGGCTATGTATTATTTGCTGGAAAAGTGGAAAGGGTGGAGAGAAAAAGATAAATTTCCGGAAAAGTTCCATTGTTTATACAAGGACCCAACAAAAATTTTACTACAGATAAATTTCATAACATGTACAATCTAAGAAGTTGAAAATCTCATCTTTTCTCAGTGTTAAAAACATATGTTAATATATAGCCAAAATGTATGTTTAGGCCACTATACTTTACAAAATTTGCAATTAGGCTACTTGAACTTTAAAGTTTTTGTAATGGCTATTGTATTTGAGTTATGTTACAATTTAACTCATTTCTTGGATGGACGTTAAATTCAGATGTTAAGTTATGTTAAATTCCTTTTGACCTATAAGTACTAAAATTTTGTATGATATTAGAAACCCAAAAGGAACTAATTGAGTTAGTTTTTGCACATCTCATTTGTATAAATATTAGGGGGTCAAATTATTTTAATTAACTTCATCTTCATCTCACCCAACGACATCTTCATCTCTCAACAACACCACATATTTTCATCCTTTCTTTCTCCTTTTCGTTTTCATCAAATTCTTAGTTTCACGCTCCCATTTCAGTCCCCCCCCCCAATTCTCTCTCTCTCTCTCTCTCTCTCTCTCAATATATATGTACTAGCACTCTTGTCCGTGCCGATGGCATAGCACCAATTTGAAAATTTATCAATAAATGAAGCAGATAATGTGGAACTGAACTACTAAAAATATTATTTTCTTAAAAAAATTGACTTTCAAACGGGGCCTCTTTGCTCGGAAGCAGAGATTAATTAAAAATTGTATATTTAAATTGCGCCGGATAAAACGGGCCGACAAAAATATACTGTGGAAATGAACTACTAAAAATATTATTTTCTTAAAAAAATTGACTTTCAAACGGGTCCTCTTTGTCCGGAACAGAGGGATTAATTAAAAGTTTGTATACGAAATTACGACGGACAAAATGAGTCGGAGAAAAATTAAATTGCTTAAGTTAATTACGATAACAGTTAAAAAAATTCAAATTACAAAACTTATGTTTTTTTAATTTTTTTTAAATTTGTATATGAAATTACGGGTCAAAAAAAATTTAATTGATTAAGTTAATTACGATAACAATTAAAATGAAAAAAAATACAAATATAAACTTTTGCAATCATAAAACTGCAAAACTATAAAAACGTAAAATATTAACTGTAAAACCGTAAAATCTCAGTAAAAGAGTAAATGTAAAATAATAATGTAGTCATTCGCACATGTAAGAGCTGAGGGAAATAAGGGGCGTTGGATCACCGTAAAACAGTAAACACTGAGCTGTATTGTATAATAGATATCTACAAAATTGTCTTATCTAAATTTTTGTCTTTTATTTTATTTATTTATCGTCAAATTCTCTCGTTACGTAATTTCTCTTATCAAAATTTTATTCAAAAGAGAATGAAGGACTTAACTTATTCATCTATCTTAGACTCTGTTAAGTAAGATCCCAAGGCACTGTGCAAGCGTTAGATTGAAATTCGACTATCCAATAAGTCGATTTAATAAGTCGTAAATTAAATAGAGACCTATTTAAAATCAGTTATATGAGATAGAAACAGTTTAGATAAGATTTATATATGAGATAAAAAACAGTTTAGATTAGATTAGGAATCTTCTTGACAGTCCTGATTCAGGGGGACACATGTGTCAGGTAGAATAAATTACAGCCGTTTGATATAAGTATAAATATGTAATTTCAGCCGTTTGATATAAAGTAAAATAATCAATCACAGCCGTTCTTTATGAGACTGAGCTGTATTGTATAATAGATATATAGATATATATGTATACACACACACACATATAGATATATATATATATATATATATATATATATATATATATATATCCAACACATACTTAATATCTCTCTATATATAAAAATGGCCAATTGAAGAGGTCTCCATTGGAATTCGCTTCCCTTTCATCTTCACTGCTTCTCTGCTTCTCTGCCATGCTCATCTCTACCGTCGGTTCCCCTTCATCCTCAGATTCGGAGTATGTGCCTACAAAGGCACCCAATGTCGCTCCCAATCCAACGTCATCCATGTTGGGTCCTAAATCAAGTTCGATTAGAGGACCAAGTCCAATAAGATAAAAGATTTATTTATGTATTTGGTTTTGACTTAGCCCGAATCCGATTAGATAAATGATTTATTTAGATACTATACATATGTGTGTTATTGAGATTTTATAAGAAGTGAGAGATATAATTTTCTACCCTTAAAATATTGAGTGTGCCTCCTGCCGTTTTTTTTCCTTCTTCCATTGTCTCTCCAATACAGCAACCCCAAACAACATTGCATTACAATAGTAACATTGGTATACTTTTCTTCCTTGGTTCATGTGCATGTGTGCATGGAGAAATCATTACAGCGACAACACAATTGTAATTGATTCCTTTCCTCTTAATTGATGTGTACTGTGTACATCAGTTGTGGGTATTTAATTATTTGTGCTCCATAGTAATTTGTTCTACATTTGGTATCAAAGCTAGTTTGTAGCAAGGTTTATATGGGTCCCAAGTTTGATGAAAAAATTAATTTTCCTGATTGGAGATGTCAGATGTATAATTTTTTGGTAGTCTGTGATTTAGAAAAAAACGTTGATGAGAGACTTGCGGAGAATTTGGCTCAAGGGGAGAAAATCAAGTCTGCTGAAGCAATTGATTATATTTTTAATGGAGTTGAAGATGGTGTTCGGAAGAAGATTATTAGTTCTAAATCAGCACATGAAGCGTTCAATGTTTTGACAAAGACGTATGGAGGTGATGATAAAGTTAACAGAAATTATTTACAAGTTTTGACGAAGAAATTTGAAAATATAAATATGGAGAAATCGGAGAAAGTTTCGGAGTATATCTCTCATATAATCGATCTGGCTTCAGATATAAAGACAAATAGAGATGATGTTTTGAATGAAAGAATTTGTTCGAAAATTCTTCGTTCGATGACGAAAGATTTTCAATGTACTGCAGAAATAAATATGGCGACTAAAGATTTGAAGACGTGGACGGTAGAAGAATTAGAATCTGCCCTTGTTAGTCATGAGTTACTATTTGGTGAAAGATCGGAGAAAACAGAAGAAGATGCATTGCAAAGTCAAGTGAATTTGAAAAACGTGAATGATGGATCAAAGGATAATAATGGATCAACTCAAGGAAACCAAAACCATGGTGGTAGAGGTCACGGGTACAACAACAGAGGTCGCGGTTACAACAATAGAGGTGGTCGCGGTAACAATAATGGAGGTAGTCGTGGCTACAACAACAATGGTGGTCGTGGCTACAATAATGGTAGTGGACGAAATTACAACAATAATGGTAATCGTGGTTACAACAATGCTGGTGGTAGTGGTTACAACAATCGAGGCAGAGGCAATTACAATTCTGGTGGCGGACAAAGAGGAAATAATTATTGGTATGACAGATCAGGTGGAGGTAATAATTACGGAGGTAACAATACTAATTGTTATTATAATTGTGGAAAATCGGGTCATAAAATAACTGATTGCAGATATAGAAGGGAAAATAATGAAAATTATTATGTCAATAATTATGTTGAAAATTCGGAAACTTTGTTATTGGTTAGTAGTAGTGAGAACTCAAGTGATAAAAATATATGGTATTTGGATTCAGGCTGTAGCAATCATATGTGTGGGAGCAAAGAATTATTTTCAGATTTGGATGAGTCTGTTAGATCTGAGGTAAAATTTGGTAATAATGCAAAAGTACCGGTGATGGGAAAAGGAAGGATCTCAATTTCATTGAAAGATGATTCTAAAAATTTTATCTCCGATGTTTACTATGTTCCAAGTCTTCAGAAAAATTTATTGAGTATGGGGCAACTTTTAGAAAAGGGTTGTGATATGAAATTTTTAAATGGAGTTTGTAGTATTGGTGATGGGTAGAGAGGACTAATAGCAAAGGTAAATATGTCTCTGAATCGCTTATTCTGTTTGACATTAGAATGTGGAAATTTATCCTGCTTTAGTTCTGTGATTCATGATGATAATTGGTTGTGGCACATGCGTTTTGGGCACGTTAATTTTGGAAGTCTTAATTATCTTGCACGTAAACGAATGGTTAATGGATTTCTTTCGATTAATGTTCCTAATGGAGTTTGTGAAACATGTGTTTTGGGCAAGAAAAATAGAGATGCTTTTCCTATAGGTAAATCTTGGAAGGCAAAGAGAATGTTGGAGTTGATTCATTCATATTTATGCTCGGTTGAAGTTGCTTCTAACGGAGGTTGCATGTATTTTATCACGTTTATTGATGATTTTAGTAGAAAAGCATGGGTGTATTTTTTGAAAGAAAAATCGGATGCTTGTGATGTGTTTAAGAAGTTTAAGTATTTTGTGGAGAAACAAAGTGGAAATAAAATTAAAGCTTTGAGAACCGATAGAGGCACCGAGTATCTTGTTTTGTGATGATTTTCTTGAGAGCATGGTATTGAACATCAGTTGACTGCTAGATATACTCTGCAACAAAATGGTGTAGTAGAAAGAAAAAATAGAACAATTATGGAAATGGTTAGGTGCATGTTGAGTTTCAAGAAATTGCCCAAGATTTTTTGGGCCGAAGCAGTTGCGTGTGTAATTTATGTTTTGAATAGGTGCTCAACAAGAAGTGTACGTGATAGAACTCCAGAAGAGGCTTGGAGTGGCCGAAGACCTTTTATTGGACATCTTAGGGTGTTTGGTTGTATTGCTTATTCTCATGTGTCTGATCATTTGAGAAAGAAACTTGATGACAAAAGTGAAAAGTGTATTTTTATTGGGTATAGTGATGTGTCAAAAGCTTATAAATTGTTCAACCTAGTAACAAATAAGGTAATTGTTAGTAGAGATGTGACTTTTGATGAGGTTGCTGTTTGGGATTGGTCTTCTAAAGAAAAGGAAAATTCAAGTTTTGATTCTCTAAATGCTTTTGCTCAAGATGAAGATGTTAATGTTCAAGGTGATGTTCCAACTCCTACAGCTGCACAGGGAGAAAGTCCTAGGCATCCGCAGAGACAACGTAACTTACCAGCTAGGTTGTAAGATTATGCTGTGGGTAATGATAATAAGATATCCGATGAAGATATGGGGTGAACTTCGCTTTATTTGCATATTGTGATCCTGTTAATTTTGATGAGGCATCTTGTGAAGATCATTGGATTCAAACAATGGATGATGAGATTCATGTGATTGAGAAGAATAATACATGGGAGCTTACTACCTTGCCAAGTAGTAAGAAGGCGATTGGTGTGAAGTGGGTTTACAAGACTAAGTACAAACCAAATGGTGAAGTTGATCATTACAAGGCAAGGTTAGTTGCAAAAGGTTACGAGCAAAAGCCAGGTATTGATTATTTTGAAGTATTTGCACCAGTTGCTAGACTTGATGTTGTTAGTATGATTATTTCTCTAGCTGCTCAAAATAGTTGAAAAATTTATCAAATGGATGTTAAATCAGCTTTCTTGAATGGTGTCCTTGAAGATGAGGTATATGTTAAACAACCTGCAGGGTATGTTCAAAGAGGCAATGAAGATAAAGTTTACAGGTTGAAAAGGGCTTTGTATGGCTTGAAGCAAGCTCCTAGAGCTTGGTATACTCGCATTGATTATTATTTTGTGAAGAATGGTTTTCAGAGATGTCCGTATGAGCATACTTTATATGTCAAATCGTTGCATGGTGATATTCTTATTGTTTGCTTGTACGTTGATGATTTGATTTTCACTGGCAATAATTCAAGGTTGGTGGCATAATTTAGGGAGGCTATGACAAATCAATTTGAGATGACATATTTAGGGCTTATGTCTTACTTTCTTGGAATTGAAGTTGCTCAAGTAAATGTAGGAATTTTTATTTCGCAGAAAAAGTATGGATAAGGCTAAACCAATTTTGACTCCACTAGAGGCGAAGTTGAAGTTAGTGAGAAATGGTAATGGTGGTTTTGTTGATCCTACTTATTTTAGAAAATTGATTGGAAGTTTGAGATATTTAACTTCAACAAGGCCAGATATTTTTTATGGTGTTGGATTGATTAGCAGGTTTATGGATTCTCCACGTCAATCTCATTTGCAAGATGCAAAGCGAATTTTGCGTTATATCCGAGGTACGTATAGTAATGACATTTTTTATTTGAGTTCTAGTGATGGGAAGTTAGTTGGTTATACAAATAGTGATTGGGCTGGTGATAATGTGAATATGAAAAGTACTTTGGGTTATGTATTTTATCTTGGTTCGGGCGTGTTTTCGTAGTCTTCAAAGAAACAACAAGTTGTCTCTCTCTCTACCGCTGAAGCAGAATACATGGCAGCAACAGGTAGTGCTACTCAAGAAGTGTGGTTGCGTAGATTGCTCAATGTTCTACAATTTAAGCAATATGGTCCAACGAAGATTTTATGTGATAACAAGTCGGCGATTGCATTATCGAAGAATCTGGTTTTTCATGGTCGAAGCAAGCATATCGACATCAAGTTTCACTTCATTCGTGATTTGTTCGAGATAAAGAGATCGTGGTTGAGTATTGTCCGATTGAAGATCAAGTTGCAGATATTTTTACGAAGCCATTGAAGACCGAGCTATTTTGAAAGTTGAAGACTATGTTGGGCATAATCAAGTTTGAAGTCTTGGTTTAAGGGAGGCAATGTTGGGTCCTACACCAAGTTTGATTAGAGGACCAAGTCCAATAAGATAAAGGATTTATTTATGTATTTGTTTTTAACCTAGCTCGAATCCAATTAGATAAAGGATTTATTTAGGTACTATAAATATGTGTGTTATTGAGATTTTATAACAAGTGAGAGATATAATTTTCTACCCTTAAAATATTGAGTGTGCCTCCTGCCGTTTTTTTTCCCTCTTCTGTTGTCTCTCCAACACAGGAACCCCAAACAACATTGCATTACAACAGTAACATTGTTATACTTTTCTTCCTCGGTTCATGTGCATGTGTGCGTGGAGAAATCATTACAGCAACAACACAATTGTAATTGATTCCTTTCCTCTTAATTGACGTGTACTGTGTACATCAGTTGTGGGTGTTTAATTATTGAGTAATGCTAGAGCCACTCAATGAGGACTCAATTTTGGGTACCAAATGATGTGGTTTCCAATGTGTCATCTTATTTGGCATTTTATGGGCTCCACTATAAGTTAAAAAGGTATGTTAACAATATGACACATAAGATGTCACATCATTTGGTACCCAAAATTAAGTGCTATTAAAGTGGCCCTAGCATTACTCTTAATTATTTGTGCTCCATAATAATTTGTTCTACAATCCAGCTTCCATCGCAAGCTTCAAACCCTAATTTGAGGTTCTCTGATCAAACGAACTCATCTTCTGCCATTGTAGCTGCCTCTCCTCTTTTGGACCCAATTGATTCGATTGTTCCCGACGAGCATGGCAATGCCATCTAATAGCAAGGGCACGTGGTGGCAATCGGGAAAAGGTGATGGCGGTGTTGAGTTATACGAAGTAGACATGCATGGTCGAATGTCCAATTTTGAAAATTGGAAAGTCCTCATCCAATTTTGATAAAACCAAGTAATACAGTGCTAGTTTCTTGATTGAATTGGTTTTGGGCTAAGGAAGAATTTGCAGGCTAGAGGATCGAACCTTATAGTTTGGAAAACCTGAAACCCATCAGTCAAATTGGTTAAAGAAGTTGAGGTTGAAGTTGTGTATGCCCTTATGACAACCGCAGCAGTTCAAATTTGTTGGATATAATTCATGAATTTTTTTTTTTTGGATTAATATAATGTTTGGTCCCTGGACATATCAAAAAAACAATGTTTTGGTCCTCGGACTTTAAAACAAACTAATATGGTCCCTCAACTCGTTTTTTTAATCAATTTCCCCCTCCCATCGTTACCGTTACACTTTCTGTCCAATACTATTTTAAATGCCAAAAATACTCTTATTTAAAAGTTTAATTAAACACTTTTCAAAATATTCAAAATACACCAATACCCCCCTCAAAAAAATAAAAATAATCTCTATGCATACAATCAATCATACCAAACAAGAAGGTATACTTCTGTTAAATCTGCAGATTGTCAGAGAGGATCGAAATTAATTTTTCCATTTCAATTTCCAAATTAGTAACTGATTCCACATTTAATATAATTGGAACTTGTCAATGATTTTTCAGATTCAGTAACAACCAAAAACCTAGCAATTCCCTCAAGCTATTTACTGCCACAAATTTCTATTCCCATGAATCTCAATACCAGCTCAGGGCATTATGAGTGCTCCGTTTTTAACCGGATTCGCGCCACTGAAAGGCGGGGTGGTTTCTAAACTTCAAAGCGCGTGGAATACGCTCGGCCTCAATTTGTGGACTCAAAAAATGTGTTATAGAGTCGCCATCTTTATTTTAAGGAAAACAAAGAAAACCCAAAAAATACCAGATTGTATGGGTTCGGGGGCTAAGTTACGAGTTAGGAAGGGATTAGGCACCCAACTCGCCCTTTCGGTCTCACAATGGGTTTGTCAATATGCTCGTTTTATTTTATACACTTTGGCTCATAACAAAACATTTATATATATAAAGGAATTAAAAAGAAATTACTTTACATTTATTAAAGAAAATAAAATAAAATTACAACTGAAATAATACAACTTAGAGAATAATTATAACATTTTTACAAGCTATTTTAGGAATAAAACATTTATACTAATAACAAACTTTATTTACATTACATGTAAAAGCAGGAAAGAAATTTATTAACTAATAAGAAACATAACCATTTCTATATTTAATGTATGTGCAGAAAAGAAACTAATTAAACTGAAAGGAAATATAATTATTTTACATTAAAATAAAACATAAAATAAACTAATTAAAACAAAAGAAAAATATAGCTATTATTACATTTAAAGAAAAGACAGAAAAGAAACTAATTTAAACAGAAATGAAATATAACTATTATTACATTTAAAGTATAAACCGAAATAAAACTTAATTAGAAGTTTACATTTAATTTATATATTATAATAGATAACTACGGGGACAGAACTTACCTCCCGGAACGTGAGTGTCTGAACCTGGTATGCATGGGCTTAAGCCCACTAGGCGGTTTTAGATGTGCTTCCCCTGTCCTTTTGAGAAAGGAAGTCTTTTTTTTGTTGTTTTGTTGTTGCGGAGATTCGGACAGAGTGATTGCTCTGATTAGTTGTTTTTCGTCTCGGGATCCGGGCGACACAACTGTTTGCTTTCACTTACTTGCTTGTTTGCTTTGTGTGCTTTTCGTGTTTGCTGAGTCTGAAATCGGGCAGAGCAACTGCTTTCTTTTGCTTGATTTTGACGTCTGGATTTGGGCAGAGCTACTGTTTGCTTTTGCTTGATATTGCGTCTCGAATTGGGCAGAGCAGCTGCTTGCTTTGGCTGGATTTGACGTCTGGATTCAGGCAGGGCAACTGCTCTTTTGGGATTTTGGAACCGGTGAAATAGAGCGGAAACCTAGTTGGGTAGTTAGGGTTCACTTTGGCCGGAGAGTTTTAGTGTTTGGCGGAGATTTGGCAGAGCTTCGGGGCTGGAGAGGAAATAACCTCGGCGTTCTCTCGGGAGAACTTTCACAAACTGTTGCGTGAAGTGTGTGAAATTCTGAGGCCGGGAGGCTTTATTTATAGCCAAGGATTTGGGATTCCTTTGTCCTTAAGTTTTATTAACCATGCCTAAGCAGCTTGTACTACGTGCTGAGATAATTGCACTAAAAGGTAAAAGCTACAGTGCAGGGGGTAAAGTAGGCGCAGCCCATAGTCTTGGTGGGCGCGGCACCCAAATGGGCTTGGGGCAGCGCCCAACACTTTTTCATTTCTAATTTTGGCACTTTGGCCCCCTGCAATCCACTGTTTATGCATCCTTTTTCTTTTGCATCTTTTGCATTTTAAACCCTGTAACTTGACATCTGTTAGTTCTTTTAACAGGTCTTGATATTTTATGTCATGTTACATACCAGGGGTACGAAATTGGGATGTCTACAGAGCCCCTCAACGATGGAGTTTACGGGTAAACCGAAACTTACCAAGTAAACGAACATCGTTGGTATGAAATAGACTCCCAAATTTCGTGGAAATTATATTGGGGAGGAATGCAATATGCGGCAGTTTTATGATGCAACAGTTTAGGATGAAGCAGCACAAATCTCACATACCCTAAACATATTTAGTTGGTTATAGCAGGTTATCGTAGTTTTTAAGCAGATATGCAATAAAATGCTCTGATGGTCGCACCTACCGAAATAGGCTGCATACGTATCCCTTTCCCAGGAATCAAACCAAACGTAGTTCGTCCTCAGACCGACAAGCAAGCTGCGATGCAGAAAGATAGTTGCAATATCCATTACAACCTAGTGAAAATAACGCACATCAAAATGCAATATCCATTGCATTATCACAGAAAACATATGCAATATTCATTGCATCGCAAAGATTAGATGCAATATCCATTGCATCGTCACAAACCCAAATGCAATATCCATTGCATTATCATAAAATCAGATGCAATATCCATTGCATCGCCACAACACTAAATGCAATATACATTGCATTATCACAGAATCAGATTCAATATCCATTGCATCGCCATAACACTAAGTGCAATATCCATTGCATTATCGCAAAATCAGATGTAATATCAATTGCATCACAAAGACCAGATGCAATATCCATTGCATCGCCACAACACTAAATGCAATATTCATTACATTATCACGGAATCAGATGCAATATCCATTGCATCACAACGTTAGATGTGATATCCATCGCATTATCACAACACCAAATGCAATATCCATTGCATTATCGCAAAATCTGATGCAATATCCATTGCATCACAACGCTAGATGTCGTATCCATCGCATTATCACAACACCAAATGCAATATCCATTGCATTATCACATAATCAGATGCAATACCCATTGTATCACAACGCTAGATGCGATATCCATCGCATTATCACAACATCAAATGCAATATCCATTGCATTATCACAGAATCAGATACAATATCTATTGAATTATCACATAATCAGATGCAATATCCATTGCATCACAACACTAGATGCGATATCCATCGCATTATCAGAAAATTAGATGCGATATCCATCGCATTACGTCAAGACCAGATGCAATATCCATTGCATTGCCACAAGACTATCACCAAAGCTGATGCAATATCCATTGCATTATCACAAAGCTTATTACCAAATCCGATACAATATCCATTGCATTACCATAAAATTATTACCAAATCCGATGCAATATCCATTGCATTATCACGAAATCAAATGCAATATCCATTGCTTCATAACAAGATTAGATGCAATATTCATTGCATTGCTACGAGACTAACACGAAAATCCGATGCAATATCCATTGCATCTTTACGAAACTTGATGCAAGATCCGATGCAATATGCATTGTATTACTATGAGAGAAACTCAAGCTAATATTTGACGCAATATTCATTGCAATGTCAAAAGATATACATTTTTTTTCAAAGAGTCACACTGCAATATCCATTGCAATGTCAAAAGATATACATTTTTTCAAAGAGCAACACTGCAATATCCATTGCAATGCCTCAAATTATTTTTTTAAAATGCCACGTTGTAATATTCATTACAACGCCCAAAGTTTTCCATGAAAGTATGATGCAATATGAATATGATAACCAAATATGATAACAAAATATGTGATGCAATGACAAGATGCAAGCTAAGATAACATGCATATGGGAAAAAAAAAACTCTTCCTTTTTTTCCCTTTTTTTCGAAAAAAATTGAATTTATGACATAGATGTGTGCCCATTGTTTTCTTAAACATGCTAAGACAAGACGAGTTAAGGGATGCAGATGTGATAAGAGAGATTAGGATGCGGCTTTTGGTTATAAAGGGTTATGAGTATAAGAGTTGATTGTGATATTTGAGATGAAGGTGAGTGGAGTGCTGGGTCACTTTTCAGTCTTTTGACTAATGCATCAATCAAGAAAGGAATTCAATCACAAAATCAGCGAATCCTAGTAATCGATGCCTCTGAGGGACCACTTTTTTTGTTTTTTCTTTTCTTTTTTTTTTCTTTATTGCTCTAACTTTTGCCTAGGCCGCCCTTTCGGATTTTCAACCTAGCGAGCCTCTACCTCATAGGGAGCCGGTCTTTCAATGCATGCGAAGATAAGTCGCTTTTTCTTGAGGGATCAAACCTTTATAGCTTCTTCGTTTCTTTTAGGCGGAGATGGAAAGGACAGTTGTTTCTGGAGATGATGAGTCTTTATGTATCTAAAGAGTTTGGCGGGAGAAGCCCCGGGATGACTCGATGAACCAAATTTTATAAAATGGGATGGGAAAGTTTCTGAAAATATTGACTGGAGACAGCCTCAGAAAGACTCGATTGGGAGAGACTTTTGTGGGAAACAGAAATGAGTATGCTCAAAGAAAAAGAGATGACTCTAATAGACAAAAAGAGAGTCACGATCCCGAGTTTATCGCCGAGTATCATAAGTTTCATGGACCCTATTTAATATTTATCTTTTGACGATTTTATATGTTTTTTAGCAAGGAGTTATGTTCTAGATCCAGATCACGTTATAACCGATTAAAACAGAGCTAGCTATAGGTGGCAACTAAGTTAGGGTATAATGTTTAAGGTCTTTGGGGATGGATTGACTTTAGGGTTGAGGATTTGATTGACCTCTGGTTTAAAGGCTTTTTGGGCTGTGGATTTGGTTTTTTCTCAGAAAGGTGATCAGAAGCGATCATTGACTGGCCTTCTACGCTGTGGGTTTGGATGAGAATTTGGTTTCTGGACCTGGTTGTAAGTATGGTTGGGAGATTGGCTTTTATCTTTGGTTGTGGGTTATGAGGTTGTCCAAGAGTGATTGATATTTTTTGTTGCAAGAGAAAAAGATTTTGAGGAAATTGCTCAAGAGAGGTGTAAGGCCCCGATTCCCGGTTAGCTTGAATTGCGTGCAATGCTCGCACTTCTTCCCTTGTTGATCGCTTATTTGATTTCTGAGAGAGTCTAGATGTGTATGAGAGATCACATTAAAACCAAAATACTTTTAAGAGAGGTCATTTAGTTGTTAACTTGCTAAAGTCACAAGTCGTAACTCGACGGTAATCGAAATGCGACGCGATTGAGAGTTTACTCGGGTTTTTGTGTTCCTGGCCTCGATTTGGTCCTAGATCTTTACATGATGATTAAATAACATGTTTAGATGTGTTAGAATTCTATATGGATTCATATATGTAAGTATTAGAGATCATTCATAACATCCTTAACATGATTTAAATCTTGTTTGAATGCTTGTCAAATCGACGGTTTGATTGCTACTTTACTTCTTGTCGTTCTTCTTCTTTGTACAACTTTTTCGGTTGGTATTATTTTGACCCTAGATAACTAGGGGACCTTGGGGAATTAACTTAGAATTATTTTTGAGTGGTCGTGTAAACGTTTACACACGCTCGAGTTTGATTTTCGGAAATTCGCGTATTTCCGAAGGCCACGATAGGTCTGTAGTATTTTGGTCATAACTTTGTGTACGAAACTCGGAATTCGGATCCGTTTGATGTGTTAGAAACTAGACTAATAGATCTTTGTAATCATACCTTTTGTGTAATTTTAAGACGTGTATTTTGGTACAGGAACATTTTGTAAAATGGCCCAAATTCTGGTCTACTATAGTTGACCACTCATTGTGTGTTAGACTTTCTATTTGGCCAACCTAACCCTACCCAAACCCAACCTAACCCACCCTAAACCACCCTAGTTCGACCTATCTATCCTCCTCTGCATGCTTGACAAGTTTTGGGAGTTTTGAAGGGATTAATAGACACTTGGCAAGGAGAGACATCAACATGCATTGGTCACTCCCTCCCACCCCACTATTCAGCCATAAGGTGACCAAATACATCCACCAAAGCCATTTTCTTCAGCCTCTCTCTCCTAAAACGTGGTTGAATACTCCTTGAAGGTTTGAGAGAGTTTTGAGTGGATTGAAAGCCACTTGGCAAGGGAGAACCCCTACATGCATTGGCCACTCTTCCCACTCACATTTTCAAGCCTTGGGGAAGCCAATACACCCACTAAGCCTTCCATTTTCTGCCATCTCTCTCCAAAAACGTGGACAACATTTTGAGAGCTGAAAGGAGAGTTTTCTTAGTGTTCTTGGGAGGTTCTTGAGTGATCAACAATGGTGGCCAAAGCTTGAGGAGTCCATTTCCAAAACCGAACCATAGAAGAGAAGAGGAGGGCAAGGAGATCACATACCCACCTTTGCATGGACGTTTTGTACATATTGTAGGACTGATTTAAGGTGCTCTTTCTATTTATTTTAGCCTCATTGACCCTAGGGAAAACAATCTTGCTATATGAGGTCAATGAGAGCACTTAGGACTTTGTAGAGATGTCATGTTCTAGTATATGCTATATGATGAATTTTCGGTTGTATGATCAGATTATAAACCATGTTTATAATGTTATTTAGGTGTGATAATGTATGATAAACCATTCCATCTTGTTGTTTAAGTGTTGGGAGCATGTTTGATGGAATAGTTAGGCTTGTAGAGATGTCATGTTCTCGTATATGCTAAATGATGCATTTTAGGTTGTATAAACAGATTATGATCAGATTGTAAATCATGATTTTGATGTTATTTAGGTGTGATAATGTATGATAAATCATTCCATCTTGTTGTTTAAGCATTGGGAGCATGTTTGATGGAATAGTTAGGCTTGTAGAGATGCCATGTTCTCGTATACGCTAAATGATGCATTTTAGGTTGTATAAACAGATTATGATCAGATTGTAAATCATGATTTTGATGTTATTTAGGTGTGATAATGTATGATAAATCATTCCATCTTGTTGTTTAAGCATTGGGAGCATGTTTGATGAAATAATTAGGCTTGTAGAGATGCTATGCTCTCGTATATGCTAAATGTTACATTTTCGGTTGTATGAGCAGATTATAAACCCTTATTATGATGTCATTTATGTGTGTTAATGTATGATAAATCATTCTACCTTGTTGTTTAAGTGTTGGGAGCATGTTTGATGAAATGATTAGGCTTGTAGAGATGCTATATTCTCGTATATGCTAAATGTTGCATTTTCGGCTGTATGAACAGATTATGAACAGATTATAAACCCTTATTATGATGTCATTTATGTGTAATAATGTATGATAAATCATTCTACCTTGTTGTTTAAGTGTTGGGAGCATGTTTGATGAAATGGTTAGGCATGTAGAGATGCTATGTTCTCGTATATGCTAAATGTTGCATTTTTTGTTGTATGATCAGATTATGAAAAGATTATAAACCATGATTATGATGTTATTTATGTGTGGTAATGTATGATAATTTCCCTATCTTGTTGTTTAAGTGTTGGGAGCATGTTTGATGAAATGGTTAGGCTTGTAGAGATACCATGTTTCACTATATGCTAGATGATGAAATTTTGGTTGGATGAACATGTTGTAAAGTATGTTTATGATGATATGCATGTGTAGAGATAGATGATGAATTATTCTATCTTGTTTGTTTAAGTGTTGGGAGCATTTGATGAAATGGTTAGACTCATATTTGAGGAAATAGAAAGAATGAATATATATGTCTTGTTTGTGACTTCTATTCTATGTTGACTAGTTAATAGTTTGAGTAGAGTTTTATGGGTTTAATAACCTTAGTAAACAGATTGTAAAGTATGTTTATGATGATATTCAAGGGTAGAGATATATGATAAATCATTTTATCTTGTTTGTTTAAGTGTTGGGAGCATGTTTGATGACTTGTAAATGAATATATATGCCTAAGTTGTGACTTTGATTCTATGTTGCATACTTAAATGTTTGATTTGGGGTCGTATGGGTTTAATGACCTTAGTAACCTATTTATTCATGTTAGTATGGACATAGGAGAGTATTGAGGCCAACGGCTTCTATACCCTAATTTTTGAAAGATTGATTATGACTCAACGGAGTTGACCATTGGGTTAGTATGACATTAAGGAGTAATATGCCTAAGTCCTACGAATTTTTGGGTAGTATTAATGGAGGTTAAGCCTCCAAGCATTTTAAAGTGTATGAAGAACACTTGATGATTAGAGCCTTGATTTTATCTCTAATGTGATTATGCGCTAGTTGTGAAGTAAAAGCATGACTAGATGATTGTAGAGTACATGCCTACTTATTTGAGCATATGATAATGTATTACGTGTGCTTGAAGTTTGAGTCCAACTGGTGTCGGTTTGTTGAGTCTTTGGGGCGGGACGATGCATCATCTTCACGAATTGTGAGATTCGTGATTTTGATGGATCGCCGCACCGGATTGCACACACCCTCTATCGATGGCCACGGTAGGGAAGTAGTTGATCTCAGTTGTAGTATGGAAACATGACTTTGATAACTATCGGAACTCGAGCGGGAAAATGTCTCGGGGACGTCGATATCCACGAAAGGGATATTAAGGACACATAAAGGTTTTGTACGTGTTTTTGCAGGAGCGACACGGTGGAAAAGGGTAACGGTATCATATCCCTTCTTATATGAATTGACTCACGAGTGCTTATATGTGAATAATGTGCTACGTGAATATGATATGATATGAAATGATGGTTGAATGAATTAATGAAATGTTATACTTGTTGATAACATGATACTCGAAATTGTTAAGTATGGATATCTTGACATGATTATTTATGAAATGTATATTATGCCAATAGCATGAATTATTATTGTTGAGCATGATGCCATGACAGGAAGTTATGTTAGTAACTTGCTAAGTCTTTATGACTTACTCCTATTTGTTTTGATTGTTTTCCCTAGATCCGAGCCGAGCGAGCGGTTCGAAGTGAGTATCGAGTTGCGTTGGAGAAGCTTTTGACGAGGTTGCTACCTTGTAATTTTAGTATCTTTTCTTTTGGCAAGGACGATGGGAACATAAAGTTATATAAACTTTATGTGGGGTAGCAAGACTTTGTGTGTTTGATTATTAGTACTTATGTTAATTAGTACTTAATGTTTTGAGAGCCGACATGTGTTAGTCGTGCCTTGTGTATTTATGATGATCATGCTTTAGTTGTTTTAACCATGTATTGGTTTGTTTATTATGTTTGTTATCCGGCATGTTTTTAGCCGTTAAGCATGTTAGACTAGAGTTGTAGACTTAGTTTAATGTTGGGTTCCGGCCGTAACGTCGCCGATGACTTGGTATATAATTGCTATAAAGTGTTATACGTGCCTATTGTTGCGTCGCATGATTTTATTTTTGGACCAAGAGATTCATTATCTCTAAGGTTGTGTTAGTTTGAGCTTGTTAGCTCGGGCGCCACTGTTTAATTATAATACGCTTCCGCATGTGTCAAATTTTTTGGCGTATCGCCGTTATGGCCTTACCCACTATTTGCTATTTGTTTTCATTATGTGCCTTTTTGGAAGCGGCACGACCTCGGGGTCTCGTCTTGGGATCCGGGTCGGGTCGCCACAAGAGGCTTCTTTTCTTTTTCTTTTTCTTTTTCTTTCTTTTTTTTTTCTTTTTTTTATGCCTAGGCCTCTCTTTTTTTTTCAACCTTGCACCCTTTTTTTTTTTGTTGACCTTTCAGAGCAATTTGGGAGAGTGCTTGAAGAGATATCTGTCTTTTCTCTTTGGATAAAAAGGTTGTCACTCTTGGTGGATGTATATATAAGGGTGGAGCAGCCTCAGTTTTGGGAAGCTGGATCTTAGGGATGGTTAGGCTTTGGTATATGGTAGTAGCCCCCAGTGTACCATTTAATAGCTCGGTCACAATGGGCCGAAGATGACCTTTCACCAAGACAGAAGGTTGCATTATCGAACTAGCATTTTTAATGGTTTGTGGGTCCATATTTTGAAATGACTCATTATCAATCCGTGTGGTTTTATCATGTTTTTTTCATGAATTGATTCATCATTCATTTAAAAAAAAATTAACAGACACTTCAGCGATAGGTGGTGCTCAAAGACCAAGAAGAAGACTCGACAAGCTAATATAGGAGAAGTAAGAATTTACCAGACTCGAATATAGATAGATACCTTTGGAAAGCTCGATTAGAGGACTTGGTTGGACTTTCGAAATAACGGAGACCAAATGGATTCATGAGCATACTCTTGCAAGGATGAGCTGTAGGCATCAATATAGGCAAAAGAGACACCCTAGATGGTTTGAAAGCCCCAGTCCTGAATTATTGCTTTATGATTCTTGAGTCGCCTAGCTTTTTTGGATTTCTCGGCTTTCCATACTTTTCTGCTTTCTTGGCTTCTTGGCTTTCCCAACTTTCCTTTCTTCCCTCGCTTCCTATCGGTCTTTTTTTTTTCTTCATTTATTTTTTATTTATTCTTTTTTTTTTGAAGCGGTAGATCTTGACATCTCGAAGTAGGACTTACTGATTTATTTTTTTTGAAATCGAGAGTGAACGATGCACTAATCAACTAGTAATGCATTTATGAAAGGTTAAGAGGGAAGATGAATTTGGAGATAACAATTAAGAATAATGGTAAGGAGGTTTTGTCTTGTCTTCACATATTTTGGAAAACAAAAACACATAGAAAACACATCTCTTTTTTGAAGAATAAATCAAAGCATTTGACCGAACCCTAAGGCTGCCTACGTTCCTCATTTCGAGGCTCAGGTCATCGTAGTTCTTTTCTGACAGAGAAATTTTCATTTTGCTAATCGTTTTATTTTTTATTTTTTTCTGAATTTGAAAGAGTACAGTTTTTTTCTTGCTTGGAGAGAACGAAATCCCTTTTTTTATGATTCTTTTTTGTGAGAGGTGGAGTTACAGGAAAAGGACAGCTGATTTTTTATGAATTTGAAAGGAAAAGAGAACTAAGTATTACACATAATTTTTTTATTAGAAAACCCCTTTCTTCTTTTTTGCGATCCTTGAAATGGGATGTGACGATTACGTACCTCTGGACAATCCTATCAGGAGAGTAAGTGATAAATAATCAATTCTTTTATTTTTCAGTCTCTGCAAAATTGTTAGTGGTACCAAAGGAAAACAACAAAGATCTCAATATGTATAAACACAACATAAGATTTAAAGGAAAGAAAACTTTTAGTTTTTTGATGATTTTTTTTTTTGAAAGGTGGAGTAACAGGAAAAATGAGTGCGTCAAACGGTAAAAATGGGCAACCCGACGGATAAAATGAGCCTAATATCCAATAAAATTGTTCAAAAAGAGAAACTGGCCACGTAAAAAAAGGGTGGGCGCTGCCCAAAGTCAATTTGGGTGCCGCGCCCAAGCTAAAGGTCAAAGTCACTTTTCTGTTTTGTCCACTTCACTCCTTTCGCCTTTTTCCCTTTTATCATTTAGGCCCCTCTGAATTTCCTTTTAACGTTTTGGTCCGCTTAACGTACTAAAATTATTATTATTTTTATAAAAAAAAGAATAAATTTTTTTTGCTCTTTTTGATCTTTTCTTTATTGAACTTTTTTTTGAAAAACGAAATTATTATTATATTTTTTTAATGAAAAACGAATTTTTTTCTTTTGCTTTGAGAAGATGAGTTTCTTTTTACTTTTTTTTAACAAATGAATTTTGTTTTGTTTTGAATTTTTTTTAAATCTGAAAAACGAATTTTTTTTAGAATTGAAAATTATATACATACAAGAAGCCAAATAAATATAAAAGAAAAAAGAAAAAAAAAACAAGCACATTGATATTAAAGGAAAGAGGATTTTTTTTATAATGAAAAAAATGCAAACATGTATGGATGTACAAATAATATGACATGGAGTATATAAATATATTCATAGATAAATGATAAGATGAATGAACATGTCATATCCTATTTATTTTCTTAACAAAATTGAAAAATTATATAAATACAAGAAGCCAAGGAAATATAACAGAGAAAACACAAGCATATGATAAACCAAAAAAAAAAAAAACATGAGTCTAGTCCTCTTTTGTTTTAAAGAGAACAATAAAGTCCCCAGCAGAGTTGCCACTATGAGTGCCCCGTTTTTAACCGGATCCGCGCCACTGAAAGGCGGGATGGGTTAATTCTAAACTTCGAAGCGCGTGGAATACGCTCGGCTTTAATTTGTGGACTCGAAAAATGTGTTACAGAGTCGCCATCTTTATTTTAAGGAAAATAAAGAAAAACCAAAAACAATATCAGATTGTATGGGTTCGGGGGCTAAGTTACAAGTTAGGAAGGGATTAGACACCAAACTCGCTCTTTCGGTCTCACAATGTGTTTGTCAATATGCTCGTTTTATTTTAGACACTTTGGCTCAGAACAAAACATTTATATATAAAGAAATTAAAAAGAAATTACTTTACATTTATTAAAGAAAAGAAAAGAAAATTACAACTGAAATAATACAACTTAGAGAATAATTATAACATTTTTACAAGCTATTTTAGGAATAAACACTTATACTAATAACAAACTTTATTTACATTACACATAAAAGCAGGAAAGAAACTTATTAACTAATAAGAAACATAATAATTTCTATATTTAATGTATGTGCAGAAAAGAAACTAATTAAACTGAAACGAAATATAACTATTTTACATTAAAATAAAACATAAAATAAACTAATTAAAATAAAAGAAAAATACAACTATTATTACATTTAAAGAAAAGACAGAAAAGAAACTAATTTAAACAGAAAGGAAATATAACTATTATTACATTTAAAGTATAAGCCGAAATAAAACTTAATTAGATATTTACATTTAATTTATAGATTATACTCCCTCCGTCCCTAAATTATCGTCCTCCTTTCCTTTTTCGTCCGTCCCAAAATAATTGTCCAGTTTGAAACTTACCTTTTTACAACATTACTTTTACCACTTTACCCTTACTTTTTCATTCTAATTTAATTATGGGCCACATATACATGAGTTTTAAAGAAAATTACACATTAAACAAATATAAATAATCAAGTCAATTGTTTTTTCTTAAACTGTGCGCTGGGTCAACTGGGACGATTATTTAGGGACGGAGGGAGTAATAGATAACTACAGGGACATAACTTACCTCCCGGAACGTGAGTGTCTGAACCTGGTATGCATGGGCTTAAGGCCACTAGGCGGTTTTAAATGTGCTTCCCTTGTCCTTTTGAGAAAGGAAGTCTTTTTTTTTTTTTTGCTGTTACTGGGATTCAAGTAGAGTGACTGCTCCGATTAGTTGCTTTTCGCCTCGGGATTCGGGCGGCACAACTGCTTGCTTGCTTTACGTGCTTTTCGTGCTTACTGAGTCTGAACTCGGTAGAGTTGTCAAAACGGGTTAGTGGGTTGGGTCAACCCACAAGTCAAGAAAACCCACCATATAACGGTGTGGGACGGGTCAACCCATCTAGGTGACGGGTTAATAAAACACAAACCCAACCCAACCCAACATGGGTTGTGGGTCAAATGGGTCAACCCACCAATTTTTTCTACCTAAAGACTATTTCTTTTATTTTCAATTTTCCATTGTTCTACACAACACAGTTTGACCAATTATCTTGCATTGATAAATTCCTGGTCCAGGAAGGGAGCAAATAGACAATCAAAAAGCAGTGTTCTAAAACTCCCCGCCTAGCTCCGCCTAGGCCCCGCCTAGGCGCTAGGCCCCTCTTTACCGCCGCGACTTTCTTAGACGCCACCTAATCGACCAAGTCAGTGTCTACGCCAAACCTCGCCGACTTTAATTTATTTTTGTAGCTTTGATTTTGAGGCTTGTAGTGACCAGAGAAGGAAGTGGAAGTGGTAATGGTGATGCAGAAAGGGAGGTAATGGGGGGCGAACTGGAGTAATATCTTCTTCTTCTTTTTTAACTCTAAACTTGGCTAGTTTATTGCATTGGGGTTGTTGAGAATTGGGATTAATGATAGGTTTGTATATTTTGGTTCATTTTATAAATATAGACAAGTATTTGATAAAATGACAAACATAAAAAAAATTAAATTTGTATTCAATGTGTTTGATCTTTGATGTAAATTATCAAAAAAATGGTAATTATGTCTTAATTCTAGGCCCCGATTACGCCCCGACTATTCCCCTAGGCGCTAGGCGCTAGTGTGTCGCCTAGCGGCCGCCTAACGATTTTTAGAACCTTGCCAAAAAGTAGGTTTGCATTATAACATTTCAATCTTCTAACTTTCACAAAACCATAGCATTATAATATTTTTCAATCTTCTTTCCACCAAATGAGCATAGCTCAAACCCGGAGATAAAATATAGGAATGATCGAAGAACAACCATTAGTCTAACCATATAATTACTCCCAATGTGCAATGGGCTCATATCAGTGCCTTAATCAAGTTCATTCGTTCTATTAATCTGCAATAAACACATCAATAACAAAGATAATCAATAGAACACACCTTTGCTGCCATTAAAAATTATCATAAAATTCATGCCGAAATATTCATATAAACAGTCATAACTCACAAGCATTTATTGCAGATTAATAAAACGGGAGAGAGGTTGAGACTTGAGAGACGGCGAGCGACTTAAGAGAGTGTGTTAGCCGGCTATGAGCGCCATCAATCTCGCCGAAGACGAAGAGTCTCCGTCAATCGCCATGGTCGCACTGTCTCGCACACTCGAAGGTCGAAGCCGAAGGTAATTTGGGATTGGGATTTGGTTTGGGAAAGTAAATGTTGATTATTAATTTGTTGGGTAGTGTAAATGTTTTGGAAAGGTAAATGGCAGAGGCCCATTGCGTGTGGCAGAGCCATTGAGCCAAACAGTGAGACGTCAATCTCACAAGTCACAAATTAAAATTTGTCTGTTTTTTAACTTTTTAATCATAAACGGGTCAGCCCGTTAAAAACCCGCCCCAACCCACTTTAACCCGTGACCCATATGATCCACATTTTTTTGGGTTGTCAATCTCCCAACCCAACCCACTACTTTAAGCAACAGTTTGGGTTGACCCAACGGGTCCTGACCCATTTTGACGGCTCTAGAAATCGGGCAGAGCATCTACTTGCTTTTGCTTGATTTTGACGTCTGAATTTAGGCAGAGCTACTGCTTGTTTTTGCTTGATATTGCGTCTCGAATTGGATAGAACAACTGCTTGCTTTGGCTAGATTTGACGTCTGGATTCGGGCAGGGCAACTACTCTTTTTGGGATTTTGGAACTGGTGAAATAGGGCGGAAACCTAGTTGGGTAACTAGGGTTCACTTTGGCCGAAGAGTTTTAGTGTTTGGGGGAGATTTGGTTGAGCTTCGGAGCTGGAGAGGAAATAACCTCGGCGTTCTCTCAGGAGAACTTTCACAAACTGTTGCGTGAAGTGTGTGAAATTCTGAGGCCGGGAGGCTTTATTTATAACCAAGGATTTGGGATTCCTTCATCCTTAAGTTTTATCAAACATGCATGAGCAGCTTGTACCGCGTGCTGAGATAATTGCACCAAAAGGCAAAAGCTAAAGTGCAGGGGGTAAAGTGGGCGCGGCCCATAGACTTGGTGGGCACGGTGCCCAAATATGCTTAGGGAAGCGCCTGGAGCTCTCAAAATTGAGCCCGACCCATAGGCCTGGTCTAGCCCACTCGGCTTTTCAAGGGTCTGGGCCTCAATTTAGAAGGCCCGAAAAAAGTCGGGCCTCTTTGGCCCGGCTCGTTAAGCCCGTGGGACAAGTTTGGCCCGACCTTCAAAAAACCCGAAAATCCCGGCCCGACCCGATCATAAAGTTAAACACTTAAACTTAATTACAAAATTAAAAACTAAAACATAAATCTAAAAAGAAAAAACTATCAGACATTCATTTAGACTTTTTTTTTCTTTTTTTCTTTTGGTTAGATGAATTTATGACACATTATGATCTATTTCTAAATCATTGTTCTCTTCTTGGTTGAAACTCATATTCTAAATTAATGGAAGTGAAACTTACAAAGAGGAAATGGAGTTGATCTTCCAAGTTCCAATCTAGTTTAGTATGGTTGTGGTTAGTAATTGTGGGTTCCCGGGACGCGCCGCGCGCCTCGGATAGGGTGCGCGTGACGCAGTGATGCGGACACCATCGCTTCCTCATTCCACCCTCCCTTGTTTAGGGGAAGACGAAATCAAAAGTGCGAGAGGAGTGATGTCTATGGTAGCGCGTTGGAATGCGCCTCGGTTGCCTTTAGTGGATTTTTGATCCAATATGGGAACTTGTGGTTTCCCGCATCAAGTTATCCCTTTTTTAGAGGATACCAGGATATGGGAATGCATTAACCTTTCATTCCAATTTTACCTTTTTTAGGGGAAAACGGAAAAGTGCAAAAAAGGATATTGCGATGCCCCCAATATGGATTTTATTAAAAATAGTCTTATGGCCCGTTTCGGATTACTATGGGAGCTTTGAGTTTCCCGCATCTAGTTATCCCTTGTTTAGGGGATACCAGGATATGGGAATACATCACCCTTCCATTCTCATTCTCCCTTTTTTAGGGGAAAACGGAAAAGTGCAAAGAAGGAGTGTTGCGAGGCCACACTGGATCCAAAAGTTTTAGAGTCGTCATCTTTATTTTAAGGCAAAAATAAAGCAAAACCAGAAAAAAAGAAAATAAACCAAAGAAAAATAAACGGGTTCGGAGGCTAAGTTACGAGTTGGGAAGGTGCTAGGCACCCAACTCGCCCTTTCGGTCTCAAAAATAGTTTTTGGCTAAAGTATGCTTATTGTTATATTTATTTAGTAGATAAATAAAGCATTAAAAGACATGAAAATAAAACAAATACATCCTTGGCCACATTATTTACGGACTTGCAGCCATTTCCTTACAATAATTACAAATGTATTTAAAAATATTTGACCAATATAACGGCTCTTTTACATAATATTTCCTAATCTAATCCGGGCAGCACAACGGCTTATATTGTCTACATTGGGCCGGATTTAAATAACAACTTTTATAAATAAAAAATAATTAAATAATTAAATAAATAAAACGCCCTTAAAGGCTATTACCTTTTAGAGTGGGGTGTGCTCGCTCTGTCCTTCTCGGGAGAGGGAGACTTTTATTGCTGTTGCTAATGTGATTCGGGCAGAGTGACGGCTTATTTATGGTAGTTTTGGCTCACTTACTCGGGCAGAATGACGACTTAGTTTTGGTGGTTTTGGCCTATTTGGTTGGGCGGAATAACGGCTTATTTGGGGTGATTTCGACCTATTTACTCGGGCAGAGTAACGGCTTACTTTATGGTTTTTAGGCCGAGAAAATATGATGGATGCCTAACTAAAGGGCTAGAGATCACTTTAACTGATTGGATTTGTGTTTGGAGGAGGTTTGGCAGGGTTTTGAGGCTTTATGGGATGAGGGGATCGCACACTGCGCAAAATTTACGCATAGTAACTCTTGGCTTTAAGCCTTCGTCGAACAATTCTTCTTCAAAGCGTAGCCGGGGACCTCTATTTATAGTTGGATTTGTGCTTCACCGGCTTGTACCGCGCGCTTGCCATTTTGTACAATGCGTTAACGAAGTGGGCACTGTTGGGGACCTTAGCGCGACCAAACAGCACTTTGGGCGCGGCGCCAAGCTACTATTCCAGCTTCAATTTTCGACACTTTCCCCTCTTGCAGTTCACTATTCATGCATCCTACTTTTCCTTTTGCATTTTCAACCCTGTAACTTGACATTTTATTAAGTTTAAACAGTTCTTGATATCACATGCCAGAGTTACATATCAGGGGTACGAAATTGGGGTGTCTACAGAGCCCCTCAACGATCGAGTCTACGGGTAACCCAAGGCTTATTAAGTAGACGAATATCGTTGATAAACAATAGACTCTCCAATTTCGTTCAATTATAAAACGGGGAAGAGATGTAACAGGTAGTAGTTATAATGCAAACCAAACCTCACATATCCTAGACATATTTAGTCGGTTATAACAAGTTATCGTAGTTTTAAAGCAGATATGAATTTGAAGTGCTCTGAGGGTCGGACCTAGTAGTGTAGGTTGCCTACGTATCCCTTAATAAAGGAAATCAGACCAGACGTAGTTCAGGCCAAAACCTAAACTATCACTCATGCAACGGTCATGACTACCGAAATAGGCTGCCTACGTATCCTTATACAAGGAATCAGACTGAGACGTAGTTCACTCAGCCGGGGATCAAATGCTGTGGTGCAAGTGCGGCAATACTAAATGAGCAAGTGCGGCAAAGCTTTATCAAATGAGTGTTGCAAGGGTAAATATAACGTGCTGCGGTGGTCGCGTCTACCGAGATAGATCGCCACGTATCCTTAGCCAAGGAATCGACAATCGTAGTTTGCCATTCGGTCAGGCGGCATGAATTGTCTCCTCAGAACTCGGCCTTTGTTTGAGGACAAGACCTTTCCTTATGAATCCGGGTTGCATGCCCCTTAACGAAAGTTTTCAACACAAATAAAAATGCATGGAATGCATTGCCTCCTTAAGAACTCAGCCTTCACCGAAGAACAAGACCTTTCCCTCTGAATCCGGGGCTGCGTGCCCCTTAAAGGAAAGTTTCCAAACATCATACAAATGCACTGCAAAAAAGGAAAATACCTTCCTCCCATGCGGCAAATTGCCGCCTTTTTGTCGCTTTGCCGCTTTACGCCGTTTCTGCGCACTTTTTGGGATTTTCTCTTTGTCACCGTTCTAGCCTTTGCTGGAAAATCTTTTCCCCTGTCTCGCTATATTTTTTGCTTTAGCTGGAAAATCTTTCTTGATGCTGCTGCATTTTCCTTTACTGCTCCTTCTAACCTCGGTTAGAAACTTCCTTTTTCTTGCTGCCGCATCTCTTGGTTACAGCTAAAATCATTTTTCTTTTTTTCCCCTGCTGTTTTTTTTTCTTTTCACTCCATTTTCTAGCTTCAGCCGAAAGTTTCTTCTTCTGCCGCCGCATTTCTTTTTGTTGCATGCACCTTATAATTTTTTTCCTTTTCTTTTCTTGTACATGCATTTTCCCCTCTTCCGATTTTTTTGTTTTTTCTTTTTTTTTCTTCTTTATTCTGCATGCTTATTATCTGTTTATTCTCTCTTCTTCTTTTTTTTTTCATATTCCTATTTTTTTTTTATTCTTTTTTTTTCATATTCCTCTTTTTTTCTTGTTTTTTTTTATCTGTCTGGATATACTTCAGATCTGCTAGATTTTGGCACTGTTTGACACTTTTGAAGCATTCCTGACTTTATTAATAATGCTTATGCATGTCCTATCTATGCCTAAATGATGCAATTAGGTAATGATGCATGAAATTTATGCAATTTATTCTTACGATGCATGATTGAGCTAGTGGTCACTATTTGACCCTACTATGCATGATTTATACTATAAATGTAAATGAGACTATATGATGCATGTTCTAGGCTAAAACATATTTTGCATGCTATGTGTTCACGAAATGGATTTTTCGGAATACAATTCAAGTTTTTTCTGAACACGTTTTCGGGCATATTTTCGGATAAATATGGGACAAAACAGATATATTTTATGCCCTAAAATTTATTTTTCATGCATGCTTATGCTGCAGGGACATAGTAAATGCCATGAAAATATTTCTTTTTATGATTGGTAGCATTTTATTTTCTTTTTAGCGCACCCCTAATGCAGCTTATTGGATAATGAATGCAAATGCTAGATGCATGTACTACTTTATTTGATGCACATGCAATGTATAAAAATTATAGGATGCTTACTAACATGATGCATGGACATTCTTTATTTTATCATCCATGCAATAATGCAAAATGTAGTACATATCCTTAAAATGCAAAACACACTTTTATGATGCCTAAGATGCAAAAACGTCTATTTAGATGCAAAACAACACATATAATCTTTTTTTTTTCTTTTTTTTTCTTTTTGTTGTTTTTGTTTTTGAATTTTCTAAAAGCAAGAACTTGAAAAAGATTTTCCTTTTATTTATTTATCTTTGAAGTTAGGATAAGAAGACCTTACCTTTCTTACCTTTTCGTGCTTGGGTGGCTGCTGCGGATTCAGCTGATGTTGACATTTCTGCCACCTTTCCTTCTTCAGGTCAAAGACTTCTCCCTTTCTTTTTATTCTTTATTTTCTCAAATGATATATATATATATATATATATATATATATATATATATATACACAAATATTTATTATGCAATGCAATACAATTTTATATGATGCAATAAATTAAAAAAATACATACTCAAAACGCACGCACAAAGTAAAGCTATACCGGTATCTAATGGATAATGGCACGCTGTATCTCAGAAACATATTTTAAAGGAATATACCTTCGGGCTCGAGGGGGCTTCCCCCTCTCTCTTTTTTTCATGATATGTGGGGAGAGGAAAAGGCAGTCGCCTCCTCCTGTTCTCAGCCATATAATTGTTATAGGGCTACACTTGGCATAAAGCTATTCTCATAGCCCCTGCATTTTTCTTCATAATCAGATAGGGCAACAGTGAATGATCGGAACCCAAGTCGTCTAGCTGCTTTAGGACAACGGCAGTGCGAATAATGAATAGGACAAGGACACTTCTGGTGCTTCTCATTATGATGAGACTGAGCCCTTTCTGTACCTCGCAGAAGAAGTATATGGACCCGACTGGGCAGACGCGGCAGGCACTGATGGACTGCTCCAGGGCTTAAGCTACAAATGAAGGGTAGTTTTTGGGGGAACAAGGGGGGTATGGGCAATAAATAGATATGTGCAGGCAATTAATGTATAACCTAAATTTCTTTAGCAATTATTCCTAAGTTGCACCTTAGGACCTGAAAATTTTATATTTTAGTGTTTTATTGCGAGCTTCCTGTCGTGGTTTTTTTCTTTTTCTTCTGTCAGTCGAGTCCCCTTGTATGTTGAAGACTGGAGGTAGGATGCCGAGGTTTCAAAGAGTGCCTTCCCTCCCCTTTTTCTCATATTCATATATATATATCTAACTTTTGCCTAGGTCGCCCTTTCGGGTTTTCAACCTAGCGAGCCCTTATTTCTTCTTTTTATTTGTTTTTTTATATATATATATTTTTTATACTCTAATTTTTGTCTAGGCCGCCCTTTCGGGTTTTTAGCCTAGTGAGCCCTTATTTCTCCTTCTTTTTTTATTTATTTTTTTATTTTTTTTATTATTTTATTTTGCTCTAAGTTTTGCCTAGGCCGCCCTTTCGGGTTTTCAGCCTAGCGAGCTGGAGAGGGAAGCACTTGCCAGATAGGATGTCTCAAGCAAAATACCTTTTAAGCTCGTTGGATTTGAGGGTTGAACGAGGTCTTCTCTTTCCTGGCTTGTGAGGAGTATGACAACTCCTGACCGAATCTCTTTGACAATATACGGCACATCGTAGAAGAGAGTGGTAGCAGCCTTTTGATAAGTAGCCCCAACATTTTTTAGCCCAAACGACATGACAGTGTAGCAATAAGTTCCCCAAGGAGTAGTGAATAAGGTCTTCTCCTGGTCCTCTGCTGCCATTTTAATTTGATTATAGCCCAGCATGCCGTCGACGAAGGGTCTAACTTTGTGAGCAGCAACGGTGTCTACCACAATATTGATATTGGGTAGAGGGAAGTCATCTTTGGGCGACGCCTTGTTAACGTCGCGAAAGTCTACGCAGATCCGGACCTTCCTGTTGGGCTTGGGAACGGTCACTATTTTGGACAGCCAGATCGGGTATTTTACTACCCGAATGAAATTGTCGTGCAGTTGTTTCATGATTTCTTCTTAAACTTGTAGTGACCATTCTGGCTTGATGCGACGGAGCTTTTGTCTGATCTGCCGAGCATCCGGACATATGGGGATCCGGTGTTCGACTATGGCTGGATCTAGTCCCGACACATCTTTATAGGACCAAGCAAATATGTCCACGAACTCTTTGAGGAGATCCATGAGTGTTACCTTTTCAGAGCCTTGCAGGTAGTTGCCGATTTTGATTCCTTTAATTTCATTGTCCAGCCCCAGATTGATAGTGGATCAGTCTTCAGTTGATGTTGATAAATGATGTTGTCCCTGGTGCTCTACTGACTTTACAAGCTCAAGAAAATATTATATTTTTTTAATCTTTTGGGTCTATTTCATTAAATGACTCATTATTATAATTATTTAACGCGTCTTTTAATGTAGGTGCAACTAAGGAATAAACAAAGACAATTAGATTATCATTAAAAGCAAACCGTACAGGGTTTATTACATTATTGAGGACCTGGGGTTTGAGATCCTCAACTTTAGGGAGCGGATCAGTAGATGACCAATCCGTAAAGCTAGGGAAAGGAATAGGGATAATATATCAAGCGGTCCACCGATCGGGCGGCCAAAAGCTGGTCGGTAGTATACTAGTTTTGCAGAGGCTTATTAGAAATAGACTCAAACTCAGTAGGGAGCTTCTCATAACTAGTGCCTCTGCCTATCATACCCAGGAAGCTGTCGCGTGGTCTTTGCCAGAGTGATCACCTCCTTTCAGGTTTGGTTGGTAGGCTCGGCCAGATCGGATGAGGTGGCTAACATCTCCACCGACCCAAGTGGCTTTTTCAATATTACAAGTACTTTGGCTACCCAGGATAGTGTCCCAAGAGAGCATATCGAAGCTAGGCTCTTTTATGGATGAGGATGGAGGAAGAGGAACAAGGATATATGGTAATGGGTGCTTATTTGTTTTGAACTCAGGTACACAAAATTTTTCATCAACCCCAATTATGTTGATTTGAGGTAGAGGGTTATTGACTATATTTGGTCTGGGAGGAGGCTTTTCAATAACCTTATCATCTATAAGATCATGGATATCATCTCTGAGTATATAACATTTATCGGTGAGGTGACTACTACAGCGATGATATTCACAGTACTGGGCATGATTCCAGGTCCTGGGTAGGGGGTTTGGTGGCTTATAATTTTCCATGGGCTTTAACACTCCTTGTGCCATTAGCCCCTGCAGGATCACGATCGGGAGGCCTCAGCTCATCATAATGTCGGTGCCTCGATTTCGAAATTTGCTCGGGCCATTATTTCCTCCTACTGTGTTGACAGACCTGTCCGCCCCATAAGACCATGGAACAGTGCCATAACTTTGGGTGGGAAGAGTGGCTGATGCATTCCCTACCATATTAACGGCTGGTGCTGGTGTGGCTGCGGTTGTCTTTCCTTTAGAGTAACGGAAAGAGCTAGGAGACGTATTGACTTGTAATTGCCCCGTCCGTATATCTTCATCAATACGGGCTCCTATCTCCACTATTTCTTTAAAATTGGTATGGGGAGGGGATACCGCATGTGTTCCGTGTAAATGGGTGGAGGTTTTGATGAACATTCTCGCATGACTCGGCGGATCGTGCCAAAGGTCCGAGCCAACTTTCTTTCCACCGACCGCGAACTCAAGGCCACAAGGTTTCTTTTTCCGTTGGGTGCACGACTCAAGGTCCCTTCTATTTTCAGGATCGGGTGTTGTCTTTGTACCTTTCCGTGAACGCCCAGCCTATCTCGGTCCCACGTATTCATGGTGCCGCTATCGACAACATTAGTCATTGCTGGCAGCCTCCTATTAGGGTGAGGTGAAAATTGGAAGCCATAGCCTCAAAGCTAGCTCCCTTGATGCATGCCGGTGGAATAAGATTTTAAGTGGGATATAGGGCATCCAGTCCCATCAAATTTTTCTATGTCGGGCATTTTGAATTTTAAAGGCAATACTGCCGCAGGTTGTAATGTCAGTGCCCGCGTAGAAAATTCCCCTTTGTTGAGAAGTTTGAGTACCATGGCCTTTATATTTTCCACGCCGCCTCTATTTTGGTGGATGGGGGAGTTGGTTTTTGGTACATACTGGCTGGATTAGGGAAGGCTGGGTTAATTTCAGCCGAGGTGTTTGGTAAGGATTTTGGGCTGGATATGGATTTTGGGGGTGGATTTTGGGGTGGATACGGATTTTGGGCTGGATAAGGATTCTGGGCTGGTGGAACTTGGGTAGGATATGGATTTTGGGTTGGTGGATTTTGGATGGTTTCTAAATTTGGGCCGCGGCCGTGATCATTATAAGGTAAATAAGTGGTAACTTGGCACCGCGGGTTATAACTTTGTGGTCCATATGTTGGGTGTTACGGAGTGGGTTGGTTATGGGAAAAGGGAGGTCATTTGGGCTTTGGGGAATTTTGGTGCTTGGGGAAGGATATGAAGGATAGATCGTAAGGGTAGGGCGATATTTGGGTAGTAGGGACTTGGTGGAGGATTGTGATTTGGGGTAGTGGCCATATTTGGTGGGTTAGTGTTTGGCTGGGGAGTTGGGTTTGGAGGTACATGGGGGGTTGATGCTTCCTGGGGGACTGTAGGGGAAGAGTTCACCTCACCACTGGGTTTTGGACCTTGTATGAAACTTGCTATTTGGCTTAGCAAGCGATCATGTCGTGCATCCAGGTTTTGGTCTAGCCAGCTCTTTGCATTCTTGGGAGTCGGAGGCGTACTCAGAGCCCCTATATCCGTACCCATGTCGGGCAGGCGCTCATCTGTTGTCATCTTGCTTTGCGGATCATTCTGGCTACCGAGGCGATTTTGCCCTTATCCGATCGATCATCGATATCCTCACGGTCGATTTACGTGCTTATTTCCCGTATCAACCAACCAGTACTATCTCTGCCTTTCCAAATTTGGTCCAGGTTTCTGAGGAAAATGGGTTATGGATGAGGTATCAGAAGGCTGGCTGAAGGCTTTCTGGGTTTCGAGTACAGCGTGCCTTTTATTAGAATATTTTATTTGTTATTTATTTATGTTCCCTACAATTGACCAGATAAGCACCTGCTTTATTTTGACAGTCTCGGGACTTTTCCTGGAACAGTGGATTCTTTCTCCAGAGTATAGGACCAACGTATTTCACATGCCTTTCGACTCCCCGAGATTGGACTGATCCCAGACGAAGGGCCTATACTCTTTCCAGGATCCATCATTCGAGATGGTCTAGGTCGAGCATCAGAGAATAATAAATCAGCCCCTGCGTATATATACTTTTTTTTTGTTGCGCATTTATTTTCTTTATCATTTTTTTACTTGCGCATTTTTTTCATCATTTATTATTATTATTTTTTTTTGACAGGGGCTGATTCACGATTCAAAGATGCAAAAACCAGTCGGTCTTTGAAGTGTCCTGATAGTCTATATGCATTCTAGCGTTGGTTTATGCAGGGGGTAGGCTGGCCATAGTATAGGGTAACAGTTCGGAATATACCTATATGCGTGTGCATGTGTGCGGTATCTAGAAAGCAGTAAAGTCTTTATTTATTTTCAGATATATGAACAGAAAAATAAACATATATGGCATGTCTTGCTGTTATGTGTGGATTTTCTCGGCTTTTTAGTTTGAGTACAAGTAAGCAAGCACACCACATTAAGAAATAGAAAGAAAAGTGGGGAAACTATCTATCCCTATTAATTACAAATTTGGTTCTATATCTCCAAAATAAAATGAGAATGAATGCGTATATGTACAAATGTACGTAATAAAAAAGGAAAAAAT
>CM028377.1:179172869-179231849 GCA_013146195.2 Codonopsis lanceolata
TGCAGGCTAGCTACGACTGGCAAGAGCTCCAGAGCTTGGTATGAAACTCTATCAAGTTCTTAATTGAACAAGGATTCGTGAGAGGAAGAATGGAAACTACTTTATTCATCTGGCACGAGAGGTCATTCTCTTACGGTACAAATCTATGTGGGCGACATCATCTTTGGATCAACTAACCAAAGCACATGCAAGGTTCGAGAAGGCGATGCAAAGCAAGTTCGAGATGAGCATGATGGGTGAACTTACCTATTTTCTGGGGCTGAGATACAACGGACTTGAGACGGAATCTTCATCGGCCAAACCAAATACCAAAGGAACTTATCAAGAAGTTTGGTCTTGATTCGGCTAAAGGATTTGAAACTCCAATGTCTACCGGCTGCCATCTTGACAAAGATGAAAAGGAAAACAAAGAGAACATGACCAAGTATCGAGGAATCATAGGTTCACTTCTTTACCTTCTTGCTAGTAGACGACATTATGTTTCTTTGTTTGTTTTGTGCTAGATTTCGAGCGGATCAAAGGTCACATTTGCTGGCGCCAAGCGTATCATCGGATATGTTTCAAAAACAACAAATCTAGGCATATCAGGTACTCAAATCCAACAACTTCAATTTAGTTGGATACTCGGATGCTGATTATGCAACTGCAAAGTGGCGAGAAAGAAGCACCGGTGGGACTTGTCAATTTCTTGAAACTTGAGACTTCGTCTCATGGTCTTGCAAGAAACAAGGATGGTGGCAAACTCAACCACGAAGAGAGTATATATTCTTTGTGGCATTTGTTGCTCTCGGCTATGGATGAGCAACAACTAGTGGACTACAACATCAAGGCGAAGCTGCCCAATTATGTGTGACAACACATACGACTATCTCGTCTCCAAAAATCGATAATGCGTTCAAGACAAAGCACATTGATATTCGTTATCATTTTCTCGAAGATCATGTGGAAAAAGGTAACATCGATGCACGGAATATGTTCCAATGAGCATCGATTAGCGAACATTCTCACAAAACCAGCGGATGCCACCGAGGTTAAACGCTTATTTAAGAGAAATCTTGGTATGATTGATCCTCTTGCTTAATTCAATATTTTGTTAATGTTTCTCTCTTTCTGGGGTAGACCCGGTATTAGTCTAATCGGAAGATGTAAGTTCTCACTTTCTTAGGAAGACTTAAAGGTTAGTACTCTTACTTAGTCTATTTACGCTAAAGAGGTTTCTAAAGCAATTAAAGGGGTCAAGGACAAAATTTGGTACTTAAGAAAATATCTTAAGTTCAGCTTTTTCAAAGCGATATTTTCTCACCTTTAAATAGTCCTCGAACCGTCGGTTCCAAACTTTCTGAAACCCTTTGAGCAGAACTTTTCTCTCTCTCTCTCTCTCTCTCTCTACTCTGAGTAACTACTTTCTACAAACTCAAGTTCATCTTCTTGTTTCTTCTTCTCATCTTCAACAATGATACGTTTATCTCTACTCTACTCGAAATTTTCTATGTCTTGTTATGCATTTCGGTATCAACTTAAAATCCTTTTGAATTCAAAACCGAGTCATTTTGAGTTTATCTGAGTGATTCGCCATTGTTGTTGTTATAATCTGAATACTAACGATCGTTTTTGTTTATTCATTGTTCATTCTTATGAAAACTTACATTATGTTTTTCTCGAGTGTGGCTTCTCTAAACATTCTAGGGTTTCAAGTTTTGCTTGAAAATTTCAATTTATTTTGAAAAACTTTGAAATTCCTACTTGTTTAGATAATGCAGATGGCACTGCTTATTTTGTTTTTTCTTTCGAGGCAAGAACTTCAAAATCAAAAGCGCGGCAGTGGGAAGGCTTATGACCCAAAATATCATTCCTCAGGTTCAATATAAATCTTCCGGGATATCCAATCTATCCGCCCTTCATGACATTATTGTTGCTTTGGACCCGGCTATACATTGGGCATGTGCATTGACCTTCAGTCAATCAACTCCATAAAGCTGCGGCGTCAGCTTGCGAGGATATGGGCGCCTGCGGGATTACGCCCTTCTTACGCCCACGACAAAACCTGTATCTTCTGGCGAGAAGAATTTTATCAACGAATGGAGCTGTGAACGAGGCCCTTTCTTCGTGGGTGGATTCGAGCCGTCCCGTCTACGTCACCGCCAAATCTATTTCCACCATAATTGGCGTGCATTACGTAGGAGCTATTTCAGGCAAAGTGAGGCTTTACATGCACGGGAAGCCATGAGGGGGTAGACACTCTCAGGGAGCCTCGAGGGAAGATGCTCCGAAACTTGTTCCCTCTTGGCGTCTCTTGCTCCGGCCATCTTACAACAAGGGGCTCTATTCAAGTGGAGCTCATGACATGTTTCTTGCGACATATATCAACGACCGGTCTTTGTATTTCTCTGACTTAAATCTCAAGGGGGCTCATCATCTTCGGCGAGCTAGCGGTGGGTGGAGAAAGCAAGAAGCGACCGAACTGCAAGCGCCCACCGTCGAGCCCGATCAATGCCCTTTTAAGGGATGATGCGACCATCGACTCTTCTTTGAAAGAAGATGAGTTGTATACGATGGCCAAGGACAAACAACTCACGGCCTCGTTTTCGGTAAATACGTGAATACGAGAACAAGCCGGATGCGAAAAGGTCTCTGCGCCGGTCTCTCTTGAAAAAGTGGCCAAGCACCTATCTTGGTCACCGCTTCAATATGGAAGCACATGTAGGCTGACAAGACCTTGAGCCTCTGCCAAGTTTGATGAACAAGTGGCCCGCGGACCTCCATCTAAAGGCCAGGTGCAGGCGATGAGGCGGAGGCTGGCGCTAAGGTCCAAAATAGCGACGAGGCAAAGCGAAGACAAGGCCGGAAGTGGCACCTCAGCGAAGAGGGCTTGAGCCAAATGGATCGAGAAAGATGAGATGAAGAAGGCCGAGAAAGAAGAAGGCACGGTCCAATCCGGCCATTCCTCTCCTCCATCTACCCGAGCCAGCCTTACACCCAATCCGGCCAACCACCTTCACCACCATGCACCCAGCTCCCCGAAACCAAAGCGAAGGAAACTTCATAAAACCTTTGAAAACCGGCCAACGATCCATCCAACCTCTATAGATGAAAGCGGTGAGTCTCCTATTCGTGAGGAAAGAAAGGAGAACTCTTAGGTACTTGACCTCCCAGCGGCCGACCATACTATCTGGGCGCCCGACACTTTCAATGCCAACCCTTCATCTATACCAATCAGGCCTTGACCAACTACTGGCAGCCGAGCCTTACACTCGACCACTTGACTATGCACTGTCGACCGCCATACACATCGACCCTTCATCTATACCTATCAACCCTTATTCTACGAGTCATCTACTCGGAGGAATTCACCACCTTCGGAGGAGTCTATCCCTCGGGAGGAGCCTGAAAATCGGGGAGGAGCCAACCAGGAACTGACTCCTCCTCCTCCTTCGCCCTTTAACTACTCACGACCCACCGCACCTTCTCACCACCCCAATCGAACTTCTTTCACCACACCTGACCCTTAGACCTGCTGTGCCAAGTTCCTCTTGAGCTTTTCGTCGTGCAGATCTATTCACCCTTCTCATCAACCTCCTCAACCTTCTCGGCCTCCTCGACCTTCCTGCAAAACCAATCCTTCTTACACTTGCCCGCTTCTACGGTTCTCTAGAACCCATTCCCAATCCTCCCACATCGGTGAAAATTCGACGATATGGGCTGAATTCCCCACCAACTCCACCTCCACCCTCCCTATAACCATATCCTCTTCCACGAAAACCATACTGACCCAAGACTTCGTCTCTTACGCCTCGAGGCCCGTATCCAACGGCTGCCGGACTGCGCGCCTCTGCCAGGCACCATTCCACATTGGCCAGCATCTACTTCCATGGCCGGCCAATCTTTGAAGTTTTGTCACGGATGCCATCTACCGGCGGCTAGGCGAACTTCCAGCATATCTACGCTTCTGGCGAAGTAGCCAACTGCGGCGGCAGCAGCCAAGGGCCCCCGCCACTACTCTTCGACAATTTCAAGAGGATATGCGGACTCGTTTTGGGCGAGATGCGACTGCGACTTCACCATGTCAAGATCAACATCGAGCTCAGCGAGATGAAGGCTGCCGTATCATAGGTTCCATTTTCTACGAGCTATTCCACGCCATCACTCTCCATCTGACCCGCATTCGTACTCACATTATAGAACTTCAACAACCTCGCTCGAAACTACGCTCATGACATTATGAATGCCAAGCAGGGATCGTGATCGGCCATCACGGAGGAGAAACAAATGAGATCTATCAAGCAGAATCTTGATGGAAGAGACAGCCAGTCTTCGTGAAGAAGCGGACTACGGTTCTCGTTCCACGAAACCTCAGCCCGATCGGATGCGAATACGAAGAATGGAAGAGCTAGAGCGAGAAAGAAGAAAAGCTGACCAGCGAAAGGAAAAAGACCTTGGTAGCTTTTGTATCTTTTCTTTCCTTTCCTTTGTATTTATCTTATTTTTTGAAAACTTCTGTCAAATGTAAACATCTTGTTTATGAATACGAGATGATTACTTGCTTTTTCAAAAATTATATTGTTAAATTCTTCTTTGCTTTTATTGTTTATCTAAATTAGAATTTAAACATTGATTTAAGCTTCTTGCTAATCGTGTGCTATTCTTTGACTCTCTTATTCTTGTATGCACTTAGATTAGTCCCTTGCATTCGGGTGTTATTACGTTTTAATAGAGGCATGTCTACGGATTACGTAATATATAAACTCTCGAGACATGCTATTATCTATTAAATAGCTTGTTTTAAAACCCTCATTTGTAGTAATGTATGACTAGATATAAATAGGAGGAGATTGTTGATTCTTATGTTAAATTTATATCGATCGATTACATTACATTAGTTTTATACTTGATGGCTAATCGGTTAGCGTATCGATTAGCGTGGCAAGCTGTGTATAGAACTTTGCCTTATATAGTTTTACGTAGGACTTTTTCGGGTTCGGAAGACCCTTCTCGGCTTCATGGAAGACACCTCAAGCTTAAGATCGGTAGACCTCGTGTCGGTGATGCGCTTCTACGTGTCCTCTCCGTGAGAAAGCTAGGCTGGATTAATTCAAACTTATTTCCATATATTATTTGAATTAATCCAAGTCATTCCACGACATGTCAAGCCAGCAACTTTCAGAAAAGCAGAGGAATACTTTTCGTCTGAGCGATGTAAAGCGAGAAAAGCGGTGTCCCTACTACGCTTCATCTCTCGAATCGACACCAAATCGCCCACCTTTTTGAAGATCTCGAGAAATGATTATACGCTCTAGTTATACGTGAAGGACGAAATTCCTTGGCCGACATCCCATGCATTTAATGCATTTATGAATAGAGTTGTTGAAGTCTTCGTCTTCTCAAACGGATCTTTTGAAGTGCATCTACTTTAAATCTTGCTATTAAAGGCTGGAACAAAGAGACAAGCTATGAGAATCAATCGAACACTTAAAGAATTGCTCTGAATCTACACAACTCCAAGTCTTTCATTTCGGTGCATTCAATAGATCCTTAGCAGATCTAGAAGTCCTCGTCAACAACAAGAACGCTCATCAAACAATTATTGCTTTATTCTTCTTGTTGTTAACTTCCATTAACTATATACGCACGAATTAAATATTTGAGATATTTAATTCCCTAGACAAACACAAGTCAATATTTTGTACACGATCCATTAGGGATATTCTTTGTAATTGATCTAAGTGGAAAACATAGTGCACAATTTAAATCCAAGGTTATTTGCCTTGGTGGTGGCGTATCACTCATTATAGTGTGAACCATCCCAAAATACTTGTGTTATTTCCTTTTTGTGCCTCTATTTATTGAGCTGCTTAGTTTCATTGTTTATATTATCCATTTCGAGAACTTAAGTAATCGTAAAAGGTCTACCGGTAGTCCTTATCGGCAGACCTGGAACAATTCTCTTGAAAGTCTTCCGCTACTTGATTCTTTTAATAGATTGCAAGTAACTTTCAAGGAACTTACTTTAAAAGTTTTAAAGTGTTAATAAGCTATTCAACCCCCCCCCCTTCTAGCTTATTATTGTGCTCATTGGGACCCACACGTACCACATCCATTCCCCACTCGTAACGATTAATCGGGGATCACCCACGGAGATTTTGTCAAATTAACAATTTAGTTAAATTAAAAATACTTTACAAAAAAATCAACAACCATACTATATTACCGAGTCAATAAATAAATGATATTATTTTTACTTATAATTCATCATAATATTGTCTATACAAACTAAAGAATCTAATTATGTTGTGCATGTACGCCTAACACAAATTCGCCAAATAATTAAAATAAGAAAATTAAAGTTAACAGTCTAACATCTAAATAACTTTCAGTTTAAATTTATTAAATACCTAAAAAATACCTACAAAATTACAGATACAAAGTATTTATTACATACATAAATAGAATCACGTATAGTTCAGAAAATCACACAAGAACTATTTAATAAGGAAACATTCAGAATAAGGATGTAATCACAATTTCGTAATAATATGTATTAATAGTAATAAGTATTAATGCAAATGAAAATTTATTTGGCTATGTTTTACAATAATATATAAGCTTAGTTTTAGTTCAACATTATAGATGCATATATGGATACCGAGAGAAAATATGTAAATTTGTCTATTACATATTTAATTTCGTAAATTATAGAATCATGAAGCATTGCTTAGTGTTTTAAATGAAAAAAAATGTTTTAGACATATATAAATTAATACATGTCTAATTGAGAAAATATTGAATAGAATGTAATCAATTTACTCTAATTGAGAAATTATTGAATAGAATGTAATCAATTTAGCTTAACTTGATCAATATTTCAAAATATGAGGCAATGTTACTAGAATACAATATTTTATGATAGATTATAAACAAATTAATTTCATGGATCGAAATATCTATTAATTTAGACACACTATTTTCAAATATTTTTACTTTAACTTGTTTGTCAACATAATACTGATAATAGACATTGCGCGTGTATGAGAGACAAAGACGAATATTATTGAAATATCAGAAGTGTTTGGTTTGTTTGATCAAATGTTATCGATATCTATAAATTTGTTTGATTAATTGAAATTTCATAATGTTTGTTGGAGATGCAGACTTTCAAATGATAAAGAGGAGTGAGTGATTAGGCGTACGACAAATTTGTATGATTGAAAATAATGTTAGGCCTTTTCTATTTTTAATATAAAATATACTCACACACACACACACACACACACACACACATATATATATATATATATATATATATATATATATATATATATATATATATATATGTGTGTGTGTGTGTGTGTGTGTGTGTGTACCTATGTTTGTTGGTAAATATATATATATAAATAAAGATTACATCTATATTATTAGTAGTTTGGGTAACAGTTTAGAGATTGAGAGGATTACTTCTAATACCAAAACGTAAGCATTCCCCAATTTTTCATTTCGATTATTCCATATTAGATCAAGTTTAAGAGAAGATCACTTTGATATTTTGTACTTATTTAAACAAACATCCATAGATCTTCCGCAAATCAACGGTATCTAGTTTTGATATTTTGGAAAATCTTTTTTGCAGAGACCACCAAAAGCGAAACCTTGCGTCCCCTCACCTAACCGTTTTTGTCTCTCTCTCTCTCTCTCTCTCTCTCTCTCTCTAAAGGGTGTGTCTCTTTAGTTCTTTTTTCTTTTTCTTTGATTTTTTGTCTTTTTCTAATTCAAAAAAATTAAAAAAATATTTTTAACAATACACATTTTTATCTATAAATCGAGACTTAGTTTGACTCGTTTGAACACCGAATATTTTTTAAATTTTTTTAAAGTTATTTGGGGTATAAAGGATTATCGGGGTTTGTGTCATGTTGTATGAGTTTTTTTATTTGGATAGCTTATGTGTTTCAAATTATTTTTTATATTCATTTTTAATGATTTAGGTAGTATATATGATCTAAGATCTATTATTATACATGCTCTTACCCGTCTCATATCTAATTAAATCAGTCAATAATCATCAATTTTGATCAAATTCAATTCAAGTATTAGGCTCGGTTCGAATTGCCATCCCTAAATCAATCACGAATTGCACCAATGAAAAAGAATACTCCCAAAGTCACACGAAGTTCCAAAAAAAATAAAAATACATCATGGATAATCATGTGTTAGTCTATTATTCATGGATAACCATGGGTGTTTGTGTTAATATATGTAAATTAATAGAGTTATTATTGTAAATAATTTGCTTTATGTCTCTTGTTTATTATACTTTTTAGATGCTTTATTAATTCAGTAATATAGTAATAATAAATGTAGATTGACGCATACTTATACGGTCCCAACTTGGTTTAACTCGCGTGTTTGTAAATACACACACTACTGCTACCTCTGCTGATAAACGTAAGTGATTGATGAAAAGAAGACCGAATCTACATTTGTAAGTAAAAAAATGTTTGGTGACGGTCATTTAATAAATGTGTTAATTATGCATTGTGTTTTAATATTTTGCTTGTTTATATTTTTTATTATAGCCTGCAGGCCTAGGTCGAGATTGGTTTAGTGGAAGGTTGTGAGATCGAGTAGCTTGAACGGGACCCTCACGTGTGGCGTATCGTTGCCTTTGAAGGGCGAAGGAAGAGGGGACAAATAGTGTATGGTTAGGGGGAATTTGGGGTAGTTGTCATCTCCGTAATTACTTTCGGGGCTTCACCGTCGATTGCATGGTCACATCTTCCTCCCAAAGATGACAGTCAAGAGGGGTTGGCGCTACGTGGTCTGATGGCTACACATGAAGAAGTCTTGGTAAAGCAGCATGAAGAATTGGCTATGTAGAAACAACACGATGCTAGACAGGATGTAGCGATCATGGAAATGAACGCAAAATTGAATGTCGTAATGGAGATGCAAATGCAGCACCAACCACCCCCCTCTTAGTGCGCCATCTCCCGATAGTGTAGCTAGGATTTTCTTTTGTGATGGATATGTGACATTTGGATTGTTAAAACTTTTTTTTGTAATGTTTGTCTATAATTGTTGTAATGTTTTGTATATAATTGTTGTAATGTTTGTAACGATTGTGTATAATTGTTGTAATGTTTTGTTATATTTGTGTATAATTGTTTTTTATCGGCTTGAAATTTTTTCAGAGTATTAAGTAATTGAATTTGTTTAAAGGGCAAATTTCAAGTGGGTACAATTTTAGAAGCATGTTTTCATCTAAGACCACCAATTTTTTGGACATTTCATGTAACTACAAATTGGTTGCCAAATGACAAAAATGTCATTAATGAAGATCCGGCCTAAAAAATTCCAAAAAACTGATGCCAAAAAATCTGATGCCAAAAAGCTGATGCAAAAAAAAAATCTGATGCCAAAAAAAATCTGATGCCAAGGCTTGGCATCAGATGAAAAAAATTCAAAAAAAATCAACCTGATGCCAAGGCTTGGCATCAGGTGAAAAATAATACAAAAATGTTGATGCCTATAGCTTTTTCAACCAGACATCAGGTTATTCTCGATCTCTCTCAGAATAATCTCACTGGCCCCATCTCTACAAATCTTTGTGGTACCATGAATCTCACTACTTTGTTATTGATGCCAATAATCAACAATATCTAAAGCACCCAAAGTAGCCCATTAATTGCCATACATCTTCACAACAACTTACCAAACCACAGGAAGAGGAGGAAGATGCAAATCAGTTTGTACGAAATTTGGGAAGCACAAATGTACTGGACACTAGACAGTGAACATCAATCTCCCGCAACAAATAACCCCTTAGTGGTCTCCCTTCGCCCTTACTTTCTTATTTCTTACAACAATAAAATTATATTTAAATTAAAAATCCACTCCCACCCCATCTCGAATAGACTGACCTCACCGGAGACAAAACAAACCAGGAAATGCTACCGGCGTCCGATGGTGGTGGCGTTTGGATGGAAGGAGCCGGAGACGACGAAGCGGTTTCATGGACGAGCAACAACAACCAAGTCCGCGATGAGACATGTAAAGAATTGAAGACCATGGCCATGATGATATGAATGCTTCTCTCTCCACCTTAAAGTCCATGCTCGACACTGACTGGTACCTTCCCAAGAATCCCGTCCCACCTCATCTTCAATCATTCCCAAATCACCACCAAGATTTCCTCAAGGACATTAACAATCTCTTTTTACAAGCTCATATGGACTCGTCCTCCTCTTGTTCGCCATAACCTTCTTTCACCATCGCATTCCTTCTTCCCTCCTAAATCCTGCTTCTCTTCCCTCTTTAACGTTAACTCTTTTGACAATTCCGTTGATTTGGGCTGCGATACTAACTTCTTAGCAAATCAGAGTTGGAATTCTTCTGTTTTGATGGGGTTTAAATGTTTAATGGAATGACCTCCCAAACTCAGTTGGGTATTTCGGAACAGAGCTTGAGTTCCGAGTTCGCAAAACCAAAGAACCGAGGCCATTAACGTACTTTTGCCCCAAAATTGTACCTAAAAGATATGTCCAAAAATAGTTGGATTCATTTGAAAACATGTTTTAAAAGATGTACCGGCTTATAATTTTTTCTTGTTTAAAACTGGACTGACCCGAATATTCTAAAAACAATACTATCCCAAATGCTAAAAAAAAAAAAAAAAACTATCCTAACCCTCTTTAGCGCAGGACAAGATTGGGGGGGGGGGGAAACAGGCGCCATTTTTTGCCGCCTTGTTGGTTATTGGTCCATGTACTATTTTTGTACAGTGACTATTTTGCCCCTAACAAATGTTACGTGAGACACACATGTGTTGATTTAGCAAAAAAAAATTAACAAAAGTGGACGGAAGGACCATCCACGTCAAAAGTTTTTGTACAAGCACCAATAAGGCTCGATTTTTTTTTCAAGGACGAATTCGGAAAAAGGTGTAAACAAGGATGACTTGGGTAATTCACCATAATAAATACTACTACATCCGTTCCTAAATTATCGTCCTCCTTTTCTTTTTCGTCCGTCCCAAAATAATTATCCAGTTTGAAACTTACGTTTTTAGAACATCACGTTTACCACTTTACCCTTATTTTTCACCCTACTTTAATTATGAGCCACATACACATGGGCTTTAAAGGAAATTATACATTAAATCAATATAAATAATCAAGTCAATTATTTTTTGTTAATCCATACACCGGATCAACTAAGGTAATAATTTAGTGACGGAAGGAGTATAACCAAACCACATCAAACAAATATCTTGACATAAATGTTGGTCACTCACCCACCTACCTATCAATGGATAGGATTTTGATTCGAATACGATTCGAATCTAATTCGAAATTTCAGATATGAATTTGTATAATCGTCCAATAACCCAAATCCGAATTTAATAATTTATTTATTAATTGATTGGATATGAATTTAGCTATATTCGATCCATGAATGATCCGATCCGATCTGAAAATAACATATTTCTTATGGGGTATACTTAATACATCACCTATAAAATACTTAATACAACACTTTTAAAAAATGTTTGACCAAAATACCCATTACTTAATTTATTTATTTTCGTTTTTTATTAAATTTAATTTAACAAATTTTAAATTTAAAAATATTTTAAACATAATTAATTTATTAATTAATTTGATTTAGTTACTAAACACAATTAAATTACTAATTAATTTGATTTAGTTATACTAAGTGAAAAATTATCTTTGAGTTAGGTTTAAATTTTAAAAAAAAATTAATTTGATTTGAATTAGGTTTAAATGAAAAAAAAACCAAGTTTAGGGTAATTTAATTTTTTTGTTTTTTTATTAAATTTAAATTAACTAATTTAAAATTTAATAATTAATTTGATTTGAATTAGGTTTAAATTTTTTTTTAAAAAACAAGTATTAGGTTTAGGGACCGGTTTTGTACCAGTCCAAATGAGGAGATGGGCTAGGGACCGGTCTGGTAACAATCCAAAATGGGGGGGATGGGTTTGGGCTTGTTTGGGTGGCAGTCCAAAAGGGGGGTTGGGTTAAGGGTTGGTTTGGTAGTAGGCGCTGGGCTTGTGGGGGGAAAAGAATGGGCTTGGGACTGACTTCAATCCAGTCCTTAAATCCAAAAATTGTTTTTTTTTTAATTTAAACATAATTCAAATCAAATTAATTATTAAATTTTAAATTAGCTTATTTAAATTTAATAAAAAACAAAAAATTAAATTGTAGCTAATTTAAAAAAATAAATTACCCAAAACTTGTTTTTTTTAATTTAAACATAATTCAAATCAAATTAATTCTTAAATTTTAAATTAGCTAATTTATATTTAATAAAAAACAAAAAATTAAATTTTAGTTAATTTAAATTTAATTAAAAAACAAAAAAATTAAATTAGTAACGAATTCGGATATAAATTAACATATATTTAATCCATCGAATTATCAAATAAAATGGATGATATAAAATTTCGAATCTGATTCAAATTTACCAGTATCGGATCTATCGACAGACCCAACTACTACTCCCGCATCAAACCAATGTCTGTCAACTCCCACTTTGATTTGTCAATTCCCAATCACACCTTCATCTCCATTCCCTCCTCCTCATCCTTCCAATGCACATTTGGCGCTTCTAAGCTCCGAGTATTTCTTCAATAGAAATCAATAATAGTAACTTTATAATAGTATATTAGTATTACTACATCAATTGATTAATGTTTTTAAGGTTTAAATGGTTAAATAGTTTATGTCTTAAAAAAAGGTTTAAATAGCTTATTTAACCTCATTTTAAAAGGGTTTATCTTTTTGGCTACACCTCTCTTTTTCTAAACTATTGTCATATTTGATTATTTTTTTTTGGATTAAACGTACAAATTTGAGATACAAAATTGATATATTACTTTTTTCCTTTTTTTAAATCATAAATGTAATCTGTAGTACTTTTTTGGTACTACAAAAATCATGTTTTATTATTTAAAATAAATAAAATATACTCCTTTCGTCATATAATTATTATTCTGGTTGACTTATCACACAAATTAAGATTTTTTAAAATATAATTATATATATATATATGTATGATGTGTAATTTTCTTTAAAACCAATATACACGTGTCTCATAATTAAAATAGAAAGAATTAAAAGTAAAATAGTTAGTAATATTGGAGCGGATAGAAATTTAAATTAACTTTTAATCAAACAGGAATTGTACCAACAAAAAAGAATAATACTCCATTCGTTTTCAAATTATTGTCCCCTTCTCATTTTTCGTCTGTTTTAAAATAATTGTTTTCTTTCAAACCTTTTTTTAGAAACTCACTTTTATCACTTTACCCTTACTTTTTCTATCTAGTTTAATTATGACCATATAGTCAAAGATATTAAATAAACCAATTTTTAACCAATATTTATAAGGTAAAAACTTGAGTAAGATGATTTTACGAATATTTTTTGTAAAACGAATCTTCTTTATCCGACCTACCGTGTGTTGGTAGGTTAAACTATGAAAATATGAAGTTCCGTCTTATAAATAAAGATCCATAAGAGCATCTTCAATGTTACAACTTCTTAACTGAGTCTCACTGTCACCTATACACTTTTCTCTTCTTAGAGCATCTCCAATGTTTATTTTTCTAACACAACTTCTTAACTGGGTCCCACGGCCACATACACGCTTTTCTCTTTTTACTCACTTAAAAATATATCTTTCTATTGTATAATATTCTTAACATATTCTTAACTGGGTCTCACTGTCACCTCATTAACTTTACAATTCATTTTTATTTTTGTATTTCTCAATAAATAAATTTATTCCACGTTATTTAATATATTTCATATTTAATTATTTCGTATAAATAATTAATTTATAAATTAAGATATAAATTAATTTAAAATAATAATTACATTATTATTTTTAAATTTTTAAATTTATAATTTAATTAATAAACTATCTATAAAACATAATATACAAAATGATAAAATACATAAAATGATAAAATTAAAAACCCACCTACGCTCCCACTTACCCCCCCGCCCCCTCCCCAAAAAAAGACAACCGCCCCCACCCCTCTCACATATAGCTAGCCAATTTGAGCTTCTTAAATAGGAAGTTTTTTTTTCTTTCCTAGTTGGAGCCTACATGACAAAATATACCATTGTTAATTTACACTTCCTAATAGAAAGTTTGCTAAGAATACTACAATGGTGATGCAAGGACCCACTTAAAAATATATCTTCTTATTGTATACTATTCTTAACATATTCTTAACTAGGTCCCACTGCCACCTCATTAACTTTATACTTCATTCTTATTTTTATACTTATCAACAAATAAATTTATTCCATGTTATTCAATATATTTCATATTTAAATATTTTGTATAAATAAATAATTAATTTATAAATTAAGACATAAATTAATTTAAGGAATATATAATTTTTTGGTCCCTGAACTATCTCAATACTATGCATTTGGTCACTGTACTTTTTTTGAAATGTGTTTGGTCCCTCAATTCAATTTTTTTGGTCAATTCACCATTCCTACCGTTACCGTTACTAAAAAATGTAACATTGGCTAACTTTTCAAAATGTCCAAACTATAGGGAGTTAATGTGTCGTTTTTAATTAAAAATGAGTTATCTTCAACCCGTTCGCCCTCTTTGCAACCCGATTCTCTTACGTTAAACCCAATTCGTCCCCTTCCAATTATTCTCCGATGTCTTCAAACTCCCCCACCAGTTCGCCCCCAATACAGACCCACCTCTTCTCCGGCATCGATCCGTACCCGACGCGGCCCGACACCATCTTCTGCAGCAAAATCATCCCTTACGAATACGAGGAGAACGACATCAACCTCGCCCTTACCAAATCAACGTCGTTTCGGTTTTGCAGGCCCGAACGCTGCGTCTACGATCGTGTTTCCGGATCCGAACTGTCTCCGGTGAAGTTTTCCACTTTTGTTAAGAATGTGAATATCACGTCCTTGACAACGATGTCGGTGAAATCTAGGCGGCGGATGTTCATGTTCACGTCCTTGCTCTCTTGACACCCAAATCTCTCTTTCTCTCTTACCCTATTAATTTTCTTTCTCCTTCACTCGATGCTTAAGGATTCTTCACTCTAGCGATTCGCCGGTTCTGATTCTCCGATGTCGGAGCCTATCTACAAGACCACGGCAAGGATCGCTACCCTTTAATGGTACCCTTTTTTTTTAATCTACAACCCTCAATTTCATTTTTTCATGTGCTCTGATTCTTTTATGTTAATTTCTCGTAAATAATTTGGTTAAATTTGATTTATGTTAATTGGCAGAATTGATTGTTTGGTCTTTGAGAGATCTTTCGGATCTCATTATTGTGTTGGGTGTTCCTTAATTGATATGGATTTACTTGGGCAACGTGCCAGCCTCTTTTATTTTCTCACAAAGTTTCATTTCCCAATTTGGCGACAAACCCATTTCGATTTCCATGTTGTTTGTATTTTTGCAATGTATGGGAATTTTATGATCTTGTTTAGTTTCTTGAGCTGGTTATAAATCATAATATAATGAAGATTGAGATTTTTGATACTGGATTGTAGAAATTGAGGAGTACTACAGCTAATAGGGAAGCTTCTATTGCAATGGGGGAATACAATGGTGTTGAATACGGGGGAATTAGAGAATTACCTTCTACTCCTATAGTTTGGACATTTTGAAAAGTTAGTCAATGTTATATTTTTTAGTAACGGTAACGGTAGGAAGGGTGAATTGATTAAAAAAATCGAATTGAGGGACCAAACACATTTCAAAAAAAGTACAGTGACCAAACGCATAGTATTGAGATAGTTCAGGGACCAAAAAATTATTTAATTCTTAATTTAAAAATAATAATTACATTATTATTTTTAAATTTTATAATTTAATTAATAAATTATATATAAAACACATATTATACATAATTCGTACAATAACATAAGTAAAAATTACATAAAAACGTTAAAATTGAAAATAATAGATAAAATGCTAAATAATTCGGATGAAAGGGAACGTTACTAGGCGGGAAATTTAGAAAATTTTGCGGTATGTAAACATTTGGATTGTTAGAAAAATTAGGCGGGTATTAAGGAGTTGATGAAAATTGAGAATTTTGAATATTCTCATGAATATGAGTGTTTTGAGTATTTTGATGTTCTTCAAAATCTGAAGAATTCGGTAAATTTTGAAAAATATATTACCTCTATTTCGAAGATAAGTATGTAAAAAATGATTTTTTAGAAAAGATGATGAAAAATAAAAAAAAGAATAATATGAAGTAAATAAAGAATATTGAAGTGATATATATAGGGAAAAAAAAATTCAAACAAAATTTTATCTACCAAAACAGGCCCCCCCTCCAACACTCCACATCCCGCCGCCCTCCTCTCACCCCCCCCCCCTCCCCCAACACACACACGCTGCCCCCTACTCCACACACACTCACACTCTTTCCAATGCACCCCTCTTCCCACTCCCCAAAACAAAAAGTGAGCCCCCCCTCCCCCAAACCAGCCGCCTCCTCCCCTCACATTCGGCTCCTTTCCCAATATAAACAGTAACTTTTTATTTGTTAAGTTTATTTTGTCTATGTCATACATGAGTTAGTTGGTTTAATAAGAATATTTTTTCTATTGTTTATTTGTTCATTCTTAATAAGATTTTGTCTAAACATTTAAAAAAATCAACAATGGTTATGCTCTAAGACATGACTTATATAAGTTTTACTCTATTTATAATAGAGTCGATTATTTTTATTAAACGGTATACGAAATTGAAAAAAATTAAAAAAAGATGATAATTTGAAAAGGGAATACTCTTAATAAATATAATTGTTCAAATACGAATTGCATAATTAAAATAAAAAGAATACTAAATAGTCCAAACCACATCAAACCAATTTCTGACATATATCTGGGTCACCCACCACACAAAATCGCACATAGCTACTACTCTGTATTGTTAACTCCAATTCCCATCTTGACATGATAGGACAGTTGTAAAAGTGGTAAGAGGGCGTAAGATCTTTGGAGGCGTCGGCGTAGGTTCGATCTTTGGTGGAAGATTTTTTCTTACGAGGTTGTCGCTTGTATGTGTTATCGGTTCTTTGATACCAAACCTTGTATCATTTCGGACAGCATCGCGATTTTTCTGGTAGTAGTAATGAGGGGAGCTACTACTGATTGTCCAATTAAAAAAAAATAAAAATGATAGGACAGTCAATAATAGACCTGCATATAGGTTTTGTTTCATTTCCCAATCACACCGTTTTCTTCCACTCACTCTCTCTCTCTCTCTCTCTCTCCATTTCCTCTTCCTCATATCTTGCAGCTTCCCAATGCACATTTGGCGCTTCAAACCCCAAAATGCTTCTTCTTTAGAAATCAACTAGTTTTTGGTAACTAGCGGACATATATATTTTTTAATTAAGTTTTATTTAAATAAATTATAGATAAAAAAATAAAATTAAAATAAATAAATTACAACTATTTAAATATAAATACATCACTGTATTGATTTATGATATATTCAAAATTCATAATATACAACAATTGTTATGTTATTTTATTGGTTTTTCATCTTTATTACATATTAATATCTTCATACCATAAGGATTTGTTTCTTCAAAAAAAATAATACAACATCTATCAAATATTTAATACAACATTTTTGGGAAAAAAAATATATTACCCTTAGTCACACAAACACACACACACACAAATTAAAAAATTGAGCTTAATACATGTTAATTGTTACTCCTCCGTCCCTAAATAATTGTCCTAGTTGATCTGGCGTACAATTTAAGAAAAAATAATTGACTTGATTATTTATATTGGTTTAATGTGTAGTTTCCTTTAAAACTCATTTACATGTGGCTCATAATTAAAATATAGTGAAAAAGTAAGAGTAAAGTGGTAAAAGTGATGTTCTAAAAAAGTAAGTTTCAAAGTCGATAATTATTTTGGGACGGAAGAAAAAGGAAAGGAAGACAATAATTTAGAGACGGAGGGATTATATTTTTATACAACTTTTTAATTGAGTCTCATTGCCACCTACACATTTTTATCTTCTTACACACTTAAGAATATATCTTCTCATTATATAATCTTCTTACATAAAAAAATATTAAATTTAACATCATATATTATTACTAAATAGAATAAAAAGTAACTCCTCTGCCAATCGGCCCCCCTCCACCCCCCATAAAACAACTCCTCTACCAGCCGTCACCCCTCCCCCTCACATAGCCAAAAAGTTGGCTCCCTTACCTAGGTAAATGGTAAATTTCTTACTCCCTCCGTCCCTAAATAATCGTTCTATTTGACTCAGCGCACAGTTTAAGAAAAAATAATTGATTTGATTATTTATATGTTTAATGTGTAGTTTCCTTTAAAACCATGTATATGTGACCCATAATTAAAGTAGGGTGAAAAAGTAAGAGTAAAGTGGTAAAAGTGATGTTCTAAAAAGGTAAGTTTCAAACTAGACAATTATTTTGGGACGGACGAAAAAGGAAATGAGGACTATAATTTAGGGACGGAGGGAGTATTTGGGAAGTTATTTTTTTCTCTTTCCTACATGAAGATATAAGAATATTTGTATCATTGTTGAAAATTGTATTCTTAATAAGAATTTGGCTAAGAATTGTGTATTTGATAAAAATAGTGATGCTCTAATTCACAAATCCTCTCATAGCATCAAAAATGTTATTCTTCTTTTCCGATCTCTTTAACTCGATTCTACTGTTATTTTTATACTTTTTTTTCTTATACATTTAAAAATATATCTTTTTATTATATAATCTCTTACACATTTTTTATACACAAAAAATTAAATTTAACGCATCTCAATAAAAAAATATTTCATTTACCCCCCAAAAACCGGTCACACACAGGGGCACTTAGGAAGATTCATTTTTTTCTTCCTATGTAAGAAGAAAAAACTTTCCCTTTCTCCTAATTGGCTATGTCTCTCTCTTAGGGCATCCACAATGGTTACACCCTAAAACACCCTTTATATAACCCCCTAAACATTTTTAGAGGCCCTTTAAAAAAGTTTCAACTCCAATGAGCACCCTCTACATAACCCTTTGAATTGGTGACATCTTAATTAACAAACCTAATTACCAATATATTTCTATTTTTTATTTTTTTTATTTTCCTTCCGCAATTGAAATAAAATATTTATACTTTTAAATTTTATATTTTATGAAAAATATATTATATGTTTTGATTATATCAATTATTTTTATTTAAAGAAAGTCTTGTCACGCTTTTTAATATTATCAATATACCCATAATTTTAAGTTATAAATAACAAAAAAAGGGAAATGATAGTGCAAAAAATACACTAAATTAATTGAAAAAGAAAATAGAAAAAATGGAAAGCATACCATCATCAAAGTGACGATGTGAGTTGGGTTGTTAATTCATAGGCTCTCCACTCTAGCACATCAAAATTTTGGCCAAAAACTGGATGTTCTGATCAAGTAAAAAAAAAAAAAATCAGTTTTTGCCGTCTTCTTTAAATTTTGGAACAAATTTTTTGAAAAGCAACGAATACTAGGAAGAAGACTAACGGAGAAGGAGATAGGTGGGGGAGAGAGAAGAAATAGATGAATGGAGGTCGGCTAATACTCACCCAATAAGTTGGGGGAGATTTAGCTTTTTTTAGGGATAGGGTGATTGATAGGGTATCCATTGTGGAGGTTAAGTGTGGTAAAAAACCCTAAAAAAGATTTTAGGGTGTTAATAAAGGGAACCACTGTGGATGCTCTTAGTCAGCTATGCATTCACTCTTCTCTATAAATAAGAAGAGCCATTCACTCTTCTCCATACATAAAAAGTGAGTAAAACATGCAATGAGCCCCAAAACAGAATCTGAAAGGTGAAGTTATGGTAAATAGACAACATTCAAGAGGTAAGCCCTTCATTTTTGCATTTTGGGCTCTAGCCACCACATGTAGGAATCAAAAACCAACATATCTGCATCAAATCCAATGGCAATTGAAGATGTCAAAATTAAATTTTGATACCTATTTAAGATTATTAGGCTTTGTAATGCTTAAAGTGAAATTTATCAAAATTATGTGTGATATTAAGGAATGTACCAAATTATATTGGTAAATTATTATTTATTAGTATTTTAATTTTGTTTTTATATCATGATATATGTTGAATATATTTTTTTAAAATTATTATTATATCAAATTTTGATACATATGGTTGGAAATGATTATTTGCTATCCATAAATACTAATCAATAGGTATCAAAATTTTTTATACCTATAGAAATATATCACCATTGTACCTATAGAAATATATCACCATTGGATTTGCCCTAACGCAATGGATTAATGGATCAATGGATCATCAGATCATCGCAATTTGATTCTACAAAACAATGACTCCCAATAGAAATCAATCGAGGCATTGTATTACTTCCTCAAATATAAATTTTTTTTGTTTTGACCATTAACTTAAAAATATAAAAGAAGGGGAGAAATGGAAATGTGAAGGAAACAAACTCACAATTGGCCCAACTTACAAGATCCATGCCACTGTGAATGCTTTTGAGTTGAATCAAGAATCATAAGTGAAACCCATTGGTTCTTACCCAACGAGTCCCTAACAAACACAGCTCTTTTATTCTTCAGCTTCTCGAACAAATCTGTCCCATGCATTAAACCTGATTATCACCAAAACATATGACCAAACTAAGAACCTCTTTGTCAAAGTGTGTGTTGTGTGCGTGATCAATGATCATACTGTCAAACTGTGTGTTTGTGTTTCACCTCCTTTGTCACTGACTGTTTGATGAACTCATTCCACAGGTTTTGGCTGGTTTGAATTGGTGACTAAGTTATTGCTACACCATCAATGGTTGGAGATTTATGTCAACGGATTGGGAACGAGAATTGGCATGAGTGATCTTGGGAAATTGAATGTTAGTTCTCTTTCTCTTTCTATTATTGATTACTTAGTTTTTTTTTATCAAACAATGTTATTTGGTTAATTGTATTGTTTTTGTCTCTTGACTATTAAACCAAGTACAATCCAACTAGAATTAGTATTTGTTTTTAAGTCTCTATTATTTATTATTTAGAGGTCAATTAGTATTGTGTTTCCTAATTAGTTTAGAGTTTATTATTAGGACTATTATAAATAGATGGTTTGAGAAACATTATTACAACTATTATAGAGGATGATTAAAAATATAGTGAGAGAGGTTTTGTGTAAGCCGACTGAGGCCAGAGTTTTAATTAAATAAACAATTTTATATTGTCTACATTTGGTATCAGAGGATGAGGCTTAATCCTGGTTATTGAGAAGTTCAATAAAAGCTTGAGCTTTGTTGGTTATGTGGAGAAAATTGTTATTCAAGTTTGCAATTTTGGCTATTAGGTGACGACCCCTTAAACAAGGACTCAACAGAGTATTTATGTGAGTTCGTTTGATAACGAGTTGAAGAAAGATTATAGAAGAATTATTGGAGCGTGATTAGTTGCGAGAATGAGCTATATTTAAAGATGAGTCAATTAGTTGTTTGATTTATAATGATGAGTTTTTTCAAGTTAGTTCTTTATAATTATGATTCTTGGAGTATTGACATTAGTAATTATCTCAAAGAATATTACTTATCGTCGTATGATGTATTTGAGCAATTTGATAATTCAGAGTTAAAGACACTTTCGATAGCGAAAGAGATTCGTGTTTGGCCGATTTTACAAAACTCGATACATGGAGAAATTTGAGGTTTGTTACGTTTAGGAAATGCAGAATCTTTATAAGTGGTTTGGGAAAAACTAGAACATACTTTTAAAAATTATGAGGAATGGAAGAAACTTGAGCGTGATTTCAAATACTTTGTAGGTCCAATTATTTCTAATGAACATTGGACAACGAATTATTCCGAAGACAAATTTACAGCTGAAAAACAAAGTAGACATTTAAAGAAAGTAGAAGAGATGAAAGAAATTTTGAAGAAGATTGATGAGGAAAAAGAAATTGAAAAGAGAAAACATGATATGGTAGATGGAAGACGAAAAGAAAATAAATTGGAAGAGAATAATGATGAAAAAGAAAGTTTTGAATTTGATGGTGATACGAAGGAGGAATTGAATGTGACTGAAAAAAGATGGCAAAGATACCATGTTGGGAGATACGGGCATGACATTGGCAATAAGTTCCACTTCTGATAGCTTGTCGCACCCGTTAAATACTTCACCTCCTAATGTGGGTATTAACCATGATTTGGGCAGTAAAGCTAGTGGTGATCTTGTGTTGGAATTGCAGATTGCAGAAAAGTCAAATCAACTGAGTGAAGTTGTAACCAAGATTGAATCTATAATGGAGGAGGTTGCAAAGCTTGAGGGAGAGTTAGAAATCAGTCGTAAGCTCCTAGATGAATCTCAGATGAATTGCGCCCACCTAGAAAATTGTCTACAGAAAAGCAAGTATAATTTATCAAATGGGGAAGATGATGAGTTTGAAGATAAATGAGTTAACATGAAAGATTATTTTGATCGTGAAGAACAAGTCAATAAGTTGCATATCAAGTATAAAGTTCATCCTCAATCGCGAGTGAAGATGAAGACCGATGTTCGAATTCAAGAGTACGAAATACTGATAGTTGTAAAGATTGCGTTGAATATTATTGCTCGAGATGGCGATGGATCAACGAGCTTGGTTTAAGGGAGGCAATGTTGACTATTAAACCAAGCACAATCCAACTAGAATTAGTATTTGTTTTTAAGTCTCTATTATTTATTATTTAGAGGTCAATTAGTATTGTGTTTCCTAATTAGTTTAGAGTTTATTATTAGGACTATTATAAATAGATGGTTTGAGAAACCTTATTACAACCATTAGAGAGGAGGATTAAAAATATAGTGAGAGAGGTTTTGTGTAAGTCGACTGAGGCCAGAGTTTTAATTAAATAGACAATTTTATATTGTCTACATCGTCGCTAGAAATTGTTTCATTTATTTATTTTAATTAGTTTTACACTCGTGTGTTAAACGCACGGTCATATAGTTTTTTCAATTAATTTATACTTAAGCGAAACAAAGAAGAAGAAAAAAATAAAAAAAAATGTTGGAGACAGCTACTTTCCATATATAAAAAAATTTGTTGTGATTTAAAAATTAGAGACTTGTATATTTAAGATCTGAGAAAATAAAGTCATTTTTTTAGAAAATAAAGACAACTTTGTCCTTCACTAAATCTTAATTGTAGCAATAATTTTAGAAATATTTCTAAACCTAGCATTATTATAAAATAAAATATGATGGATATATGGTCATATAGTAATTGCATTATATGAAAAGTAATAAACAATTAAAAGAACATACTACAAAAGAAGAGAAACTAATTATAAAAAATTACATCGAAAAATAATAACATTATGAAAAAATCTAAACGTTATCGTGGTATTTCAATAATCCCCCGTTTACTAAACAAATAGAGAGGAAGAAAGGAGAGGAAAATAGGAAGTCTCAACTGGCAATCTCCCTTATTCTCTATCCCTATCAGGAAATATCTCTTATTCTTACTGGTGATCTCTCTTATACTCACCGTCCACACCACAGTACACTCTCTTCCTTTCGTTCCATATCTTGCTCGATCCATCTCTCTTTCTTGAATATTCAACTTTATTCTTAGGGAAAAATATTGATTATATTTTTTCGGTGATTTTTCATTCGGATCTAATGAAATCGCATAAAAATATTTTGTTTAGTTATTTCGTATAAAAAATGTTTTTGATACTCAGATCTACTGTAAATTTGATAATATTTTTTATACATTGATTTTTGTTATTTACTTTTAGATAAATCTCCGAACTTGTTTAATCATTTCGTATTCTCAAAAGATGATTTTTTTTTGTGATTTTTATTTCATACTACTTCAAATTTGTCAATGGTTTTTTTACATCTCAAATTTTGGGTATTACTTGCTTTACTTGATTTTTTTAGTATAATATTTCAACATTTGATAGGTTTATCTTATGAACTAATGCATTTTCATTAATTATCATTTACAATATGTTGATTTATTTCTGTTTGTTACAACCGAGAATTGAAAAACTGTGCAAATTTGGATAATTGATGATGAAACTTCCAAGGAGTTTTTGAATTAATTAATTAAAGAATTGATTAATTGTCTCTTGTTAATATGAGTTTCTATTTTAGGAAACAAAGTTTTGGCAAGATTTTTCCCTATATAGACTATCCTACTTATATATATATATATATACTCTTGTCCGTGTCGATGATACGGTGCCAGTTTGAGAATTTATCAATAAATAAAGATGATAATGTTGAAATGAACTACCAAAAATATTATTTTCTTAAAAAAATTGACTTTCAAACGGACTTCTTTACCCGGAATGAGAAAATTAATTAATAGTTTGTATACGAAATTACGAGCTTGATAAAAATTAATTACGATAACAGTTAAAATATTTCTAAAAGAGTAATAAGGAGCTCGGAGCATCTCCATTAAACATGATTACATTTAATATGTAATATTTTTTGTTCATTTAAAAAAAATATATATAAGTGTTATTAATGTCTACATAACATTATCTTATACGTATAAATATTTTGAATAAATAAATTATTTATCTATCTATCTATATACATTAATCGGGAAAAGTTTTCATTTATATCAAATTCCCGTTGAAACTAATTGCCAAAAATATAAGGCATCTCCTTTCTCTCTCTTTCCGAAATTTTGTGATGATAACTTTTGAGATTAGTTTTGGATAACCGTATAGGAAACATGATAGACTGCCCACTGTTTTTGGCACACTGTTTTCTATTGCCAGCATTTTTTATTTGTGTTTGTAACCCATTTGGTAAATACATAATGTATCATTGTTTTGTCTACTATTTTCTGCCTACAGTATTCACGATCTATCATCACAACCAGAGAGTACACATATAATACCAAGTAAAACTATTGAAATGGCCAAACAAAGTCAGTCAAACCATTAACTATATAGATTACAAATTAGTAAAATAGAAAACAAAATAAATTTACAGGACAACAAGTGGCAAGACTCATATGCACTTGCAACATTTTCATGTATTCCAAACCATTATAAATACAGTCCTTGATACCACCCTTGCCACACAATTGTAGGTTGGCTGAACGTTGGAAGCTTAGTAGTTAGAAATGCCTTCATTTTTCATGCTTTCAGCTTGGTTCGTGATTTAAATCCTTCAAAAATAAAATAAGTTATGACAGTGAGACTTGTGATCATTTATAATGTGCCAATATTTGGGGACTCTTCAACCATTCACAGTTTGGAGTGTATATTTCACGATAATAAGGTAAATGTTATGAAGAAATTGGAAAAACAATAGTGAACAATAGTATAGGTATAAAGGATAGCATGGTAGTGTAGGAGTATGGGTAGTGCCAACCATTTCTGATATTTTTGGCAAAAGACCCCATTACTCCTATTAGAGTATGTTTAACGGAGTCTCAAATGAGATATTATGAGAATTCTTCAACAACAACGGAGTATCACCAAACAATCAAAAGGAAATCTAGTTTGATTTTGGCTTCCTCCGTCTCTGTCCAAGCGACTCCGCATTTACCGGAAAAAGTAGCCACCGGCCATTTTCTCTTGCCAGTCGTTTTTTTTCTCTCTCCAAATGAGTGGTCCCTTAAACTTATTTTTTTTATTTTTAGCCTTTTTGTAATTTAAAAAAAATATATTTTTAAGATTATTTTTGTCTATAAATAGAGATTTGGTTTGACTCATTTGGACACCATATGAATTTTTTCAAATTTTGAAGTTATTGGGAATAAAGATGGTGGGTATGAAAGATTATTGGAATTTGTGCCAAACTGTTGTATGAGTTTTTTGTATGAATAACTTATGGGTATCATATGAATTTTTATATTTAGTTTAATGAGCTAAGTATTAAATGAAGATCAAAGATTATCTTTTGTTGTACATGCTCTTATAAATACAATGCTTTGGGGAGTTAATGAATATACTCCTACAAGCTTATTGCTCATTCTCTCTCTCTCTCTCTCTCTCTCTCTCTCTCTCTCTCTCTCTCTCTCTCTATAACAAGGTTCTAAAAATTTCTAGGGACTAGTCGGGGCGTAATCGGGGCCTAGAATTAAGGCATAATTACGATTTTTTTGATAATATACATCAAAGATCAAAGACATTGACTACAAATTTAATTTTTTATGTTTGTCATTTTATCAAACACTTGTCTATATTTGTAAAATGAACAAAAATATACAAACTACCATTAATCACAATTCTCAACAACCTCAAAGCAATAAACTAGCCAAGTTTAGAACTAAAAATAGAAAAGATATTACTCTAGTTCACCCCCCCCCCATTACCTCCCTCTCTACCTCACCATTACCACTTCTCCTTCCTTCTCCAGTTCGCCCCCCCTTTCTTCTCCGGTCACCGCATGCCACAAAATCAAAGCTACAAAAATAAATTAAGGACGACAAGGTTTGTCGTAGGCACCAACTTGGTCGATTAGGCGGCGATTAAGAAAGTCGCGGCAGTAGAGAGGGGTCTAGCGCCTAGCCGGGGCCTAGGCGGAGCTAGGCGGAGAGTTTTAGAACACTGCTCTATAATACTCCTTATTGGTTAAAGATTGTAGACTTAATGTTTTATAACACATTATCAACACGAACGCTCTAATCCTATCATTTTCATCGGTAAGAATTTTCATCGATATGTTTTATTTTATGGTACTGACTTACCTTAATATATATCGTATATCACCATCATTAAGAAAAGATTGGCCGAGCCACCATCTATAATATATGGTGCAATGACGAGATAATATTTTATTATTTTACGTATAAAATATATGCTCATTGTTAATGTTTGATCGGAAGTAACTCCAAGCTACAAATTGGATATATATATATATATATATATATATATATATATATATATATATATATATATATATATATATATTATGAATTATTATGATTTCAATTTGTTATATGGAATAATTTTATTACTGATTTTTAAACACCCACCCGAAAGGCTTGTCGAGTAACGTGACGTGAATAAATATGCATGAAAAATAATAGTAATCTTGTGTGGAACGGTAATAATAATATACAAAGTTACTTTATTTGTGATCAACTTATTACCCCTAATAAGATTTATATTTACACATAATATAAATGCAATTATATCAAATCAGATTTTTTACATTTTTTCTCTCCTCCAACGGCTAGCTAACGGTCATTAATGGTCATTTTTACTTCATAAATGCACTAATATCTCAATTCTTTACTCTCATTTTTACTACAACCTTACAAACTCTCAATATTATAGCAACTTTTATAATATGTTTAACTAAATATTGATGATTATTATCATACTAGTTATTGCGTGCACCATATTGATTTCATTGCTGAATACTCTTCAAACGATTTTCATATTTTTGTTTGTTATATTTGTATTGTGTATTTTCTATTAACAGTAGCAATAGCTTTTAACATTTACTCCATCATGTAATAATTATTATGTTTTATATAAATTTTTGTATTAGAATTTTATTAATATATATGTTTCTTCTTTTTAGTCCATCAAAATGTCAAATCTTGTCAAACTTGAATTTGAAGCGCTAGACATCACTGGAAAAAACTATCTGTCATGGATATTAGACGTTGAGATCCACCTAGACGCTAAAGGTCTCGGTGATGCAATAGACGAATCGAAAGAAACATCAACCCAAGACAAAGCAAAAGCTATGATCTTCCTTCGCCACCACCTCCATGAGGATCTAAAATCAAAATACCTCACTATCAAAGATCCTGCAGATCTTTGGAAATCACTAAAGGAACGATATGATCATCAAAAAATAGTTATTCTCTCAAAAACTCGTTATGATTAGCTTACACTCCATTTTCAGAATTTTAAATCCGTTGGCGAATATAATTCAGCCATGTTTTGTATCAGTTCTAAGTTGAAATTATGTGGTGAAAATATCACTGAGTATGATATGTTAGAAAAAACATTCACCACATTTCATGCCATAAATATGATCCTACAACAACAATATCGTGAAAGAGGATTCTCAAGAAATTCTGAACTGATTTCATGTCTTTTTTGGTTGAACAAAATAACGAGCTGCTGATGAAAAATCATAAGACTTGTCCCACTGACTCTACCCCGTACCCAGAAGTAAATGCAACGTCGACTGATCGTGACCATGGGCGTAACCATAGATCCTTAATATTAATTTTATTTTGTACTTTAATTAGGAGTGAATAAAATTTAAATCTGATCTTAATTCAAAAATTTAGGATATGGATCAAGCTTTTAAATATTTAAAAAATAATCTAATTCAATCAAAATCCGATAATTTCTTAACAAATTGGATAATAAATTTGATTGATCTAATCAAAATCGGATCTATTACTGTTCAAACACTAATTGCATAAGTAAAATAAAAATAATAATAAATGTAAGAGCGTCCACAATGAGACCGAGTATAAGCTCTCTAAAACCCTTTTTAAAGATATTTAGTGCCAGCTATCTCCACAGTGGGCAATTGCCGAAGGTCTCCATCTCCATAACCAGGTAAATCACTCTTCTAAATAGAAGAGTGATTTACCTTGCACAATAACTCATCTCCCGCATTCTCTCTCATCTTTCTTGTTGGCGCGCAACCTTCGTCGATTTCTCTTTCCCCCAACTGGTATTCTTCTCCGTTCTCCTCTCTTCCAGAGAGCACAATAGGCATCGAGATTGGTCTACATTCCACGAGTTTAGGTAAGTTTTAAATATCAATTTCTCTAATTTCTCCACTCCAATATTAGCGCTTTTTCATTCTGCTTCTCCCTATCAAATGATTTTTTCATTTGCGTTTCACCTTACTTCGACATTTGTTTGTTTAAAGACTTTTCTTTTGTTGGTTCCTCATCCAATACTGTAGCTATCGATTTTAGAAATTGGTTTCTTTTTAGTTGCTTTGTTGTGTAATGGGTTGTGCCTTTAGTTAGGTATATTTTGGTTTTGGCCGTAACTTTTGAAAAACATATAGTTAGGGAAATACTTCGCGGCATTGGTCTATTTTGGGAAATAAAATCTAGTCTTTTATGGTATTAATCAGGATGAACTTGAAAATTTGGTACGTCAATTCTTGAGCCCAAATTTTGAATTGTTATAGAAAAATAGCCCCCATCTGATGGATGATAGTTTTGTAGGTGAAATATGTATGATTCTCCTAATTTGATGAAAGGTTAAGTAACACAATCTTAGTGGGATGGATGCATTTGGAACCTATAACATCTTTTCTTCATCCCTTAATAATTATATTTTATTGTAGAGAATCAACATGACTTAGCAAAGTTAATAACCTAAGTTTCACTTTTTTAAGCCAATGTTTTTCCCCACCAACATGACTTAGCAAAGCTAATAACCTAAGTTTCACTTCCCGTTTTGCCCCACCTTTGGGGTAGGATCGTCGGTATATATATATATATATATATATATATATATTCTTGTGTTTCTTGGGATAAACTAGTGTGCAAATGATATATAATGTTCAAATGGGCATTTATAACTCGAAATGGTTGGGAATATTTAAAATACTGGTACTTGAAACATTTCGCGGTCTCGGGGTAACATAGATGGTAACAATTAAGAAGATATAATGTTGTGTGATTTAACAACCTAGCTTACTTTAGATAGAACTAAATGTTGAAAGAGGAATCATGAAATGCACCCCAAGTATTGGGGCAAATGCTGAGTTGGCTAAGTTGAATGGTATAATACTATAATCCATAGGAATACAAGTGAGACAAGAACATGTGCCTCTAACAAAGGAAAGTGAGACCCTAGTCCTTGTGGAACACAAGTTGTTACTTGTTGGATAATTATTAGAGAGGTATAAGGTACAGCCAGAATGTTTCTAACAATTTCATCAGATTGATTTATAAAGAAGAGAATGATACAAAAGGATGGACAAGAGATCCATCAAAACAATTGGAAAGTAAGAGAAATCAAAAGAAAATACAAGATAATCAGCTAAACGATAAGAACATGTTTTTTGTGTTGAATAACAAAAAGCATTCCATGGCAGGCACCGCTCGATGAAGCCAAAAAACTGGGGATGAAAGTCAGTCCATCTAATTAGTTTCACTAAGATGATTTGGCATCTCCAAGAATCTAATGTGGGTTTCTGCACTAATTATTTGGACTTGGTATCCTCAAAAAGTTGGTTCGTCGAAATTACATTTGATGTGTAAATTTGGATAAGCATCAAGACCACATTTTGATGTTCGTCTGAAGTAAATTATTATAATTCTTAAAAGTCTTAGGAATTCTTTGAGTTTGTTAGTAGCATGTGTTTATAATTGATTGACTATGAAGCATTGAATCAATGCTTGAGTCAAATCTCTAATCACGATCAATCTCTAGTCAAGACCAACCAGCCAGCAATGTCCTGTTTCATTAGGCATTATGTATTCGACAATCTGATCTTCGTTCTATTACTACTTTATCTGTTGTTTGCTGACAAGTAAATCATCTAAAACCAATCTTCTTAATTTGGTATAATATGTTTGAGGTTCCTTAGTAGTTCTCTTCATCCTCGAGGTTAAGTTTTAATACACTGATTTTCTCAAAATAAGCATCTTCCAGTTGGCTTTGATACATTGACAAATTAGAACTCTTGGGTAAGGCTTGATATTACCACAAATTAAACTGATAGGGTGTCTGCCTTAGAGGATGTTTCCAAAACACTTTATACCATCCAGAAAAACTACAATTATTTGAAATGCCTTCAATTTTGATGTAGAACAAGTGGTCGAAATGTATTTGAGCATGGCATTCGGGAAGAGTTCGAAGTTCAGGGGGTCAGCGGCAGTTTCTGAAAGTTGAGTCGGCGGGTTGGTTTCACAGTTTTCCGTTAGTTTCCGTTATGCACTAGTAGAAATCACTTAACGATTGGCAGAACTTTAACGGAGCATAACTTTCGCGTCCGGATGAATTACGGGGCCCGCCGCATATCAAATCGAAGCTCTCGACGAGATCTACAAGACTCACTGGGTTTACCATATGAACAATTTATTTTTAGCCCAAAAAATGCTGTTTAAGCACTGTTACGTGCCTTTGAAGTTTTCAGGCTTTTTCGTCTTATTTGTTTAATTCTTTTCCTTTTAGGGTTTGGTTTGTTAGGGCATTTAAATACCCTCTTAAACATTATTTCGGCAGCTTTTGATAATTGAATGCAATTGAATGTCAAAAGAAAATCCACGCGTTGTCAGCATGCATTGTTAATGGTTTTTTTTGGTCATTTTGCAAGGGCACATGCTAAGGGATAATTGAAGGGTATTAGTACTGGTCTTGATTGGCTTTACTTGGGCGGCATCGAGGAAAAGAGATTCTTTTCTTTTGATAAAGTGTTAGCTAGCTAGCTTTATATTTCTTAGTAGCAAGTGTTTATAGTTGATTGACTACCGAGCATTGAAGCAATGCTTAAGAATTCAAATCTCTAGTTGTTAAAGACCCAATTTTTCTCATTTTTAGTATGAATTCTGAATTAGGATCAATCATTCTTTATGACTTAAATAAAAAGTGTCAATAATTTTAGTAGGATTGAAATACAAACTAGTATAATTCTTATAAAATCTCTTATTGACGTTCTAATAAATATGATTATACATTTTCATGTATTAAAAGTTTGTGTTGGTGTTTATAGGTTTTATGGATCCTTCTCGGCCACCTTTCCAACAAAACTTTCCGCCTGTGCCATTTAGTGTAAACGACTCGCCAACGCAAGAAAGCGCATTGAACTGGACGCATGGATTTATGTTCCCTCCAATACCACTCCAACAAGCTCAGGCAACTCACACAACACATGCTGCTGCGTACGCGTCTTTCTTAATGAAACAAATGCAAGCAAGAAACCATCCATCTACCCAACATCCCATATCTACTACACCACCCCATTCTACATACAATCAAGCTCATTTTCCTACATCCCAATCTGAATCAAATTCAGCTAAAACATCAAGTGTGCCACCCAAAGTTTCTAATAGAAAAGCACCAAACTGGAACCACAAAGAAGACGAGGCACTTTGTGAGGCTTGGGTGCAACGTTCAGAGAATCCGATTGTTGGTACTAGTCAAACCGGTGATAATTTATGGTTTCACATCTTTGAGGACTTCGGTTAAAAATAATCTGGAACAAAACGTACTAAAAAAAGGATTGGAGAATATGTGGACTACAATTCATGCCTATGTTATAAAATGGAGAGCTATCGTGACCAGAGTCAATCGAAACCATCAAAGCGGTACAAGCATGGCCGATGAGGTTTATAGTTTGACATATTTTTTTAAAGTTGGTTTCTTTGTTTTTTTGGTGGATGTAAATGTCTATGTCTACTCTTGGTAGACAAAAGTAATTGCATTCTAACACGTTGTCATAGGATGCAGTTACCACATTTACAGTTACTATTAATGATGATTTTAAACTTTTTTACATATTGTGTTATATGTTGTTGTAGTTGGGAGCTTGTTATGAAGTATTCAAGAATGATCATGGTCGTGATTTTAAGTTCTACCATTGCTGGCAGATACTTCAAGACTCAGCCAAGTGGCACATTTCTCCCGGTGAAAAAAGTAAAAGTCGGCCTTCTCCAACAAGTGATCCGATCAATGCAACTCCCCCACCTGTGTCTCCTATGAATGACTTTGCTGGTGGTATTGGTCTTGATACCACTGGTCTTGATAGCTTTCCTGATACAGGTCCGTTAATACACATTCATGTAAGTGATGACTCTCCCTCACCTGCCACACCTACTGGGCCTATTCCAAGTTGTATCCGCTTTGAGCCACGAGCACGACCTTTAGAAAGGAAATATGCGAAGGAGAAACGTCGTCGCAACGACAACAATACGTTAGATGAAGCATTTATGCGGAATAAAAGGTTGAATGACCAAGTACTTGAAGGGAGGATCTCCCAAAATAGTCAATTTCAGATAATGCAAGAAGCTAACAAGACTCAATTTGAGTCCTTGAAAGCATCGAATGAAGTTCAAGCATTCCATTTGATGAAGAAGACTAAACTTGAAGCATTGCAATCTAGCATTGCAATTGTTCAAGCCATAGGGGAGGCTGAGGAGAAAATTATCAACCGAGCTCCACATCTTCTCACATCCGAGGTTACGGATGCTCAGTCTGCAAGGCTTAAGAAGCTGTGAAATCTTGAGAGGCAGCATGATGGTGTATTTATAACATTAATGTTTTTACCAGATTGCTTCAAATGTTTATTTTGTGTTAATCAAAATTTCATATTATTGTTATTTACAGAGATTCAACAGTTGGAGTACTCCCCGGTAGGTAGTGCAAGCAAATGGCTCAACAATGATATGAGTAATGTGAATCCATGTAACCTTGAAAATAGGTTTAATTCTTCATTCAACTCAGGTGAGGAGGATTAATGCTCTATATGTCGTGCACTATTTTTAAAGGATTGTTGTGCACTAGTTTTTGAACTATATGTTTTAGTAGGCACTTGTCTTGCAATATGTCGGACCATGTGGTTGGAGAGGAATCATAGAGTCTTTGATAATACAAAATTTACTAGTGGATAGATCAAAGGAGTTGGTCATCCAGAACCTTTTTTGTTGGTGCTCTTGCCATAATTCCTTGTTAGATACTCTTTTGTAAATTTAATGAATAGCTTCCTCTTTATTTAGTTGGAACTTTGCTTGTATACTCTCGATGTACAAAGGGCACATCACTTGTGCTGACGCTTATTCTAACTAAGGCAAAGGTTTGAACCCTATGTTATGAATTATAATCTACGTTTTCAATTCAGTAGGGGCTGTTTTATTGTCATTCAAAGTCACTGGCTCTGGACACAACATTACATGTTTTAGGCATTGCACATATACAACACAGAAATATGCATCCTTTTAAGGTTCTAAAATTGAACCACGAGTGCTGCGAGGTTGATTGGTTGCAGTGCTCAGAACCTCATGTCAGCTTTATCAACCCACAAAATTCAAGAAGGATATTGTAGCCAAAAAAATTGACATTGGCGCAGGTACGCGTATTGCTATTCTCTGTCTCTCTCCCTCACTCTATCTGTATATATATATATGAATATATATATATATATGTATGTATGTATGTATGTGTATATATATATATATATATATATATATATATATATATATATATATATATATATATATATATATATATGTATGTATGTATATAACATGAATACATAGACTGTTCTGCTTTTATCTTGATCAAAGAAGAAATGGAAAAGCTGGAAGGAATGTGTTGGGTGAGAGGGGGCTGGAAAACCCGACCAGGAACCCCCAACCTAAAATCTGAGGGACAAGACCATCAGTTAATAGTCTGGGGTTCAGGGGCAGAATCCCTGTGGTGCAGTGGCAGAATCCCTGTGTGCTGGTACTTTGAAGGATTTTAAGCTAATGAGTCTTTAAAACCTCCAAGAAATAGCTAATCTTTGTTCATGTTTATCTTCTCATGTGTCATCAGCGGAGGTGGCGTTGCTGGTATTTGTAGTTTCTGCTCATCTCGTTTAAAAACATCTTTGCTTCTGGTTGTCTCAGCTAGTTTATATTGAACACATTGTTACCTATTGTATTTGTTCGTGTACGTGACTCTTTTTAGTCGTTTTATTGTTGTCATTGTTTGGTTGCTTATCCCGTCCTTCAATTGTTGAGTAGGCTGGCTGCGGATTAGGTGCGATGCTTAGTGCTTTTTATGGTTTGAACACAGGTGTGCTTACATTTTTCCATTCTAAAACGCTGTCGGTGCCGACTCATTCACATATACATAGTTCTTAACATGACTCATTGACATATAGTGCTTAATTTGGGTTTATCTCAGGGATGTCGTATGTCTAGAAGCATGTCAAGGGACCCAAGTGGATTTCATTTGTTGTAGGGGTATGACTATGTGAGCAGTATGTATGGAGCAAATAGTACATTTATAGTTCTTGTAAATCTTGATGCATGTATGGCCTCGCAACTTGTCACAATCAAAGTTCTTGAGAGGTTGAAGGCAAGGTAATTATCTTATAAAGCTGTACATAGTACAAACCGTGTTTAATTCATCCAGGATTGCTGGAGTCTAGAGGGTGAGACCATTTGTCCAATTCATCTCAAGTTTTTTACCAAAGCAAACACTGAAGTTTAAAAAGGAATCTCATAGGCGAAAGCTGATTATGTAAACAATTTGTTCTCTGTAGGAACTTTTCGTATGATTTCTTCATGAACAATGTGTGCCTGTGTGGTGGACAGTTTTGATATTACTTGAACAACATTTTTTGTCAAACATCAATCATTAATTTTTCTTATTAACATTTTCCCAATCTTATTATGGTAATTTTATTCATCTTCACTAAAACACAAGTTTATATTCAAAACTTTTGGATGCATAATAGGCTCTGCAACATCATTCATCCACCATGAAGCTCTTGCAAATAATAGTATAGTGAAGCCATTCTTACTGTTCTTTTAGTTTCATATATGTTAATTTTTAAAGTTTGCTGTTGCATATTTGTTTAGAGTCTTACTTCCAAAGAGCCTAAGTAGTTCAGACAAGATATTTCCCACAATCTTTCAGGGTTATCCCCTTTTAGTAACTTGCTGAATTCTTAATGCTTTGACTTATACATGCTTGCGCTAAAAATTATCCTCATATGGTAAGATTCTCTCTGAATAAATTTTTAGATTTCCATCAATATCTAAATGTTATATAGTCGAGCTCCATTCTTTTAAGTTAATACTTATTCCAATTTTCAATAATTTCTTAACAAATCGGATAATGAATTTGATTGGATTCAAATCAAATCCATTACTGTTCAAATACTAATTGCATAAGTAAAATAAAAAGAATAATTAATGTAACCAAACCACGTGAAACCAATTTCTTGACATAAATGTCGGTCACCGACCCCACCTTGAGTGTCACAGCAATGTTTGTCAACTCCCATTTTGACAGGACAGTCAATTGATTGGCATACAGCTAGGCTTTGATTTGTCATTTCTTGACTTGTTTTGACAAATACTCCCTCCGTCCCTAATTTATTGTCCTGTTTGACCCGACGCACAGATTAAGAAAAAACAATTGACTTGATTATTTATATTGGTTTAATGTGTAGTTTCCTTTAAAGCCCATGTGTATGTGGCCCATAATTAAAGTAAGGTGAAAAAGTAAGGGTAAAGTGGTAAAAATGATGTTCTAAAAAGGTAGGTTTTAAAGTGGACAATTATTTTGGGACAGACGAAAAAGGAAAGGAGGACGATAATTTAGGGACGGAGGGAGTAATTGTTTCCTTTGGCGTGCATTTCCCACTCTTTTGAAGCTTCCAATGCACCATTGCACATTGGGCTAGAGATGTTAATCGGTTCAGACCTGTCGGTTTCGGTCTAGCCCTGTCGGTTTCGGTCCCTAATCGATCACGGTTTAAACGGTCCGCTTTAATTACAAACCTAACTCTACCTCTCTCGGTTTCGGTTTTAAACTGGTCACTAACGGGTCACACCTAAAAAAATTAAAATCCTTATATATATATATATATATATAATTCAAAATCAATCATTTCCCTCTGATTTAAGCAACCAAATTAGAAATCAAAATCTAACACAAGCCGATGACTCAAAAGAATTTACGTCTTAAACCAGCAAGAAATTATTTTTCCCAGCAATTGTAGAGTCAAACTAAAGCACATCCATCATAAGCAAATTATTTTTCTCAACAACTCGCTCACATGCTTTCAAGAACATTATGACACACAATTTGAATACCACATTCTTTCTAGGCAAGGGTCCAACTTATAAGAAAATAAGGCAACAACTTAGTGTAATTCATACCCAATAAGAGCTCAGCAGACTCAATAGTTAAGCTTGAGCAAACAATTTCAAGCACTCGCGCAGTCATGCACACATCTGAATTCTAATCACAAATTGAGTAACACTTTCAAGTACACGCATACTGGAAACATACTAATTACTATGTACTAAAAGATTCCAAAATCGAGCCTAGGATCTGGAGAAAGAGAACTCAATAGAAATTACTTAATTAGGGACTAATTACTTACAGTTTGAAAAGTGAAAATTGAAAGGGGCGAGGATCGAATCGAATGACGAACTCATCGAGTCACATCGGTTCGGCGGCGACACCGACATCGACAGGACGAGTAGCGACGGCAGAGGCGAGTCTCGACTACCGGCTGGACTGGGCGAAGGTCACGAAGCGCGTCTTGCAGCTCTTGCTCGAGTCTCTCTCGATTCTTGCTCTATCACTGCGACTGAGACTTTGAGTACCTGGGGGTTGGGGCACTTCCGAGCTGGGACTGGGAGTCTGGGAGGGAGGAATGGAGGCGGAGCTATGGAGGATGTGAGAGTGATGACGGACTGACGGAGTCACGGAAGTGATGAAGCTCGATGAGTGGCGGACGACGGCCGGAGGCTCGCAGTGCGATCGTGGATGACCGGGCCGCTCTTGCTCGCTTGGTCTCGCTTCGCCTCTGTCTCTCTGCTCTCTTTGTGACCATGACTCTGTGATGAGGAAAGAGGAAATGACGAATCTGAATTAGGTTAGGTTACTAGTTACGGGATATAGTCAATTCATTATTCCAATTATTTGTTCCTTTTTTTTTTTTTCAAAAAACCCTTAAATCGGCGGTTCAAACCTAAACCTAGCGGGTCAACCAACCAAAAAACCGTGGACCTATTGGTCCAACCCGTTTAACCCGGGAACTAAACGGTTCGTAATTTTCTAAACCTAACCCTGAAAAAAACCGGTTTAAAAGGTTCGGACCTGCGATTCTCAGCCCTATTAACATCTCTACATTGGGCGCTTCTAGGAGCATAAAATGGTTTTGGAAAATCAAACCATAAACTCACTCAATTAAAAATCAATAATATAATATACTCCCTTCGTTCCTAAATTATCGTTCTTCTTTTCTTTTTCGTCCGTCCCAAAATAATTGTTCAGTTTGAAACTTACCTTTTTAGAATATCATTTTTACCACTTTATCATTACTTTTTCATTATACTTTAATTATGGGCCACATACACAGACTTTAAAGAAAACTACACATTAAACCAATATAAATAATCAAGTCAATTGTTTTTTCTTAAACTGTGTGTCGGGTCAACCAGGACAATTATTTGGGGACGGAGGGAGTATTAGATAATTATTTGATTTAAAATTAAAAAAGTTTTATTGATGACACAAAATTCAATACATTTATTTATTTTATCATCTTTATCTTTATTAATAATGGCTAGAAACTTAAAACAAGCATAGATTTTTTTTTTCTAATATCTAAATGAAACAAATAAATTCTCTATTTATAGGTAAAATATGTGTACTTAAATTTAAAAAATTAAAAAAAATAAAAAATATAACTAAAAATTAGTCAAAAAAGACCATGAAAAAAAATAATATATCAACCACTCAAATCATGCCATGTAAAAATACACTTTGGATATCTCTCGATTTAAATTCTCAAATATGTAGTTTGAATTCTTTGATTTAAGTCTCACTAGTTACAAGTAGAGACCGGAAATTCCGGAAGAATCTCTTCCTTTTGCCGGCCGTCTCCCTCGAGTGGGAGCATGCTATTTATTTTTCTTTAACTTTCGATCATTTTATAATTCAAAAGAATAATAATATTAAATAGAGGCTTGATTTGACATATTTAGGCATTAGATGAATTTTTTTAAAATTTTGATATTATTAGAGATAAGATGGTGAGATATAAAAGATTATTTGAGTGTATATGAAGCTGTTGTATAAATCTTTTGTTTGACTAGCTTATGGATATCAAATTAGTTTTTATATTCATTTTTAATAAGTTGGGTATTAAATAACGATCAAATGTGATCTTTTGTTATATACTAGTATTTTTGTCCGTGTCATAGGCACGATGTCGATATGAGATCGGTTCAATTAATGTTTGGGATAAACAAATTTTATAACTAATGGGGTAATTCAAACAAAACACATAACTGAAGATTTTATATGTAATTGTGGATATAATAATTCAAACAAAACTCATAGATGTGGTTTATATTTAACTCATATACTTACGGATCAATCTGGATCATCAATTGTGTTTGATATAATTCGATTAGAGCCGCCAGTTTACTACCGAGCAAAATTATAATATAGATGCTCTAAGCCCAAAGTATTTCTTCTTTAGAAATCAACTAGTTTATACCAGTTAGATCTACGGTTCGATTAAGATTTTTGTTTACAAAAGCTATTTATAGTAAGATGGTTTTTAAAACTTGTTATAAGTAAATAAATACTTTGAACAAAATTAAAATAATTTAAATATTAAAATTGATCAATGAAGGGGTAATTGAAATATTTGCGTAGGAATTTTTTGTAAAAAAACTTTAAAAATGAAGTAATAAGTAATTAATAGACATAAATTAATAGGGCATCTTTGTCCGGAACGGAGAGAGTATATATTAATAGAAAGAAAAGTTAACATATATTTGTCCCGTAAATAAATTGTATAAATAAAATAGTAGGAAAATAAAAATTGATGAGAATCGAAAAGTCTCAGACAAATTAAACTTGCAGAAATTAAATAGATAAAGTCTAGTTTTAAACTAAGCTATATTTGACCCCAAAAAAAAAACAAAATCTTTCCTTTATTTTACTGAAAATTGACACGTGACAGTAGAAGTTCTATTTTAGTAATAATTAATAGAATAGATTAAAATTCATCATTCAAATAGGTAATTGAAAGATATGCGTATAATTTTTTTGTAGAAAAAATAAATTAAAAATAAAATTATTAATTATTAATAGATATAGATTAATTAGTAATTTTCCTGGTGAAATAAGTCATTTTAACTAAAGTCATCAGTAGTGACTTCTGTTAGTAGTAATTAATTTTAAGTTTTCATCCACCTGCAATCTTTTTTTTACATAAACGTCATTTGAACACTACACCAAGCGTCATGATCTAAGGGTCGCTTGTGTAAAAAAGATTTTACACTTGTTGATGAAATTTTTTACTCAATTAACAATTAATAGCTATAGATTAATATAAAAAACTATTAACATAGAATTATCCCGTAAATAACTTGTGTAACTAAAATAATATAAGAAGATGAACATAGGTAAGGATTGAATAGTTTCATTCAAGTTAAACTTCTATAAATTTAATAGGATAATACTTGGTTTTAAATTAAACTATACTTGATAAAAACTAAAAAACAATATCTTGTCGTATTTGGCAGAAAATTGACACATGATAACAATTTCAGATAAAGTTGTCACGTGACAGCCATTTCACAGAGAGCTAACAACGATTTCTATTTTAGTAATAGTTATAGATAGATTATAACTTTATAATAGTATTACTATATCAATTGAGTAATGTTTTTAAGATTAAAATAGGTTATTTAACCTCATTTTCTAAAGGGTTTATCTTTTTTTTACACCTCTCTTTTTCTAAGCTATTGCCACGTTTTTTTTTTTTGATTAAACGAACTAATTTGATATATTTATTTTTTTAAGATCATAAACACGTAATTTGTAATATTTTTTTGGTAATATAAAAAACATGTTTTATTATTTTTAAAAAATAAAATATACTTCCTTCGTCCTAAAATTATTATTCTGCTTGAATTATCACACAAATTAATATTTTTTTTGATATAATTATTAATATATATATATATATATATATATATAAGGGAGTATATTATATTATGCTTGAATTATTAATACAACACCTATAAAATGTTTAATACAACACTTTTGAAAAGAATTTGACCAATATACCCTTTACGTAATTTAAATTTTCTGTTTTTTGTTAAATTTTATTTACTTAATTTATATTTAAAAACTACAATAATTTAAACACAATTTATTAATTAAATTGATTAATGAATAAGATTTGAATTGGGTTTAAATTAAAACAAATAAAAAAGGGTTGTTAGGGACTGGTTCGGAATCAGTCCAAATGGGGGGACCTGGGTTTGGGACCGAGTTGGTGGCAACACAAATGAAAAAAAAAAAAATTGGACTGCTTAGGGACTGGTTGGGAATCAGTCCAAATGGGGGGACCTGGGTTTGGGACTGGGTTGGTAGTAGTCCAAATGGGGGGGGGGGCTAGGTTTGGGACCGGGTTGGTGGCAGTCCAAATGGGCGGGTTGGGCTTGGGATTGGGGGAGGATCAGGCGTGAAGGCTGGAAGGGATGGGCCTGGGCGGACGGACTGGGCGTGGCCCAAGCGGAGAGAGAGGAGGCTGGTGGCAGGGTTATGGGGTTTAGATGAGTTTGTAATTCCTAGGGGTGACTTTGTTAATTTTTTAAAAGTGGGGGTGGTTTATAAGTTAGAAATATTTTACTTTCTCCGTTCCGAGCAAATAGTTTCTGTTTGAAAGTCAATTTTTTTGATAAAATGACATTTATAGTAGCTCATTAATAATAAAATGACATTTTTATGGCTTAAACTTTGAAAGTGGACATTTATAGTATTTATTTTGTTTTAGTTAAGTGGGGGTGGTTGAATAAGTTAGAAATATTTTTTTTGTTTTAGTTAAATTACTATATTACCCTTAGTCAAATATATATAAACAACATATTTTAAAACAAAAAAAAACATACAAACCAAAAACTATCAAAAACAATCTTTATCTCTTGATTTTCTCTTTTCCTCAATTCAAACAAGGTATGTTTTCTAAACTCATTCTTTCTAATTTCGATTTGTGTTCATGAATAGAAAGCAACAAAAATTTGAAGACCGCCGCCGGAAGCATTCGTGCTCCACCACCACCCGCAATCCTTGGTTGCCTAACCACCAGCTGGGTTGGTGGTGTTAAATTTTGCCAGATTTTGTTAGTTTCCGTTAGCGTGTTAGTTTCTGTTGGGTTGTTAAAGTTAGTTTTCTAATTTTTCAGTTAGGTCCCTTAAACTGTAGCTACTTTTTATTATTAGCACTTGCTCTTTGATATAAGTTGTTTAATTAATTTTAATATGTTATAAATTACCTATATGTTTAATATTTTAATTAATATTGTTATTAAATATTGTTATTTGTGAATAAGCATGAATAAAATACCCCGAATATAATTGATTTAATTTTTTATATTGATATTGTTAATTAATATTTTTATTAAATGTGATAATTTCGTTAGTTGAATATTAAATATTATTATTTTTGAATAAACATGAAAAATGACTATAATTTAAATTAATTAATCTATAATTAATTGTTTATTAGAAATATAAATTAGTTAAATTAGTCTACATAATTAAGAACACTTTGCTATTAAATGTCATTATTTTAGAATAAGCATGAATAAAATACCCCGAATATAATTGATTTACTTTTTTATATTGATATTCTTAATTAATATTGTTACTAAATGCTATAATTTTGTTAGGTTAATATTAAATATTATAATTTGTAAATAAACATGAAAAAATGACTATAATTTGAATTAATTAATCTATAATTAATTGTTTATTAGAAATATAAATTAGTTAAATTAGTTCACGTAATTAAGAACACTTTGTTATTAAATATATTTGTGAATTAGCATGAATAAAATACCCCGAATATAATTGATTTAATTTTTTATATTGATATTGTTAATTAATATTGTTATTAAATGTTATAATTTTGTTAGTTGAATATTAAATATTATTATTTGTGAATAAACATGAAAAATGACTATAATTTGAATTAATTAATCTATAATTAATTTTTTATTAGAAATATAAATTAGTCCACATTATTAAGAAAACTTTGTTATTAAATATTTTTATTTGTGAATAAGCATGAATAAAGTACCCTGAATATAATTGATTTAATTTTTTATATTGATATTGCTAATTAATATTATTATTATTAAATGTTATAATTTTGTTAGTTGAATATTAAATATTATTATGTGTGAATAAACATGAAAAAATGTCTATATTTTAAATTAATTAATCTACAATTAATTGTTTATTAGAAATATAAATTAGTTAAATTAGTCCACATAATTAAGAACAGTTTGTTATTAAATATATTTGAGAATAAGAATGAGTAAAATACCTTGAAATATAGTTGATTTAATTTCTTCACGAGTTTCAAAAACATGATCATATCTTAATAAATGTCTTAAGTCTGGATATTTATATTCATCATTTTCATTCTTGACACGATGATCCTGTAAATTTGAAGTAATTTTTAATATATAATAACAATTATTAATATTTAACAATGTAACATTAACTGGTAACATAAAACAAAGACACAATTGTTTTTTAACAATTCTAAATAATTTTAAATGAAAGTAATTTTAAATAATTATTAACATTTATTAACAAAATATAGTAATTATAAACAATTATTAATATGGGGTACACAATAATTCATTTTTTCAAATTATCAAAAAATTAAATAAAAATAATATATCATAAATAATAGTTAACAAGATATGGTAATTATTAACAATTATTAATATTTATACACAATAATTATTTTTTTCAAATTATCAAAAAATTAAATTAAAATAATATATCATAAATAATATTTAACAAGATATGGTAATTATATTAACAATTAATAATAATTATTAACAATTATCATAATATTTATAACAAAATAATGGTAATTATTCAAATGATCAAAAATTTAAATTAAAACAATATATCATAAATATTATTTAACAAAATATGGTAATTATAATAACAATTATTAATATTTAATCACAATAATTCCTTTTTCCAAATTATCAAAAAATTTAAATTAAACCAATATATCATAAATAATATTTAACAAAATATGGTAATTATATTAACAACTATTAATATTTATACACAATAATTCCTTTTTCAAATTATCAAAAAATTAAATTAAAGCAATATATCATAAATAATATTTAACAAAATATGGTAATTATTAACAATAATTAATATTTATACAAAATAATTCCTTTTTTCCAATTATCAAAAAATTAAATTAAAATAATATATCATAAATAATATTTAACAAAATATGGTAATTAAGAACAACTATTAATATTTATACACAATAATTCCTTTTTTCAAATTATCAAAAATTTAAATTAAAAATATATCATAAATAATATTTAACAAAATATGGTAATTATATTAACACTTACTAATATTTATACACAATAATTCCTTTTTCAAATTATCAAAAAATTAAATTAAAACAATATATTATAAATAATATTTAACAAAATATGGTAATTATTAACAATTATTAACATTTATACACAATAATTCCTTTTTTCCAATTATCAAAAAATTAAATTAAAATAATATATCATAAATAATATATAACAAAATATGGTAATTATTAACAATTATTAATATTTATACACAATATTGCACACACCCTTCACTACTGATCATAGTGGAGAAGAGTATCTCGTCATAACCAAAGGGCGCTTAGAACAATACTATAGTGGTCGATGTATCATACACGTTCATCCTACAAGTACATTCAAGATTAGCTTGTTTATTTAAGGGTCTACGAAGCGTCACCGGTTCTATAACATATCCGCTTTATACGTGGTTTACCTTTATTACACTTATGTGAAATCAATGTGCTACCAAGCCTACCATGGATATGTGAACTAAAGCTCCGTTTGTTTCATGGAAATGACTTCCAAAAAACGTTTTTCTCATTTTCCGGTGTTTGGTAACATTAGGAAAATGCAGTCAACGTAAAAGGTTTTCCGAGTCAACGGAAAGTGAAGGCTTCTTTTCCGGAAAATGACTTACGGATTCATTTTCCGTAAGTCATTTTCCAAATGTTCGGGCACCCTTCGCCCCCTTTCACAATTGCACATATTTACTTACACACACAATATTTCACTCAACAAATAAATGGTTTAGAAATATAAATAAAGTTTGTGCACACTCTTTATAAATTATAATTTTAATAAATGCTTACTACGTTCTAAAATTAGTGTCACCTATATTATTTAGTGACATCCTAACCATTGTCAATTTTCTATTTTAAAACATTTTTTTTTTCATATAAATTATCAAAATTTGTATTTGTAATTGTGAGATTGAAAAAAGATAGACATTGATTTGACACCATCTATATATATATATAAAGCCTAGGTAGTCTAAAAATAGTAATTTCCCGCCAAAATTTGCATCCCTAAAATAGTAACCCCTATTTATAACAAACATATAATGAATCCTATAATTAAATAATACAAATTTAAATACCTATAATTCCTTGAAACTAGAGCCTAGGAACTAGAACCATTGTATTAATTGTTTTGTTATCCAAACACAACCTTTTCTGTATATAAACATTAGTTTTTCATTGTTACCAAATAAACTTCAGAAAAATCACGGATGACTTTGCACAAGAAATTTCACTGAAAAGAATCACAAATACTCACAATTAATTCTAATTGAATGACTAATCTGTATGGGTATATATATGTGTGTGTGTGTGTGTGTGTGTGTGTGTGTGTGTGATTTTGTTTATGAATTTTTTAGTCTACTTACTTCACTGTGTTATTAAAACAAATACTTTCAATGAAATCACAAAACTCACAATATTATAACTCATGAAATAATGAATATTTTTTGTCTGTTTATCGGATCAAAATTCTTAAAAGAAATAATTAATAAAATTACATATACTTTATTGATATTTATTCAACAAAAATATATAGATTTGAAATTTTGTTGTCCATTTCATCACATTCAAAATTTAAAAACCATCAAAAGTTCATCTAAAATACGAATGCACATGATTAATTATAAATGACTAACAGATTTAAAAAATATATCGATTTGAAATTAAAAAAAAATTAACAAATACTTCATGTAACAAGAACTATATAATGGTAAATAATAAAACGAAACAAACAATATTGCAATATAATTTCCTCTAACAAAGAGGAAATGTTTCGAAAGTGCAAAGTTACCTCTCTTTAAAAAAAAATGAATCGACCATTTAATCATGAACGAATTGATTTGTCGTTGTGTTCGAAAAGTGGTCAGATTTACATCAAATTGTAGAGTGCCCAAGTAATCTCACTTGGAAAGTTACCTTGATGATCCATTTTTATAGAGTTCTATATTTTCGAGGATAGAGAATGGAGAGAGGGATAATGAGTAAAGGAAGTGAAGAAGAAAAACTAAAATGGGAGTTGGTTCCATAAGTTGGGTTAATAGTTTGTTTTTTCTTCGGTGAGAGGGCAAGGTAGCGAGACTCAAGACAAGAGTTTTTAATATATATAAACGATGTCGTTTTAATATCCGTGAGTGGGGCGAAGTAACAAAGCCAATAGATTAAATTTGTCTTTTTAATTGTAATTGATTATTGATATTGAAATAGCCATAAATAGGCTTAAATCAGTACAAATATAATTATTTAAGTCAATTTTTAATCGATCATCGTCAATTAAATTTGTTTATAATAAATTTTGTCATTCAATTAATATGTGTCGAGTTATGAACACGTCAGACCCATTTATATTTTTTGTCTTTTAAGGGTTTGAAAAGAATATGATGAAAATTGGGTCGGTCTCTTTAGACAGATATTCAACCGCCGTCCACTATGTTTTTTTAATCGAAAAAAAACATTTTTGACATGAAAGGACGAGTATATCTTTAATGAATCGGACATGCTTGCGATAAGCATCAGTTCATACATTGCCATGCATGATTCAAAATTGTGTAATTGTCATTCTCATTCCATAGCAGTGCATCACGATTTTAAATCGATGCCTCACATTCAAACTGGTCTATTTCAAATTCATAGCGATGCATTGTGATTCTAAATTAATGCATCGTGAATCCAAATCGACGTATCGCTACTGAAAATCCATACACTGTGATACACATTTTTTGTATTTTCATTTTATTTATTTATTTAAAATTCATAAATTGCAGTTATTCCAATTTATTTATTTTATTATCTTTAATCAACTGACACATATATTTCTTTATTTTCATATTAATTTGTAATCAAATGATATTTTTCTATTCATTGAAATAATCTCTTCTTTTAGTTTAGTTTTTTTTGTCTTTATTTTGCTTGATTATAATTTAACTGAGTATAATTTGATTGAAAAATATATATGTATGTCTGTGCGTTTAACGCACATGTATAAACTAGTTAATGATAAATTGAGGGTTACTAAAGAAAAAATTACTTAAAGTTCAACACTATTTTATATTCAATATGTGCATTAATAAGAATATGTTTTTTTTTTGTATTTATTCATATATAGTTTTACGTAACATTTTCTAGAGACATCCTAAACATTGTCTATTTTCTATTTTAAAACGTTTTTTTTTTCATATCAATCATCAAAAAAAATTATTTGTAATGTGAAATTAAAAAAGATGGACCTTATTAAAAAAAGATGACCCTTATTGATTTTCTAGGGACATCCTAAACATTGTTCATTTTCTATTTTCTATTTTTGTATTTATTCATATATTGTTTTCCGTAACATTTTCCGTGTATTTGCCGAACACTCGTAAATGTTTTCTGACATATTTTCAAAAGATTTACCAAACATCTGAAAATGAAATCTTTTGAGTTTCCGGAAATCATTTCCAGAAATCATTTTCTGGAAATGATTTTTCGTGAAACAAACGGAGCCTAAGTGTTTATATGGATGTATGCTTTGATTACCTTGATATTAATGATGATATCTTGCTATGTATGTTGCATGATGCAATGACATGCATAAATTGTTAGCTTACAAAGTCTTTATGACTTACCCTCCCCCCTTTTTACTGCTTTAGATCTTGTAAGGGTAAAATAGGCATAGCCTATTTTATTTTTGTTTTCTCTTTCTTGGTCATTATGTTTAGACAAGTTTGGTAATCTTTGGAAACAAAATTATTCCCTAGATTTTGTGGTTTCTTGGACCTAAATTATAGGAGTTGTTTTTGGTAATAAAATCTAGGTCAAATCTTTCAAACAAACTGTGTCTTAATCCTAATTGATATGGTAAGAAAATCTAGCATCTAAGGTGTTTGATTTTATTTCCAATTCTAAACATTGCCCTTCTTGGAGATGGATTCTTTCTTTGTATGTAGGTTTCCTCAACATTATAAATAGAAGACAAAGGGCAACGGCTGAAGCACGCATTGAGATAGAGGGAGCAGAAAATTCAGAAGCAAAAAAAAAAAAAAAAAAAGATTCTGGAGCTGTTACAGATTTCCAGCTTGTGCAGATTTTGATTGTAGCTCCGAATGTTATAACATTCGAAGCTACATTGGGCGTTGATGTTGTTTTGTCTTCCTACCAGATTTTAGGAAGCTGTTTGTTTCTTCCCACGTTTTCTTTATCTGTTTTTCTGTGGGGTTTTCACTCTCCAAGACTTGTTGTCTCGTGAGAGTGTTTTTTTTAGTGATTTCATAAAGTTTTTGTAAAACAATTCATATTTTTTTTTAGTGAAATCTATTTGGCCATGAGGCCAGATCTACAAGCATAGGCTTGTAGATTGTTTGGTAACACTTGTGTCATGTTTCCTGCTTTATTAATAAGTCTTCCAATGTTCTGTTTTATTCTGACCATTGTGTCTTCCATTGTAGCTTCATCAGAAGCTACATTGGAAACTGCTTTGGTAATTTTCAGAATCCTAGCTACTATTTGTTTCTTTCAGATCTGAACCGTCCAGGTCCTTCTCGTTGAAGTGTTGCTTAGTTCGTGCTTGTTCGAGATCGCTCATGACGACATTGTTATAGAGATGTCCTTCTTTTGTTCTCTTTTCGAAAGGACGTTGGGTGTAGCAAGTCATGTAGACTTCGCTTTATGAAACTTGAACTTGTTGTTTTTACGTTTATAACTTGTAGCCTTGTATATTATATTTTGAGTGCCGACACATGTACGCCGAACCTTGTATAGTTTTGTAGTTGGTTCACTATGTTTTAAATCTTCCGTCGAGCATCTGATTAGATTTTGTTATAAACTGTTTAGTGTTGGGTTTCGGTTGTAAAGTCGTCGATGATTTGGTTTACTTGTCTTTAACTGTTATATCAGGTTTAAAAAGTTTTAAAAATTTATGACCTTTTGGTGCCGAGTCGTGTTACGTCTACAATGTTGTGTCATGTCATTTTCTATAATTGAGTCCTTGTATGAATTGTAGTCCTATTTGGACAACTTGACTCATGATTCCTCCTCATAATCCGGGTTGGGTCATCATAATTCTATTAGTCCCTTAACAATTTGTTGACAAATTTGGGTCCTAAGAGTATAAAATTTTCATAATCGTGGTCCTTTTGATGAATGTCATTAAAGAAATACCGTTAAGTTGTCCATGTGCCTCCCATATGAATTTAGTAAGGGCAAAGATGAAATTTTCTCCAACCTAACTTATATCACAGTTTGCAATCAAGTTCCTAGGGTTTGAAAAAAGACCAGAAGCCCTTCTTCTTGAAATGTTTTGGAAGATGGATCGATCTCTCGTCTCCTCAAACCCACCAGATTTTTCAACCTTTCTTCAAATATTTCCAGTAGAGAAAAACATTTGATAATTTTAGATAACTGATTCAATAAAAAAAAACACCCAGAAAAAATCAAACAAACAAAAATATAAGATCGAAGAGTAGCGACAATCGGCTGACAAACTGGTGTTTCAGTATCTTGCCTCAAAACCTCAAATGGAACCTGGGATAAACGATCTAAGAGAGATAAAATCGAGAAATGGGTGCTGTCGAAAATTGAATTAGAAGTTAGAGAAATCGATCAAATGGGTCTAGTCTCATTTGATTGTTGGTGAGATTGATCGAACTAGAAGGGAGATTGATCCCTCTTCCACTCTTCAAACCCAAAACCCTTTTGATTCCTTGGCATGAAACCATCAAGAAACACCATAGCCCAACCACATTTCCCATCTTTAATGGCGTTCACAATCTGTTTCCAATTGCTTCGGTGCTACAACCTGCTCTCCATCCTTAACAAGACCACTCGCTTTTACTGCGGCGTTGTTGTGGGGCTTCAATTTCTCTCAGTAACTCCTCCCCTTCTTTCACATCCATTAACGCCCGAAAGAGAGAGTTAGAAAAGAGCCACGACGATGAGTGGAGGAGGAAATTATGTCGACGGCGACAACAATGGTGGTGTTGCAAAAGTGGAAATCGTGAGTGATGGAAAATAGGGGAGAATTGTACCAGTGAGCTTCATAAGGAGGCGACTAAAGCTTACATGGTTTATGGCGAATCCGGACTCCTTCGTCCTTTTGACAACCAAGCTACACACCATGCGCAGTACCCGTGGCAGCTCCACTCTCTCTCACTCGTTTCGATTTACCTTTTCATAGATCTCTCCATGGTAATTCCACAAAATCAATATGCACCACTATGTCAGTAAACTAGATCAAGATTGAGTTCGGTTTGGGTATATTTTAAGTATTTATTTGACGAAGAAGACCTTGTGGTCTATTTTCAAACTCTAGGGACTCGATTCCAAATTGTGATATATGTTAGGTTTGCTAAAATTTCTGATCAGCAGTTACTAAATGCACGTGGGAGGCATATGAACAACGTAATGATATCTCTTAAACGATATCCATCAAAAGGACTACAGTCATGAAAATTTCATACTTTTAGGACCCAATTTTAACCCCCAAAAAAAATGTTAAAAGACTAATACTGAGAATGACTCAAAGTCAAGAAACTAATGGTGCGATTAATCCTTCATAAAATGATTTTTAGAATCTAGCATTTTCCATGTATATATATATATATATATATATATATATATATATATATATATATATATATATATATATATATATATATATAAGGATTAATATATAATTTAGTCCGTCGATTTAACCCAAACTTTAAGTTTGGTCCCAAGGTTTTAAAATTTATTCATTTGGTCCTTGAATTTGGATTTTTAGTCAGATTTCCCCTCCACTGTTATCGTAACTTTTACCATCTACTTTTTGTTTTAATGACGTGAATATCCTTAAGAACCTAGTATTGCTCCATCTCTCTTCCCCCCATTACCGCTCTCCTTCTTCTCCACTTCCACTATTACTCTCAATTCAATGTAATTTCAGATCCCAAACTGATATGAATTTCAAATCAGAATCTTTATAGAAATTCCTCTTTTGAAACTTAGATCCAAAATTGAATAAAAAACCCACATCTAAAATTTAATCAATAGAAACCTAGATCTAAATCAAAATCCACATCCAAAATTGAATTATTCTTTTGTGGGTTTCTTATGCACTCAAGAGAGATAAATGCGGTTGAAATTCCTTGAAAAAATTTAAAAATTTTCAACAAAAAGAAATAAGAACTGATACTGGGTTTCAAAGGTTGAAAATAAGCTAATTTTTAGATTGACATATAACACCTTGCATTTAAATTTTTTGAAAAGTCGTCCCATAAGAAACTTCTTAATAAGGGTAATATAGTCATATTGAAAGAATTTGGACGGTAAAAGTAACGATAACGGTGGGAGGGTGAAATCAAACCAAAAAAATCGAATTCAGAGACTTTTTTAAAAATCCTATGACCAAATTTAAAGTTTCGGTTAAACCGATTGACTAAATTATGTATTAATCCAAAGGATAATTTAGTCATATATTTTTAAAATGAATGGAAAATATAATGGTAATGGTGGGTGGGGGAATCTGACAAAAAAAAATCGAATTCATGAACTAAATAAATAGGTTTTAAAACCCTAAAACCAAACTTAATTTTTTTGTTAAATTTAGGGACTAAATTATATGTTAATCCTAAAAAAACCGTCTTTATTCATAGCAGTGTTACGAATGACAACTCACCCTACCGTAAAATTAAATTCGTCCCATTCCATCTTGATAGTCAATTGAGAGCATTTTCAATCCTAATGTGGATGTGAAAGAATTTAGATTTCACCTATAGTTTACACTATTTTTGAAAGAAAAACATCTCCAATGCATATGTGGATGATGAATGTAGATATGATGTGGTAACCAAATTTGTTGACATTGTGGATCACAATGTCAATCTTTCACATTCTACTTGAGGGTGTGGATACATTCTAGTCATTATCATTCATTTTAAAACTCTTTCTATTGGTTGTTTTATTTTATTTTCATTTTTATTTTTTTGTTACTATTATTTTAGTGGTGGGATACATGATAGATAAGATTAAATTAAACTTTGCATTGGAGCGATCCATTTAATTAAAAGTGAATTAAAAAAACGACACATATAATTGAGGGTGTTACGTAGGATCGAATCCCGATTGCCTCGGTAATAATCTGATCGGCTGGCATATAACTATAGCCGCATATAGGCTTTGCCATTTATCGGGTTGCTTTGAAGAAGACTTAGAGCATCCTCAATGTTAAATTTAACATCAACTTCTTATACAACTTCTTAACTGGGTCCCACTGCCACTTACACATTTTTATCTTCTTACTCACTTAAGAATAAATCTTTCCATTGTATAATCTTCTTATACAACTTCTTACATAAAAAATATTAAATTTAACACCATCCCAAATAAAATAAAAAACCCTTCCCCCCGCCCACACACACTGTGAGAACCCAAAACCTACTTGTATGACATGTCTTCTATACTTGTTAACATGATTAGAATGTGTATTTAACATGCTAGTAATATCCCTAACATGTCTGACTTGATTATATTCCTTGGTTGAGTCATAATTGTCGTATCGAACTCTTATGCCTTGCATGCCCTAGTTTGGCTTGTTCTTGCTCGGGCCTTGATCTTTTTGGACTTAGCCAAGTCCATGAAAGTCTTTTATCATTGTTCAATGACCCTTAGTACTCATCCTTATACTTCTTCAAGTTGTGTTTGCCTTGTGTGTGCTGTAACTTCAATTCTGGACCTGTTTTGACCCAGCATTTGGCCTGAGAATTTGTTCCATTCTTCCAATCGAACAACCTAGCTAATGTTCGGCCCTATGAACCGAAAACCTTGGGAGAAGTTCGGCCACCTCAAATTTAACGGCGTGTGGTTCCAAAGATGACGAGATTTTTCTCGCACTCGGTTGATTACTCTTGTACCCTTACTAAACCTCTACCATTAGTGATCTTAATCATTTGTATTAGAACCTTATTAGTCTAACCTAAGTCTAATCAAGATTTTTAACCCTTTTTCCCTCACTCTCCTTGTGACATGTGTACTCCACTCACTACAATTAAGTTGATTTCTACTACTTCAGTTGTAGACATTTCCTTTACCATTCATTTCATTTCTTCTTCTTCCCTTGTCTTGAGAGAGAGTTCGTGCGTGAGAGTCTCGGTGAGATAGTGTGTGAGGGTTTGGCTTCCAAGAGATTTCAAGACCCGTTTCCGATTCCGAGACAGCCATTTCGAAGCCGCCGTTTAGGAGATCGATTACCTCCGATTAATTTCCTTCACTTTCATATTTTGCTTGGCTTGTGGTAAGCTATTGATTCCCCTTAGGGTTTTGTATGCTAGATATAACATGCTATCCCCATTCTTCCATGTCTAATCATGCTCTACTTGACTTCTACCATGTTAATAACACGTTTTAGAGAGTTATGAATTTCTGGGAATTGTTGGGTATGAACTCAATTGACTTGTTTTGATACTAAGGCTAGAATTAAAAGTGTCCTATGCTATATTTGTAATGACTATTGATCTTTGATCATAGGCTTTCGATAATTATTTGGAAATCGTGATTCTAGGGTTCCATAATTTGGGAACTTATGATAATTCCTAGCTATGGTTATTATATGGATTAATGACCTAGTCTAACTAACTCGATAACTTAGAAAAGAGTTTGGAATACAATTAGTGTTTTAACTCTACTTGGATGAATGTATAGAAATGACTCAACAGAGTCGATATTAGCGAGCCATTGAACAATACCGGCTCAACGATCAATTCCTACGACGTTCTTAGATGCGTTTCACTAGAATACTAGTTCTAGAATCTTGAATTGGATTGACCATCATGCTTGATTTTAAATGTCATATAATAAAATGCCTATTGACATGTTGAGTTCTCTCGTGTCGAGCTCAACCCTACTTGGATTATTGATGAGAATATTTACGTGTCATGAACGAGATCGCTCTTGTCGAGCTCGTTCCCTACTTGCGATTTTGTTGAGTAAACAACTACTTGGCATTTGCATGAGTCCAGCTGGCATACTTGCTCTCCTTCACACACGCCTCCACTGTGACCGCAGTGGGGAAGTAGCCCCTTTGTTGTAACCAATAGAGCGCATTGGTGTGTCTATCCCGAGCATCTCCTCGGAAGGTTGATGTATTCACAACCATCTGTCACCTCACATTCCAGATAACGCTTGTATGCAGGAACTACGTAGCGGCACCGGTTCTCCATATTTCCTTACCTTATGTGGTTTACTTTCGGGCACTTATGTGAAAACAATGTGCATCTTGAATATATGGCCTCCATGCTTATGTGATGATACCTTGCATTTTATGTTGCATATTTCCATGACATGCATGATTGATAGCTTACAAGTCTTTATGACTTACCCATCCCCCTTTTACTGTTTTAGATCATAGCAGATCGGTCCTCCTCATTGAGGCTTGCGGTGTTTGCACTTCCTTAGCCCTCTTTTGGTGTGACGTTGTGGTTGAAGAGGTGGTTTAGATGTCCTCTTCTATTCTTTTGTATTTTGCAAGGACGATGGGTTTTAAAAGCAAGTCAACTAGACTGTGCTTGGGAATGTGTTTAGACTTGTACTTGTGTTCTTTTGTTAGATACTTGTAGTTCTAACTCTTTTAGTACTTATCCCCTTTTGATGTCGGCGTTTGTGTAAGCCTAGCTTTGTACATCTTGTTATTGTTCACTACGTATAGTTTTCCGTTGAGCATCCCATTAGCTTTTATTTACTTTCTTGTTCTTTAAACTGTTTAGCTTGGGTTCCGGCATGTAGTGTCGTCGAAGACTTGGTTTAAATTGATTAACTGTTATATCAGGAAAAAGATTTTTAAAATACCGACCTTTAGTATCGTGTTGTGATACGCCTGAATTGTTGCGTCACGTCAGTTTTAATTATTGAGTCCTTGCATGTTTCTAGTCCCTTCTATTTGGACGGCCCGACCCGCGATTCCACCTCGGGTCCGGGTCGGGTCATCACAGTTGGTATCAGAGCAGTTTTTATAGGCTAGCTATTGGCCACGACACGTTCCATGGCCTAGGTGGGTTGGTTATTTGTGTGTTGTTCTAACGCTGAGTGAATTCTTATAGGTGTTTGATGGTAGTTCCTAGAGGAGCCAGAGTTGGCCAAGGTAGAGGCAGACCCAAGATAGTTCCTGATAAGCCTGAGGCAGAGTTACCACCACCACCGAATCCAGTTGGCATGAATGCTCAGATGGCGGATATGTATCGCTGTATGATGGAGTTTATGACCGAGATGGCACAGTTAGGCCAGGGTCAGAATGTTCCTCCACCACCACCAGTGAATGAGGAGAGGCAGTCACCACCTCGGAATGATGTAGTACCACCAGAAGCTAGAGCTCGAAATAATGCTATCTTGGAGAGGTTCTTGAAGATGAAGCCTCCATCTTTTGAAGGAGAGGCGGATGCTAGTATGGCCGAGTTATGGCTAGAGGATTTAAAGAAAATCTTTGCAGCTCTGGACTGCACGGATGAAGAGAAAGTGGTTTTAGCTGTGTACAAGCTGAGGGGAGCCGCCAATCATTGGTGGGAAGTTTTACTTGCTAGTTGGGAAATGAACCGTGTGGCATGAGTATGGCCTAATTTTGAGGTAGAGTTTAGGGTTTCTTATGTGCCTAATGTGGTTAGACAGCGGAGAGAGAAATAGTTCCAAGATCTGGAGTAGGGAATTATGTCTGTGGCTCAGTATTCTTCTAAATTCACCGAGTTGTCCCGCTATTGTTCACATCTTGTGCTGGACGAGAGGCATAGGACCTACAGGTTCATGAAGGGTTTGAGAACCAAGTATCGGAAACAGTTATTGTCTCTTCAGTTGGCAGATTACCGGAGTGCGGTGGATCGTGCCTACGAGATTGAGAGAGACATTGAGGAGCACATGCAGAAGCCTTTTGTGCATTCTTCTCAGCAGCAGTCTTCGCAGGTGACCTCACAGCATTCGGGGAGAGGTCAGTCTTCTAGGAATCGGTCTGGCTATCGAGGCAACCGTCGCAATAGTGGTCAGAACAGGCATCCGTCTGAGAGTCGTTGTAGTGTTGCTCCTCCTCATCAGGAGCAACAAACCCAAGGGACCGGACCATTGATTTGTTCATACTGTAACAAGATTGGACATTCTAGTGAGAAGTGTAGAACCAGGCTTGGTACGTGTCTTAGTTGTGGAGATCCTAGCCATGAGCTCAAAGACTGTCCTAAGTCTCGAGCTGCTCTATCCATGGGCTCAGTTCAGCAATCTGGGTCCAAGAGGGACAGTGATGGGCGTCCTAAGGCGCAAGCTCGTGTTTTCGCGCTTGATCAGCGTGGTGTCCCAGAATCTACCTCTGTGATTGGAGGTATTCTCTCAGTTTTTGGTCATAGGGCTTGAGTTCTTATAGATCCGGGGTCTACGCATTCTTATGTCGCATCGCATTTCTTAAAACATTTATGTGTATTTCCTACTCAGTTGCCTTATGTGCTTGAGGTGTCTACACCATTGGGTGATTGCTTATTGGCGTCTGAGGTCTATAGGGATTGTGATGTGCTTGTTATTGATCGAGTCTTACAAGTTGATTTGGTTATATTGCCTATTCGAGACTTTGATGTGATTCTTGGTATGGATTGGCTTGGTGTGCATCATACTTTAGTAGATTGCCGTCGTAAAAGAGTCACTTTTGCCATGCCCGGTATTCCGGAATTTGTGTTTACGGGTGATCATGCTATAAATGGTATACATGTTATTTCTGCTTTGCGGGCTAGACAACTCTTATCTCGGGGCTGTACGGGGTATTTAGCTTATGTGCTTGATACTAGTATTTCGACGGCTAAATTAGAAGATGTACCGGTAGTTAATGAGTTTTCGGATGTCTTTTCTACCGATTATGCTTTACCTCCCGACCGAGAGTTGGAGTTTTGCATTGAGCTATTGCCAGGGACTTCGCCTATTTCTAGAGCACCTTACAGAATGGCTCCAGTGGAGTTGAGAGAGTTGAAAGAACAGTTACAGGAACTTCTTGATAGAGAGTTCATAAAACCGAGTGTGTCTCCGTGGGGTGCACTGGTGTTATTTGTAAGGAAGAAAGATGGTAGTTTACGACTTTGTATAGACTATCGACAGTTGAACCAGGTTACTATCAAAAAAAGGTATCCCTTACCACACATTGATGATCTCTTTGATCAATTTCGGGGTTCAGTTGTCTATTCCAAGTTTGACTTGAGGGGTGGCTACCACCAGTTGAGAGTTCGGGCAGAGGATGTCCCGAAAACAGCTTTTCGTACGCATTATGGCCATTATGAGTTTTTTGTGATGCCGTTTGGCTTGACAAACGCACCTGTAGTTTTTATGGACTTGATGAATCGAGTTTTTCATGAATATCTTGACTACTTTGTGGTTGTGTTTATTGATGATATCCTCGTGTACTCGAAGTCACGAGAGGAGCATGAGAATCATTTGAGAGAGGTTCTTTCTATCTTGCGTAAGAAGAAACTTTATGCGAAGTTCAGTAAGTGTGCCTTCTGGCTTGAACAGGTTACTTTTCTAGGGCACGGTGGTGTCTAGTGATGGTATCGCAGTGGATCCATCCAAGGTTGAGGCGGTTACAAAGTGGAAGACGCCTAGTACGGTGACCGAAGTCCGTAGTTTCGTGGGCTTGGCAGGGTATTACCGTAGGTTTATCAAAGGATTCTCGAAGATTGCTACTCCGATGACTAATCTGACACAGAAGAAGTCTTCTTTTATGTGGAGTGATAAGTGCGAGGCTAGTTTCCAAGAGTTGAAGAGGAGGTTGACTACGGCTCCTATCTTAGCATTACATAGTGGTTCGGAGAACTTCATCATTTATAGAGACGCTTCAGTAGAAGGCTTGGGTTGCGTGCTTATGCAGAATGGGAGAGTCATTGCCTATGCTTCAAGGAAGTTATCACCTTATGAGCAGAACTATCCGACGCATGATCTTGAGTTGGCAACTATTATATGTGCGCTTCACTAGTGGAAACACTATCTTTATGGGGCTAAGTTCGAGATATTCACTGATCACAAGAGTTTGAAGTATCTCTTTTCACAAAAGGAGTTGAACATGAGACAGAGACGATGGATGGAGAAGATTAAGGATCACGACTGTACTATCTTATACCACCCGGGGAAAGCTAACGTTGTTGCTGATGCCTTGAGTAGGAAGGCGTATATGTCTTGCTTAATGATGAGAGAGTGGAAGATGCTTGAGGATGTCCGTGAATGGAGCCCGACTTTGAATGAGCATAGGGTTATCTTTGCTAGTGTGCGTGCTACGCCTGCTTTGTTTGAGTTGATTAAGAGGGCTCAGCTCTGATTACGATCGAGGAAGATTATTGATGGATTGGGTGATAGTAAGACACCTGAGTTTGCGATTAATAGTGATGGTGTTTTAACCTTCGAGGTAGAGTTTGCGTGCCTACTACCGATGGAGTAAAGAAAAGCGTATGGTTCTTGATGAGGCTCACAGAGGCCAAGTACCGCTATATCGAAGTACCAAAATGTATAGGGACTTGAAGAGGCAGTTTTGGTGGAATGGAATGAAGAGAGATTGCGAGTATGTATCTAGATGTTTGACATGTCAACATGTTAAGGCGAAACACGAAGACATGGGTTTTACTGACCACTTGAGATACGGTGGAAATGGGAGCATATCACCGGTAGGCCCAACACTTATGGAGGCCTAAAAGCAAACTCTAAAGTGAGGCCTTTTAAAATCAAATAATATATTTTTAGTATTACATTTTTTATTTAAAGAACATCTTTTGTGCTTTTTAGGATGCAAAATCATTTTTAAATTATTGTAATCAATTTCGTTTAATAATTATTTTTCAATCGAATAAAGCTTTAAGATGTTCTTCAT
>CM028377.1:179231949-179307590 GCA_013146195.2 Codonopsis lanceolata
GGATGTTTTGGGTAGTAACCAGTTGTTTTCTATGGCTGTTTATATGAAGAACGCTACTATGTAGCGCTTTTTTCATTGAATTTCTTTGAAATTTTTTCATTATTAATTATTAATATGATTTTATTGTTATTTGTTGATAGTATTACCGGTTCGAAATCGAAATAATTTATTTCCGATGTATCTCATTTTTTGTGACGGATGAAAATTTCATTGATCGAGAAGCGGCGAAAAGTGGGTTAGAGATACTGGGACGTGCGAGAATATGTACTTTATGTGTCCGAAGTAAAACTAAATTTGATAACACTCGTAAAATTTGGTTGAGTTGTGAGAATGGTGGAAAACCTCGATACGATGGTAAAAAGATTTGAATAATGTAAAGAAAAATGATTCGAATAAGCTTTTTTATAAATTTGAAGTGTATTTACAGGAAATAAAAGATGATGGTTGAAGAGTTAAAGTTAGCGAGTTTAACAATGCTCACAACCATCCACTTTCAATGGGAGAAAAATTGCATACGTCGAAGTTGACAAAGAGCTAAGATTGAAAAGGTTGATCAACTTTATAGTGCTAATGTGAAGCCAGAAAGCAGAGATATTGAATCTATTGAAAAAGAAAAATCCTGATAACAGAAGTTCGAGAAAGCATGTAGAGAATGCTTTGGTAGGTATAAGAAAGAAGAAAATGGGAAATAAATAAAAAATAGAGTATTTTTAGATGAGATGCGTCGGCGTGAATATATTTTACGGTTGGTCAAAAAGAAACTTGCCAAAAAAACAAAGTTTTATTGGTGATGTTATGTTTGTTCATCCAGAAAGTTGAAGAGATGTTAGCCTTATTTTAAATGCGTTCTCCTTATGGATTCAACATACAAGACTAATAAATATGATTTGCGTTATTGGAAATCATTGGAATTACGCTATTGTGGGGGAAGAATTTTCATGTCGCATTTGCATTCTTGAAGAATGAGAAAAAGTGAAACATTTGGTTGGGCATTACATTAGTTGCGTGCTTTATTAGTTCATGTTCGCCCACCGGATGTCATTGTCACAGATAAGGAATTGACTCTCATGAATGCAATACGAGCGTACTTTCCAACGTCTCAGCATATGTTGTGTAAGAGACACATAGCGAATGATGTCGAGAAGTATGTAAGGAACCTTGTTGAAAAAGTAGGAAATATACTTGCAATATTTATGAAGAGGTGGATGGATATAGTTGAATCAAGAAGCGAGGAAGAATACACGAGAACATTGTCGAGATATGGAAGAAGCGTGGGCAAATACTCAGCGGTTGTTCGATATGTTAATTCTACTTGGTTGGAGCCCTATAAGGATAGATTTGTTTGTGCTTGGACCAAACAATACATGCATTCGGCAATCAAGCGACAAAGCAGGTAAAACTTATACGTTTATGAATGCAATATATTTATTATTTATGAATGCAATATATTTATTGTAACTGTGCAATATGTTACAGAGTTGAGAGTGCACACTCCCAGATGAAAAGATGGTTATGCACGTCAGCTGGGTGTTTCGATCATATATTCGATCAAATCCACGATGCTTTATCGTCTGCAGTTCAATGAGATCTTGGCTCATTTGAAAGGACTTTGAATGTAGCTCATCCTTTGACATCCTCAATGTTTATTCTCCGTCGATTAAGATATAAGGTATCTTTTCATGCCCTTGAGTTGCAAGCATACGAATGGAATTCGACACAACATATAATGATTCCAGTGCAGGGTGATTCTAAAAAGTGTGGGTGTTTGTTGAGGACAAGTTACGGTTTACCATGTAGTTGCCAAATGTGGCACATGGAGCAGGAAAATGTCCCGATTGAACCCCATCAAATCCATGTGTTTTGGAAGACGTTGTCTATGGGCAGAGTTCAAGATATGAGTTCATCAAGGGAATGCTTGGTTATTGATTTGATCAAAAACCTATTATCGGATATGGACGGGACTTACGAATCGCAACAATATCACTATGCTAAACAGTTTTGATGTTGTACATCCCCAACTAACATTGAGGAACCAGAAATAGTGTGTCACAAAGGGCGTCCAAAGAAGAACTCGACAAAGAGAGACCTCTCAGTTTTTACAATGTTAAATGTTTATGTCACATTATTTTTTACATTTGTGTATAGTAAATGATTTATGCTTTAATGTTTATAATTTTCACCTCAACGGGTTATGAACATGTTAACCGTCAACCAGAAAGACAATCAGGAGGTAGATGTAGAGGTAGAGGAAAAGGACGTAGTTCATTAGCATCGACGGGTAATTCAATTTCATACGCCTCTCAGCTTCCACCATTGATGATCACTTTCATATCAAATGTTATAGATGTCAAAGCGGATGGAAATTGTGGTTTCCGAGTTATTGCCCACTTTATTTATCACGACGAAGAAAAATGGGATCAGGTACGTAATTACTTGATGCAGGAACTTTCTGACTACTGAGACTTCTACTCAGCCATCAACTTCTTGGAAGGTGACCTTGAAGGATCAGTGGTATGTCTGAATTGGCATACCTCTCCAGCTCCAACTGAGCATTGGTTGAATCTGGGCATGCTCGGTTTTATCATTGCTACACGGTATCAGAGGATTGTGACTTGTTTGTCTAATATATCGCTTGGCTGTAATGCATGGTTGTCGTTGCAAGCACGGTCTATTGATGGACAACCGCCACAACCCTGGTCCACAAGTATTGACCTTGGGTGGGTGAATTGTATCCATTTCATAGCACTTGGGATGAAGCCTTCAAGTCCCCTGCCTCGTCTGCTTATTATTCCGAGGTGAGAACTTTCTTGTGACCCAACGATACGACATTGGCTGCCGATTTGGCATGATCAATTTACTAATTACCTTAGTGAAGAGGTTTAACACTTAATTTTACACTTTTTGTGATGTAAAGCATTAATTAATTAATTATGAGGGTTAATTGTTATTTTTGCAAAGTTTGTTTGTCACAATAATTTATTTTTCGAAAAGTGTAGGGGGTTAAATGTTAAATTTCGAAAAGTGTAGGAGGTTAATTGTTAAATTTCTATAAGTGTAGGGGTGAATTGTTAAATTTCTAAAAATGTAAGGGGTGAATCGTAAATGCATCACAACAAGCTGAAATAAACAAAATAAACTCATCTAACAATCATGTCCAAACAAATACATCACACTCCAAGTTCAAATAAAATCCATCAAGTATATCACACAAACAACAAGTATATCACACAAACATATAGTATATCACAATACATCCTCAAACTGTTGAATAACTTCATCAACAGTAGACATATAAGTACCCTGGACCACAAGTGAATCTCGCCTGGACAAATGGAGTGCCCTAAACTGAGGAAATACACCTGCAACTCGATCCTCAGCCGATCTACGCTCAAATGCCTCAGCAACTCTTGATGGATGAAAAGGCCTTTGGGATGCCCTCTGTAACGGCTGCATGCGATCGTGGGTGATCCACGATGGTTGATGATCCCCCATCTCCTCAGTGTCGTCGTCGTCATCATCATCATCATCATCAACCGGTGGCATCACACGATAATGTGTCCGTTCCCGAAACCACTGCTCGTAACCATCTATGATGGCGGATGAAAAACTGGCTCCACTCGATCCAACCCTCTTGGGGTTTATAGAATGATGCTCCCATTGTTGAAAATTGCGAAACATCTCATCGTGGACACAAATGTACTTCAACGGCTTTGGACCTCTATAAACCTTCGTCGGCCGGAATACATGACCGGGAATAATTTGGACATATCCAAACTGTCTCAAGCAACAATCGTGCATGTATGGCTCAGTGATTTTACGGCAATGAATTATGTCCGAGAACAAACTGATCGATACCTCCTGTGATGACCTACGTGTAAAAGGAGTCCAAGTAACCTGGAAAATAAATATTAATATAAATATCCAACATTTTATTTGATACATTATTTATAAATGATAAATACTTACGACAGCAACAGTCATCCGATCGAGGACTCTACGATACGCCAACAGAGTATCGGGATCATTTCTTCTTCCACCGAGAGTAGAGGTCCATCTCTTAGCATATGGCTCTCGAGGGGTCCATGTCATTGAACAACTTGAGTGCGAATTGAGGAAAGTATTCATATATCGGACCTCTGATAAAATAAAATAGCGTCAAATAAAATAGTGTCAAATAAAATAACATCAAATATAGTAGCGTCGAATAAAAAAATTTAAATTTTATAGTATTTAAACAATTCATTTTTATACCTGTAGAAGAGACAAGCACCCAGTCATCTGTCTACAACCAATCCTCGATGCTATACCGAGCTGCCGGTATAGAAAGGATAAAGTCGCTGCACCCTAAGCATGATTGGGCATATCACAGATATTAATCACATACGGTAGAAAGTGAACATTTACCCGATTCGATGACTTGTCCATGAACAGCGTCGTCCCCAGCAACCACAACAAATAACCAACCGTCCTCGGTTGGTGACCTGATCTCGCCACCTAAATATTCTTGCAATGTCAAAAATCTAATACCACTTCCCCTCACCTCACTGTCCACCTTGGTAGTAGGCAAACGTATGAGAATGGCTAGAGATGACTTGATCTGGGCTAACTTGGTACTTGCCAAAATGGGTTTCCCAACCACTGGGATGTGTAAAATGTAATGCACATCGTGCAACGTCAGCGTCATCTCCCCGAACGATAAATGGAAACTGTTGATTTCCGGCTGCCATCTTTCCACAAAGGTTGATATCAATGGCATGTTCAAGTGCTGCAACATGCCCTCCCTCAAGTGTCTCAGGTTACTCATAGTGATCCACTGAATAGTCTCCATATTATTTATAGTCCAAGGCAATGTTATTCGGCGGTCCACGGAGCTATGGCAACTCAATACTGGCCTCTCCTGTTGAACATAATAAAATAATCTCTCATCAATATTAAAACAATACTACGTAGTCAATTTAATAAAATTTTGTCAATACTATCATGGTCAATATAATTAATTACCTCGCCATTCTATATTGCAGATGCAATATGACCACGAAATCCAGAAAGTAACTCAGTGTTCTCGGGTCCACCTCCATGTGAGAACCCGAAACCTACTTGTATAACTTGTCTTCTATACTTGTTTAACATGATTAGAATATGCGTTTAACATGCTAGTAGTATCCCTAACATGTTTGACTTGATTGTATTCTTTGGTCGAGTCGTAATTCTCGTATCGAACTCTTATTGCCTTGCATGCTCTAGTTTGGCTTGTTCTTGCTCGGGTCTTAATTCTTTTGAACTTAGCCAAGACCATGAGAGTCTTTTATCATTGTTTTAGGACCCTTAGTACTCATTCTAATGCTTCTTTGAGTTGTATATGCCTTGTGTGCGTTATACGTTCAATTCTAGACCCGTTTGACCCGACATTCGGCCTGAGGAATTGTTCTACTCTGCCACCCGAACATCTTGGGCATTGTTCGGCCCCATGAACCAAACAACATGAAGGAAGTTCGGCCACCACAACCGAACTGATGGATTTCCAGCATGACGGGATTTTCTGCAATTTTGGTTGATTACTCTTGTACCCTTACTAAACCTCTTCCATTAGTGACCTTAATCATTTGTCTTAGATCCTTATTAGTCTAATCTAAGCCTAATCAAGATTGTTAAACCTCTTTCCATCACTCATCTTGTGACATGTGTATTCCACTCACGATTAATCAAGCTGATCTCTTCTACATCAGTTAGAGACTTTCTCTTTACGATTCATTTCTTCTCTCCTTCTTCCTTGGTCTGGAGAGAGTTGTGCGCGAGATTCTCGGTAAGATAGTGCGTGAGGGTTTGGCTTCCAAGTGATTTCAAGACCCGCTTGCGATTCCGAGACAGCCGTTACGAAGCCGCCGTCGAGTAGATCGATTGTCACCGAATAGTTTTCTTGCTTCCGTCTTTTGCTTGGCTTGAGGTAAGCTATCGATTTCCCTTAGGTTCATGCTAGATATAACATGCTACCCCCTCTTTCTTCCATGTCTCCCATGTCTAAATCATGCTCTCCATGACTCCTACCATGATAATGATGTGTTTTGGTGAGTTGCGAATTTCTGGAAATCATTGGTTGTGAACTTAAATGTTTTGATTTGGACACTAAGCCTAGAAGTAAACGTGTTCTACGCTATGTTAGAAATAAATATTGTTCTCGGGTCATAGACTTTCGACCATTATTTGGAAATCGTGATTCTAGGGTTCCATAATTTGGGAACTTGAATTTATTCTTAACTATGGTTATTATTTGGATTAATGACCTAATCTAATCGATTCGATAACTTAGAAAAGAGTTTGAAATGCAAATAGTGTTTTAACTCTACTTGGTTGGATTTATAGAAATAACTCAACGGAGTCGACATTAGTGAGCTATTGAACAATACCGGAGGCGGAGTTACCACCTCCACCACCGAATCTAGTAGGCATGAATGCTCAGATGGCAGATTTGTATCGCCGCATGACAGAGTTTATGACCGAGATGGCTCAACTGGGCTAGGGTCAGAATGTACCTCCACCGCCACCGCCAGAACCAGATGCGAGAGTGTCGCCACCACGGAATAATGTTATACATGAAGCGAGGGTGCGAAAAAAATACTATCTTGGAGAGGTTCTTGAAGATGAAGCCTCCATCTTTCAAGGGAGAAGCGGATGCCAGTATAGCCGAGTTATGGCTAGAGGATTTGCAGATCTTTGCAGCTCTGGACTGCACGGATGACGAAAAGGTTGTGTTAGCTGTGTATAAGCTGAGGGGAGCCGCCAATCATTGGTGGGAGGTTCTACATCCTAGTTGGGTGATGAACCGAGTGGCACATGTATGGCCTAACTTTGATATGGAGTTTAGGGCTTCTTACGTGCCTATTGTGGTTAAACGACGACGAGAGAAAGAGTTCCAGGATCTGAAGCAGGGAACCATGTCTATAGCTCAGTATTCTGCTAAGTTCACTGAATTATCCTATTATTGTGCACATCTGGTGCCAGATGAGAGACACAGGACTCATAAATTTGTGAAAGGGTTGAAGACCGAGTTTAGGAAACAGTTGTTATCTCTTCAGTTGGAAGATTATCGGAGCACGGTAGATCGTGCTTATGAGATTGAGCGGAACATTGAGGAGCACAGGCAGAAGCCTTCTCAACAACAGTCTTCGCAGGGGACCTCCCAACATTCGAAGAAGGGTCAGTCTTCTGGGAATCGATCCGGCCATCAGGGCAATCGTCGTTTTAATAGTCGAGAATAGGCACGACAGTCTGGTGGACAGTTTAGACGCAGCCGAGAGTCGTGGTAATAGTGCTCATACTCCTCGGAAGCAGCAGACTCAGGGTAGTGGACCTTTGACTTGTTCTTACTGTCACAAGATTGGGCATTCTAGCGAGCAGTGCAGGACTAAGCTTGGCTCTTGTCTTGGTTGTGGAGATCCTAGCCATCAGCTCAGAGACTGTCCTAAGTCGAGAGCAACTCAGTCCGTAGGTTCTGTGCAGCAATCCGGGTCCAAGAGGGATAGTGACGGGCGTCCTAAGGCGCAGGCTCGTGTTTTTGCACTTGATCTACAAGGTGTTCCCAAGTCTACTTCTGTGATCGGAGATATTCTCTCTGTCTTCGGTCATAGAGCTTGAGTTCTTATAGATCCCAGGTCTACTCATTCTTATGTCGCATCGCATTTCTTAGAGCATTTATGTGTATTACCTGCTCAGTTGCCTTACGTGGTTGAGGTGTCTACACCGTTGGGTGATTGCTTGTTGGCGTCTGAGGTTTATAGAGATTGTGATGTGCTTGTTAATGATCGAGTCTTGCATGCTGATTTGGTAGTATTGCCTATTCGAGACTTTGATGTGATTCTTGGTATGGATTGGCTTTGTGTGAATCATGCTTTAGTAGATTGCCGTCGTAAGAGAGTCACTTTTGCCATGCCCGGTATTTCGGAGTTTGTGTTTACGGGTGATCATGCTAGGAATGGTATACATGTTATTTCTGCTTTACGGGCTAGACAACACTTATCTCGAGGCTGTACGGGGTATTTAGCTTGTGTGCTTGATACTAGTGTCTCGACTGCTAAATTAGAAGATGTTCCGGTAGTTTGTGAATTTCCAGATGTCTTTTCTACCGACTATGCTTTATCTAGAGCGCCTTACAGAATGGCTCCAGCGAAGTTGAGAGAGTTGAAAGAACAGTTGCAAGAACTTCTAGATAGGGAGTTTATTAAACCGAGTGTGTCTCCATGGGGTGCACCGGTGTTATTTGTGAGAAAGAAAGATGGTAGTTTACGGCTTTGTATAGACTATCGACAGTTGAACCAGGTTACTATCAAGAATCAGTATCCCTTGCCACACATTGATGATCTCTTCGATCAACTTCGGGGCTCAGTTGTTTATTCCAAGTTTGACTTGAGGAGTGGCTATTATCAGTTGAGAGTTCGGGCGGAGGATGTTCCAAAGACGGCCTTTCGCATTAACGTTATGGCCATTATGAGTTCGTGGTTATGCCGTTTGGTTTGACAAACGCACCTGCAGTCTTTATGGATTTAATGAATAGGGTGTTTCATGAATATCTTGATTGCTTTGTGGTTGTGTGTTTATTGATGATATCCTCGTGTACTCGAAGTCGCGAGAGGAGCATGGGATTCACTTGAGAGAGGTCCTTTCGATCTTGCGTGAGAAGAAACTTTATGCTAAGTTCAGTAAGTGTGCTTTCTGGCTGGAACAGGTTGCTTTTCTAGGACACGTGGTGTCTAGTGATGGTATAGTTGTGGATCCATCCAAGGTTGAGGCGATTACTAAGTGGAAGACGCCTAGTACGATAGAAAAGTCCGTAGTTTCTTGGGCTTGGCGTGTTATTACCGTAGGTTTATCGAGGGGTTTTCGAAGATCGCTACTCCGATGACTAATCTGACACAGAAGAATTCTTCTTTTATATGGAGTGATAAGTGCGAGACCAGTTTTCAGGAATTGAAGATAAGGTTGACTACATCTCATGTATTAGCATTGCCTAGTGGTTCGGAGAACTTTGTTATTTATAGCGACGCTTCATTTGAAGGCTTGGGTTGCGTACTTATGTAGAATGGGAGAGTCATTACCTATGCTTCGAGGAAGCTATCACCTCATGAGCAGAATTATCCGACGCATGATCTATCACCTCATGAGCAGAATTATCCGACGCATGATCTCAAGTTGGCCGCCATCATATTTGCACTTCACAAGTGGAAACATTATCTTTATGGAGCTAAGTTCGAGATATTCACTGATCACAAGAGTGTGAAGTATCTCTTTTCGCAAAAGGAGTTAAACATGCGACAGAGGCGATGGATGGAGAAGCTTAAAGATCACGACTGTACTATCTTGTATCATCCGGGGAAAGCTAACGGTGTTACCGATGCTTTAAGTAGGAAAGTGTATGTCTTGCTTGATGATGAGGGAGTGGAAGATGCTTGATGATGTCCGCGAATGGAGTCCAGTTGTGAGTGAGCATAGTGTTATCTTTGCTAGTGTACGTGCTACGTCTGCTTTGTTTGGGTTGATCAAGGAAGCTCAGGCTACAAATCACAACAATTCACCCATACACTTTTGGATAATTGTTGTCTTATGTCTGATTAAGTTTTACTTAGTTACTTTAAATCAGAGTGTCACTTTAAAACATAGTGTTAAATTTGTAGGGGGTGAATTGTTAATTTGTAAAAGTGTAGGGGGTGAATTTTTAAGTTTCAAAAAGTGTAGGGTGAATTGTTAAATTTGTGAAAAGTGTAGGGGGTGGATTGTTCAATTTGTAAAAATGTAAGGGGTTAATTATAACTTTTGTAAGTAAAAGTGTATGGGTAAATTGTTAAATTTGTATAATATCGGGGGGGGGGGGTGACTTCTTACATTTCAAAAAGTGTACGGGGTGAACTGTTAAATTTGTTTAAAATGTAAGGGTGAATTGTTAAATTCGTTAAAGTATAGGGGTTAATTGTTAAATTTCAAAACGTGTAAGGGGTGAATTGTTAAATTTGGAAAAGTGTAAAGGGTGAATTGTTAAGTTTCAAAAAATGTAGGGGGTGAATTGTTAAATTTCAAAAAATGTAAGGGGTGAATTGCTAAATTTGTAAAAATATAGGGGGTGAATTGTTAAGTTTCAAAAAGTGTAGAGATGAATTGTTAAATTTATAAAAAGTGTAGGGGGTGGATTGTTCAATTTGTAAAAATGTAAGGGGTTAATTGTAACTTTTGTAAGTAAAAGTGTAGAGGTGAATTGTTAAATTTGTATAATAACGGGGGGTGACTTCTTACATTTCAAAAAGTGTACGGGGTGATTTGTTAAATTTGTTAAAAATATAGGGGGTGAATTGTTAAATTCGTAAAAGTATAGGGGGGTTAATTGTTAAATTTCAAAAAGTGTAGGAGGTGAATTGTTAAATTTGTAAAAATGTAAGGGGTGAATTGTTAAATTTCAAAAAATGTAGGGGGTAAATTGTTAAATTTCAAAAAGTGTAGGGGTGAATTTTTAAGTTTCAAAAAGTGTAGGGGGTCAATACTTGTTAAATTTGCACAATCATAGTGTTATAGTAAATACATCACAACAAGCTAAAATAAACAAAATAAAATTATCTAACAATCATGTCCAAACAAATTCGCGAATGTACAAAATTACTCAATTATCTAACAATCATGTCCAAAATGAATACATCTATTACATAAGTTTTTTTAAAAAAAAAATACATGTTTTTTTTTGGAAAAACACGTTTTAATCAAAAAGAGTCACGACTCACCAGCGGCTGTTTGAAGAAAATACCGCAACTCACCAGCGGTAGTTCTATAAAACATCCGCTTCACCAGCGGCTATTTGAAGAAACTACCGCGACTCACCAGCGGTACTTGTATACAACATCCGCTACTTATTCGTGGATGTTTTATACAACAGCCGCTGGTGAGTCGCAGTAGTTTCTTGAACGGTGAGTCGCTCTTTACGCAATTCAAAAAAAAACGTCGAGATCAGACCAAATTGAAACAGAAGACGTTCAGATCTGTAATATATTCCAAATTGAAACAGAAGAGGTGAGAGATTGACATGCCTGGAAGTATTAAACAACAAATTTCTGCTTGGTTTCGAGGAATGTAGGTTGGTTTGAGTTGGAGTGAGTGAGGGAGAGCTTGATGTCAAGCTGCTTGATGCTTGACAGAAATGGGGGAGAGCTTCTGTCTGGGAGCAGAGAGAGAGAGAGAGGGAGACGAGTGAGATTCTGTCTTTCTGTCTAGGAACAGAGAGAGATAGAGGGAGACGAGTGAGAGAGAGGGAGACGGGTGAGAGTGTGGGGGTGGGTGTTGGTTTAGGGAATTAAATGAGGGGTGTTAATTGTAGGGATAGTTAGGTCATTTTATTCTTTAAATAGTGTTGTGTTTAGGGTTTTAGGTGTTACATTTAGGTGTTTTGTTTCTTGAATCTTGCGTTGCAAAAATTTATCAGATGCATGATAATGGACAAATCCATAATTTGTGTAAAGTAGACTATTACAATGCTAGTTATTTAAATTAGAGTTTAAATGAGTAACAAAAAATCATTGTTAGATGAAAATAAGTAATAAGAAGGAGAAAGAGAACTACCATTCAATTTCCCAAGGCCATCCATGCCAATTCTTATTCCCAATCCAGAAATCTCCAACCATTGAAAGCATAGCAATAACTTAGTCACGAATTCAAACCAACGAAAACCTGTGGAATGAGTTCATAATACAAAGTAAAGCCTAAATCTCACTTAACCTACCCAGCAAAAATAAGAAATATAATAGATCACAAATTATCCAACAAAATACAATAATATAAGGAGAGATTCACAAAATTCCCACAACAAAACGTGCTGGATTCACAATTGATTTCGAATATTTAAACCCAAAATAAACCCTATATCACTGTCTATGCACCATATTATAGCAAGTTCATAGAATATCTCCAACATAATCCTTACTTACAAATATTTTACCCATCTCTCTAATGAACCAGAAATCACAACAATTTTGTATGAATAATCGGTAAAATTTAGGGCTTACCTCTTGAATTCTTTCGATTTACCATAACTTTGACTTCAAATTCTGATTTACTCTTCCTTTCTTTGGCGGCTTGGTAGAATGTTAGGGCATTTTATAGTAGGGCAACTCTGATACTTGGGAGTTAAATTACTTGTTCCAGATTGATAAATTGTTTCTTGATCTGCCGGTAGCATTAACTAAATTGAAAGTAAGGATTTTCGATCAACTTCAGAAGTTGGGTTTCGCTTTCATGGGTGACCTACACTTGAGCATTGGAAGCTGCAGCCAATGAGGAAGAATAAATGGAGAGAGAAAGCTGTGATAACTAGGTCCTGCCTAGGGAAATGCGTGCCTATACGGTATTTAATCTTCCTCAAAGCAACCCGATAAATGGCAAAGCCTATATGCCTATATCATTTTTTCATTCAAATTCAATTAAATTGATATCTTTAATACAATTATGAATTTAATTTTATCTATCATACATCCTATCACTAAAATAATAATTGATAAAAAAATAAAATAAAACAACCAATAAAAAAAGTTTTAAAATAAATAATAATAACTAGAATGTATCCAAACTCTCAAATAAAATGTGAAATATTGATATTGTTATCTACAATATGAACAAATTTGGTTACCATATCATATCTACATTCATCATCCACATTTACATTGGAGATATTTTTCTTTCAAAAATGGTGTAAATCATAGGTGACATTTAAATTCTTTCACATGCACATTAGCATTGAAAATGCTCACAATTGACTATCAAGATGGAATGGGACCAATTTAACTTTGCGGTAGGGTGAGTTGTCATTCGTAACACTGCTATGAATAAAGACGGGTTTTTTAAGGATTAACATATAATTTGGTCCCTTAATTTAACAAAAAAATTTAAGTTTGGTTTTAGGGTTTTAAAACCTATTTATTTAGTCTATGAATTCGATTTTTTTTTTCTCAGATTCCCCCATCCACCATTGCCTTTACATTTTCCGTTCATTTTTAAAAAAATATGTCTAAACCTTAGGATTAATACATAATTTAGTCAATCGGTTTAACCCAAACTTTAAATTTGGTCATAGGGTTTTTAAAAAAGTCTCTGAATTCGATTTTTTTTGGTGGATTTCACCCTCCCACTGTTATCGTTACTTTTACCGCCCAAATTCTTTCAATATGACAATATTACCCTTATTAAGAAGCTTCTTATGGGACGACTTTTCAAAAAATTAAAATACAAGGGGTTATATGTCAATCCGAAAATTAGCTTATCTTCAACCTTTGAAACCTAGTATCAGTTCTTATTTCTTTTTGTTTAAATTTTTTAAATTTTTTCACGGAATTTGAACCGCAAGTATCTCTCCCGAGTGCATAAGAAACCCACGAAAAAAGAATTCAATTTTGGATGTGGATTTTGATTCAGATCTAGGTTTCTATTGATTAAATTTTAGATGTAGGTTTTTTATTCAATTTTGGATCTAAGTTTCAACAGAGGAATTTTATAAAGATTTTGATTTAAAATTCCTATCAGTTTGGGATCTGAAATTTACAATGAATTGAGAGTAATAGTCGAAGCGGCGAAGAAGGAGAGCAGTAATGGGGGGAGAGAAAGGGAGCAATACTAGGTTCTTAAGGGTATTCGCGTCATTAAAACAAAAAATAGACAGTAAAAGTAACGATAACAGTGGAGCGAAATTCTGACTAAAAAATCAAATTCAAGGACCAAATGAATAGATTTTAAAACCCTATGACCAAACTTAAAGTTTGGGTTAAATCGACGGACTAAATTATATATTAATCCTTATATATATATATATATATATATATATATATATATATATATATATATATATATATAATGGATTAATCGCACTATTAGTTCCTTGACTTTGAGTCATTCTCAGTATTAGTCTTTTAACATTTTTTTGTTAAAATTGGGTCCTAAAAGTATGAAATTTTCATGGCTGTAGTCCTTTTGATGGATGTCGTTTAAGAAATACCATTGCGTTGTCCATGTGTCTCCCACGTGCATTTAGTAAGTACTGATCAGAAATTTTAACAAACCTAACATATATCACAATTTGGAATCAAGTCCCTAGAGTTTGAAAATAGACCACAAGGTCTTCTTCGTCAAATAAATACTTAAAATATACCCAAACTCAATCTTGATCTAGTTTACTGACATAGTGGTGCATATTGATTTTGTGGAATTACCATGGAGAGATCTATGAAAAGGTAAATCGAAGCGAGTGAGATAGAGTGGAGCTGCCACGGGTACTGCGCATGATGTGTATCTTGGTTTTCAAAAGGATTAAGGAGTCCAGATTCGTCATAAACCATGTAAGCTTTAATCACCTCCTTATGAAGCTCACTGGTACAATTCTCCCCTATTTTCCATCACTCACGATTTCACTTTTGCAACACCGTCGTTGTTGCCGCCGTCGACATCATTTCCTCCTCCACTCATCGTCGTGGCTCTTTTCTAACTCTCTCTTTCGGGCATTAATGGATGTGAGAGAAGGGGAGGAGTTACTGAGAGAAATCGAAGCCCTACAACGACACCGCAGCAAAAGCGAGTGGTCTTGTTAAGGATGGAGAGCTGGTTGTAGCACCGGAGCAATTGGAAATAGATTGTGAACGCCATTAAAGATGGGAAATGTGGTTAGGCTATGGTGTTTCTTGATGGTTTCATGCCAAGGAATCAAAAGGGTTTTGGGTTCGAGGAATGGAAGAGGGATCGATCTCCCTTCCAGTTCGATCAATCTCACCAACAATCAAATGAAACTAGACCCATTTGATCGATTTCTCTAACTTCTAATTCGATTTTTGACAGCACCCATTTCTCGATTTTATCTCTCTTGGATCGTTTATCCCAGGTTCCAGTTGAGGTTTTGAGGCAAGAAACTGAAACCCCAGTTTGTCGGCCGATTGTCACTACTCTTCAATCTTATATTTTTGTTTGTTTGATTTTTTTAGGTGTTTTTTTATTGAATTAGTTATCTGAAATTATCAAATGTTTTTCTCTAATGGAAATGTTTGAAGAAAGGTTGAAAAATTTGGTGGGTTTGAGGAGACGAGAGATCGATCCATCTTCCAAAACATTTCAAGAAGAAGGGCTTCTGGTTTTTTTTCAAACCCTATGGACTTGATTACAAACTGTGATATAAGTTAGGTTGGAGAAAATTTCATCTTAGCCCTTACTAAATTCATATAGGAGGCACATGGACAATTTAACGGTATTTCTGTAACGACATGCATCAAAAAGACTACGGTTATGAAAATTTCATACTCTTAGAACGTTGTTTTGACAACAAATTGTCAAGGGACTAATAGAATTGTGACGACCCGACCCGGACTCTGAGGAGGAATCGCGAGTTAAGTCGTCCAAATAGGACTACAATTCATGCAAGGACTCAATTATAGAAAACGACGTAACGCAACATTGTAGACGTAACATGACTCGGCACCAAAAGGCCATAAATTTTTAAAACTTTTTAAACTTGATATAACAATTAAGGACAAGTAAACCAAATCCAACACTAAACAGTTTATAACAAGAGCTAATCAGATGCTCAGCGGAAGATTTAAAACATAGTGAACCAACTACAAAACTATACAAGGCTCGGCGTACATGCGCCAACACTCAAAATAGAATACAAAAGGCTGCAAGTTATAAACGTAAAGACAACAAGTTCAAGTTTCCCAAAGCGAAGTCTACATGACTTGCTATACCCAACCTCCTTTCCAAAAGATAACAAAAGAAGGACATCTTTATAACAACGTCGTCACGAGCGATCTCGGACAAGCACGAACTCAACAACACTTCAACGAGAAGGACCTGAACGGTTCAGATCTAAAGTAGTAAAAAGGAGGGGGTAAGTCATAAAGACTTTGTAAGCTAACAATTATGCATGTCATGACGTCATACAACATACATAGCAAGATATCATCATTAATATCAAGGAAATCAAAGCATACATCCATATAAACACTTAGTTCACATATCCATGGTAGCACATTGATTTCACATAAGTGCTATAAGGTAAACCACATATAAAGAGGATATGTTATAGAACCGGTGCCGCTTTGTAGACCCTGAAATAAACAAGGTTATCTTGAATGTATTTGTCGGATGCACGTGTATGATACATCGACCACTATATTATTGTTCCACGCGCCCTTTGGTTACAACGAGACACTCTTCTCCACTGTAATCAGTAGTGAAGGGTGTGTGCAATATTATGTATAAATACTAATAATTGTTAATAATTACCATATATTGTTAAATATTATTTATGATATATTATTTTAATTTAATTTTTTGATAATTGGAAAAAAGGAATTATTGTGTATAAATGTTAATAATTATTAATAATTACCATATTTTGTTAAATATTATTCATGATATATTGTTTTAATTTAATATTTTGATAATTTGAAAATTGAATTATTATGTATAAATATTAATAATTGTTAATATAGTTACCATATTTTGTTGAATATTATTTATGATATATTGTTTTAATTTAATTTTTTGATAATTTGAAAAAAGGAATTATTGTGTATAAATATTAATAATTTTTATTAATTACCATATTTTGTTAAATATTATTTATGATATATTATTTTAATTTATTTTTTTCATAATTGGAAAAAAGGAATTATTGTGTATAAATATTAATTATTGTTAATAATTACCATATTTTGTTAAATATCATTTATGATATATGGTTTTAATTTATTTTTTTGATAATTTGAAAAAGGAATTATTTTGTATAAATATTAATAATTGTTAATATAATTACCACATTTGTTAAATATTATTTATGATATATTGTTTTAATTTAATTTTTTGATAATTTGAAAAAAAAGGAATTATTGTGTATAAATATTAATAACTGTTAACAATTACCATATTTTGTTAAATATTATTTATGATATATTATTTTAATTTAATTTTTTGATAATTTGAAAAAAGGAATTGTTGTGTATAAATATTAATAATTACCATATCTTGTTAAATATTATTTATGATATATTGTTTTAATTTAATTTTTTGATAATTTGAAAAAAAATGAATTATTGTGTACCCCATATTAATAATTGTTTATAATTACTATATTTTTTGAATAACTGTTAATAATCATTTAAAATTACTTTCATTTGAAATTATTTAGAATTGTTAAAAAACAAATGTGTCCTTGTTTTCTGTTACCAGTTAATGTTACATTGTTAAATATTAATAATTGTTATTATATATTAAAAATTACTTCAAATTTACAGGATCATCGTGTCAAGAATGAAAATGATGAATATAAATATCCAGACTTAGGGAATTTATTCAGACCTGATCACGTTTTTGAAACTCGTGAAGAAGTTACATCCATTATATTTTGGGGTATTTTATTCATTCTTATTCTCAAATATATTTAATAACAAAGTGTTATTAATTACGTGGACTAATTTAACTAATTTTTATTTCTAATAAACAATTAATTATAGATTAATTAATTCAAATTATAGTCATGTTTTCATGTTTATTCACACATAATAATATTTAATATTTAACTAACAAAATTATAACATTTAATAACAATATTAATTAACAATATTGATCACGCAAAAAATGTGGTGATCTTGTCGTGTTGTGTCTGGGGTGCCGAAAGTGGCGTCGTGTTCGACGGTGGTAGTCGCGGTAGGATATCTGACATGTTTTTACCTGTAAAATAAAGCACCGTGAGTGGGTGGGGGTGGCCCCCATAACCCTCAGGTGTGATAATCAGTATCTTTGTATATGTGTAATCTTAATAATCAATGAAATAGAGAGGGGAGAATAGTTCTCTGCCTTGGTTCTAGGAGGAAGTCTCCTATTTATAGAAAGATCTTTTTTGGGCCTTCTGGGCTTTAGTGTGAATTGGGCTTGGTCCCTTCTTCCGGCCCAAGCTTCTAAGTAAACTTCGGAGTATACTTTTACCTGTTTGGGCCTGATATTTCGGTGCACTTCAGTAGCCCCCTACTCCTTAGCCCTCGAGGCTAACATCGAGGGTTAGGAGTATAATCTGCTCGTAGTTGCTTTTTGTGATGCTGAGGGTTTTGAGTTTTTTATTTGAATTCCAGAAGAGTTTATGTAGCTGACTTTTGAGCCTTGGCGGGTGAACTTCGTGTATAATTGATCCTTTGATTGGCGAATTTAGACCTCGACCGGCAAGTATAGGCATGAAAATAAGATATAATCTTCAGCATAAAGTCATAATAAAAATTTATCATCAGCGTGGCGAGGACCTTCCAGAGAATCGAGCCGTAAGGCCATAATAAGATTTATCCTCGGCGTGGCGAGGACCTTTAAGAGAGTCGAGCCGTAAGGCCATAATAAGATTTATCCTCGGCGTGGCGAGGACCTTCCAGAGAATCGAGCCGTAAGGCCATAATAAGATTTATCCTCGGCGTGGCGAGGACCTTCCAGAGAATCGAGCCGTAAGGCCATAATAAGATTTATCCTCGGCGTGGCGAGGACCTTTAAGAGAAAGGAAATAGGAGCATGTTTTTTTATGTTTGTGCAATGATGAATGGAGGATGCATGTGTATGAAATATGTATGAAATGCTCATGTGGATGTTATGGCCTCTCAAGGAGGATATGCATGAGGCACTAGGAGCCTGGCCTCTCCTCGGCGTCCCGAGGAGGGTGATAGGTATGAGGCGAGACAATGCGATCTCGTTTTGGTGAGACAATGCGATCTCGTATTTGGCGAGACAATGCGATCTCGTTTTTAGCGAGACAATTCGATCGTATTTGGTGAGACAATGCGATCTCAAAATGGCAAGACGATACGATCTTGTTTTTTGGCGAGACAATTCGATCTCGTATTTGGTGAGACAATGCGATCTCAAAATGGCATGACAATACGATCTTGTTTTTTGGCGAGACAATTCGATCTCGTATTTGGTGAGACAATGCGATCTCAAAATGGCAAGACAATGCGGTCTTGTTTTTTGGCGAGACAATTCGATCTCGTATTTGGTGAGACGATGCGATCTCAAAATGGCAAGACAATGCGGTCTTGAAATGGGACGCTAGTGGAGGCGTAACGTGCCAAACACTCGTAGAAGCTCGTCTTAGAAGTAATTCGATGCTAAGTTGGAGCACTATATGAAGGTAATGCCGAGTGTAGCTTTGGAGCGAGGGAGCTAAGCGCGGTAGGCGCGGTGTACAACTCGGCCATGAGTAGACTCGGCGGGAGGACAAGGTATTGCTCGGCCGAGTAAACTTCGAGTGGGGAGCATAAGCGCGGTGTACAACTTCGACCGCGAGTAGACTTCGAGCGGGAGGACAAGGTAAGCTTCAGCCGAGTAAACTGGGAGCATAATGTAAACTTCGATGTGCACATGTATGAAATATAATCGCGGCGGCTTCGAGCATAAGGCGCGAAGTGAAGTGTGCTCGGGCAGAAGTAATATCCCGAGGCTCGAGGCTCTAGCAGTATAATCGAAGCTCGAGCTTTGGTACAAGCGTGGCATGCACACGTGAATAATAATGATCGAAGCTTCGGCCGGCATAATCTGGCAGCTTGAGCTGGCGCGGCGTGGCGGGCACGGACACGTGAATAATAATAATATGGGCTTCGGCGGCGCATAATCAGGCGCGAAGCTCAGCGCGGCGTGGCGCACGCACGTGAATAATAATAATATGGAGCTCGGCGGCACGAGCATAATGGCGCAAGCTAAGCGCTTGGCGTGGCGTGCACGTACGTGAATAATAATAATATGGGCTCGGCGGCGCAGCATGTCTGGCGCGAAGCTCTGGCGCGGCGTGGCGTGCAGTGCGTGAATAATAATAATATGGGCTCGGCGCGAGCATAATCGAGCGCTTGACTCACAGGTCCCTTAGTATCAGCCCCCAGTTAATAGGTACGTAACCTTGTAACTAATCACATAATAGTTTGTAGAGGAACGACTCGCGTTCATTGGTCGTGGTTGCCGAGGTTATGTACGTTTGTATTTTGTACCTGAAAGTTTTTAGGAGCATCTTTGTATATGCAGAAATCACGTTTTTGTCATTCATATTTTCGCCATACAATGTTAGTCATAGTCCAAACATATTGATCATATAAGATAAAATTATTTAAATATGGGCCTATTGTGCGAGAATAGTAAATTAATTATTGCGGCGACACGTCGCGCTATTAGAAGATACGATGAATTTATAAGATGCAAGTATTTGAGTGTGAAGCTTTAGAGAATGCATGCGTCATACTAACATATGATAGGTAGACTAAACATGCTATTTCGAGCTAGTAACATTGAAACTAGCGATTTGCGAGCTCTAAGCGAAGGATTTTTTATAACTGTTTGGTATGGTGGACAAGTAGTTAGCTCGGCATAAATCTATTTTAATTTGCATGTTATGTTTCTCATCAGTAGGGGAGCTCGAATCACATTTAATTTTCACGCTATGCCGACAAAAGTTAAATAATATAATACTTGAATTAACGAGGCTAACGAGCCCGTGTACACTTGATCAGAGTAACGTTGTCAAATTTATAAGAAAATATTTTTACTCGCTACGGGGAGCGCTAGAGCATGCTATTGTCAAATAGTTGCGTATAATAAATCATACTTGACGAGGTAATATATATTTCATCTAATCGATTAAGTGATGTTATTGCTCCGCATATGATTTCAGCTCGTTTCAGTTCGTCAAATGATTTCAGTTCGGCATATGATTTCAATTCGGCAATTAATTTTAATTCGGCAAATAATTTCAACTTGGCAATTAATTTTAATTCGGCAAATAATTTCAATTTGGCAATTAATTTCAATTTTGGCAAATAAATTTCAGCTCGACAATTAATTTCAATTCGGCGAATAAATTCGACTCGGCATATAATTTCGATTCGACAATTAATTTCAATTCAGCAAATAATTTCGGCTCGGCATATAATCTCGACAAATAATTTCAGTTCGATAAATAATTTCTTTTCGTTAATTAATTTCAATTTGACAATTAATTTCCATTCGGTAAATAATTTGAACTTGGCAATTAATTCAATTTGGCAAATAAATTTCAGCTCGGCAATTAATTTCAATTTGATAAATAATTTTAATTTTGATAAATAATTTTAATACTAGTTAATTTTTTACTCCATTAATTAATCATGTATATCCAAATATATGACAAGTCGGTCAACACACTTTGATTTTTGATAAGTGATTTACGTAAATTAAGTATTCTTCTTATTATTTTATTATTTACTCTATAGTACACATCCTACAAAAAGTCATATGAGTGAACTATTAGGGATGGCGGGCTATTATTAGGGATGGCAGGCTACTGCTTTTGACTTTGATTCACCTCTTGCGTGTCTTAGCAAATAATTTGTCTAGGAATGAAAATATGAGTAAAAAATAAGGGGTAATTGTGGAAAGGACATACATGATAATAGTGATAGTAACAAAATGGAGGGTGAAATTGGAAAGCATGCACCTGATATTGGTTGGATGATATCAACCCCGACAATACTGCGCAAACTGACATTGGTTAGATGATATAACCCCCGACAACACTTTAGTGGAAGGGTAATGCTAGAGTCACTCTAAGAGTACTTAATTTTGGATACTCAATGACGTGGCAGCTGATGTGGCATAGGTGGGTCCCTATTCTTTACTCACTTACTTACTAAACCTTAGTTAAATTAACCTAACTAAAATTAAATCAAAATTAATCATTAATCAAAAGAAAAAAAGAAACCGTATCGGTTTCTACCCTAAAACCCACGACAACGCAGGATTCTTCACAGACGGCGGCAACACACGAATCTTTTCGGCGAGATGAGCGGTGAGTCATCTTCTTCTCCGACGCCGGCAGCTACCTTCTTCACCGACAACGACAACACAGGGTTCTTTACCGACGACATGAACGACGACTCATCTTCTTCTCCGACGCCGGCAGCGATGAACGGTGACTCCTCCCCCCTGCTCTTTCTCTCTCCGTGTGCAAATTAAAATTTTGATTTCAATTTTGTTTCTCTTGTGTTCTGTTCGATTTTCTAGTGCTCGTTTTCGTTTTTGTTTTTTGACAATAGATTAGCCTGTTCTGTTCATGTTAATTGTTATCGAACAGAACACACATGTGAATAATTAAAAATGGGTGATGCAATATTTTAAGGTTAATTAGTAGTGACAAATTACCAAATTTCCATCGAGCATGAACGAGGCCGAGCTTTGTGTTATGTTCGAGGAAAGGGATAGACCGCCAGAGAAAATCGGGTTCAGGTTGAAAATCCGCATCAAATATTGCAACATAGTCACCCTGCTTAACATAGTGGTGCTTCAACCCTTCTTTGAGTGCCCCTGCTTTGTAACCATTTCTGTTGTCTCTCACCTCGTACTTTATATTTATCCCTTTGCTTGCCCATCTTTGATCACCAGGAGAAGCAAAGATCAAGGCTTTTTGTTCTGTTTTCATTCAAGTTTGACATGAGTTAGGGGTTTGTCTGTAATTTGAGAAAGGAATCTGCTCAAAATAAATCAAGATTTTGAGACATTTTTACAATAAAATGTTGCTTTTCTTGCGTTAGTTTTAAGATTAATTGGATCGAGTTTGATTTCGTTCGTATTCGTACCCTCACCTTAGTTTTAAGACATTTTGTTTTAATTTTTAATCTCTAAACAAATTCTTCCTTTTGCAAAGCATTGACTCTCATTTATGGACAACACACAACAGAATCAAGAAATAAGGTGGTTTTGGACGTTTGTGAGACCTGGTTTGATTAATAAACCTGTGCTGATTGCTTGAATTTTATGAAGAAATTGTCAAGTACTTAACTAATTTAACCTTTTAACATAATTATTTGAGTAATGCAGATGCAAAATTAACATAACATATACATACAGTAAAATTGATATGGGTACTCGGACCCCAATACTTTAAAGCAGCTAAGTCGTAAGCTTTGGCTGCCTTTTCTTCTTTGTCATAACCACCTGATCATCAACAATGACGGTCACATTTTTGGAATGTTATCAACAAGTCAAACTAGATCTAGTAAATGAGTTACACATCAATGAATTGGTAGGGAAGGGAAGAATCTCCTACCAAGATAAACTGCACCAGAGGATGGATGAAAGCCCAAGAAATTGCATCCATCAAAGTGAATATTAGATTAGGACAAAATAATTCATTCACAATTACCTTGTCAATAGTTGACACAAACAATTACAGTTTTACAATCTTGACGAAATTAGTCTTGCAACATCCTAGAGAAAAATAATAAAGTGAATCCCAGCAGTAACCTGGTGTACTCTTCCTTGCTTTAGCTTATGCAATCAATGAAAAATTATCTTCCTTGGTCTTTGATTCTTGCAGCTTCTACATAGATTTCTTTGACTGTTAGTAGCAAACCACATTTGACACCCAAAGATGTCTATTTGGCATGCTTTATTATTGTGCACTCAGTATGTAAGTGCATCCGAGAAACAAGTGTTCAGTACTCCAGTGTAGTTAAAATCTTCAGTCACACAATGCATCAAGCCAAGTGTATGTTATTACATGGAATCTTCTTTTCCCTTTAAAGAAATATGAAGTATATTAGACAATATGGTTGGAAAGTTAGGGAAGAAGAACCTAATAACCAGATTAATTCTAAGATTCCTGTTGAGTGCAGGAATCTCTTAATTACCCAAATATATTTACTTTACTTTGTTTGTACATCACTTTTGTATTTCTCTTTTTGGTGCAATCCAGTTTCAACTTTCAACATGAACATGTTGAGCTCACAATGTGCAAACTTAAGAATACCAAAACATAACGTCTAGTTTGATATCCTCATTTAGGTTTCAATCACTTTGATGAACCAACCACATCTAACAATCATTGATCCAACTACTACCCCATAATCTCACATGATGGAGATGGACCAAGAAAGGTGGAATGACGATTGTATTAGTTTATAGTTGCTAAACTAATACATGCTTATTTTTTATATTCTTATTGGTTCTCATTTATATGCGTGCATTTTTTATATTCTTATTCGTATTTTTAGTTTCTATACTAGTCCATTGCAATTATTAGTTATGTTTTATTCTTCTGATAAATGTTGTTATGTTTTCTACAACCCAACCACCAGATGGACAAGAAACTTATGAAAGAGATGCTCAAGAAGAAGCTGAAAACGAACATTTGATAGCCTTGAATGAGAAAATTGAAGAACCTAAAGTAGGGATGATTTTTGATAGCATTGAAAGCATAGTGGCCTTTTACCAAGATTATGCTAAGAAACTAGGTTTTAGTGTAAGTAAAAGATCATCGGCAAGAGGAGATGATGAAATTACTAGGTACTTCACAGTTATGTGCTTCCGTGGAGGTATGTCGAGGAGCAAAGGAAAGAATGTTTTGAGGCCACGCCCGATTACAAAAACGAATTCTCAAGCGAAGGTTAGGGCAGTGCTCTATGAAGATGGAAAGTGGCAATTGACTGTAGTTGTACTTGAGCACAACCATTCACTAAGTCCAGGGAAAACACACTTGCATAGGAGGAACAGGAAAATAAAACCACATGTGAAAAGACAACTTCTGCTTCATGTTAATGCTGGGATAAGAGTGAATCAGAGTATAAATGCTGTAGCGGTTGAGGCTAATGGTCATGAAAATTTGACATTTCTAGAGAAGGATGCTCGAAACTTCATTGAAAAAGAAAGACGATTGAACCTTAGTTGTGGTGATGCAGAAGCTCTTCAAAACTACTTCATGAATGTTCAAGCAACAGATTCTAATTTCTTTTTTGTGATTGATTTAGATGAGGAAAATCGTTTAAGGAACGTGTTTTGGGTACTACTTTTTATGTTTGGTAATGCTATATTAATTTTGTGTTTTTTAACATTAATTGCAATTTTATTTTGGTGCAGTGTTCATCGAAAGAAGGAGCATTGGAAGTTGATCCAGTTGAGACCCAATCGGTATATGTTTTTACGTTTGTCTTGTTATACTTATATAAAAATATTGTTATAAGGATGTACTAACTTTACCCTTGTATAGACCTATCCAAGTCCTAGGAAAGAGGGAGCCAGTGATATAATTGCTACTCAAGAAAGTACTTTTTGGGGGGTAATGTCTTTAATTTTAGATCTCATCCCATTGAATGTTTTTTTTCTTTTCTCTTTTAGTATATGTTCTGTGTAGTAAGTTATACCTTAACTTTTTAGTTTATCTACTACATTGTAATGCAGGAGCCTCAAATTACTCAAAGGATCCAGAATTTCGCACAACCCTACTTAGACCATCCAAGAGGACAAGTTCCTTACAGTTTCACTCAACAAATGAATTACTTTTCCCAACTGAAAGACCATCCTCAACAGGTATCTTAAATTAATTTCTTACAATGTTGTAAATCTTGTATGTGTTACGCCTTTTCTACGCTAACATGAGGTTTTTTTTTCTGACAGAACTATGAGAGTTGGCAAAGTGATGGTACATTTGAGGCTGAAGATTGAGTGAGCTAGATGTAGGGACTAACAATTTTTGACTAGTTATATTTGTTATGGTATTGTATCATTTTACGCAGATTAGTCGTATGACTGCGATTTTGGATTAATTATAGTTGAATGCATTCATGTTGATGCTTATCATTTTATTTGTATTACACACGAGAGAGATTGGAGTTTATTATTTGCAGTTAACAAACAACAGAGCTAGACTTTCTTATTTTTCTACGATCAGTTAATTGAGAATTTGTGAATTAGATCTTGAACTTCCAGGGGTTGTGCATGAGGTCGCTTGTGCAAGCAAGATGCTTGTTATGCCAAATCGCTTTTGCTTAATGGGAAACATTCTCCAAACTTGTTAGGGACTCTGTATGCAAAAGTTAATGCGCCCAGAAATGGTGGATTTCCATTGATTGAGCCAGTCAAAGTAATCAATTTAAACTGCCCTCACAAAGCTAGTATAGTGCTACAGAGAACGCACAAGAAACTGGATTTAGAAAATACAGTTAGAGGAATTAGAAACTGGATTTAGAAAATACAGATTACATGGCACAAAGTCGAGTAGGTGTTATAGTATAGTTTAGAGGAATTCAGAAACTTTTTGTTAGACTTGTATCAGTTGTATGTGTTTCGTTGCAAGACCAGTGAATTGTTAACTCTGAATATCTATTTATTGTGCTTTTTGTCAACCATTCTATTTTTATCATTACTTGTAGTTGCATTAGTTGCAAACAATCCCTTTTACTCTCCCATTTTATAATTTAGTAGATATTGTAGTGAGACAGCTTCTAATGCGTGAATTAGTACTATCTAGATATTGTTTACCATTGTTTGGTGTCTTCTTGACAAGGCTGCCCTAATGTCAATTCTTCTAATTCTCATAATGGGGATGCCCTTCAGGGGTTATACGCTTCTTTCGCAACCGGATTTAGAAAATACAGTTATGCAGAGTTAAAAGAGACAACACAAGGTTTTGGTGAAAAGATTGGAAGAGGTTGCTGCTGTCAAGAAACTCAACGAAGCGAATCAAGTTTACTTTTTTATGTTGCGAGTGAAAGTTAAACTAGTACAAGAAATTACGAAGACAACTGAGAAGAAAAATGTTCATTTAGCGTAGAAAGTTACTACTTCACTAGCTAACCCCTGTTCATTGTCACAAGATAAACTAGAAGTTTATATACACACATGCATATCAACATACTGCATGTGTTGCCAGAAAAAAAAATATTCCTAACAACATCAGTCCTTGTGCCCTATCTCTGGGTCGGGAAAACTCCTGCTGCTGAAATCGGCAATGCTACGTCAGCTACATGAATTCTTTTTTCTCTATTCAGTTTGGTCCAAGGCAACATCGAACAGCTGCTCATTCATCTGATGCATAGGAATGCTGTCAGAAAATAAATTGTAGAAAAGAAAGGAAAGAACACATGGAACAAATACAAACTGAAATAAATTAAAGGGCTGTTATCTTCCAGTTCACAAAGAAAGTAGGATGGAATCCTTCTTCTGTGGTATATTAGCTTTAAGATCAATACCCTTCAACATGGGAAGTGTCAACCAATTAGAAAAAGGGTAAGCACTATATAAGTCCTTCAGTTGACCGTCAATAATGATTAAAATGGAGAAGGGTATAAACACCCAGGAATCCAATAGCTCCGTTATATTAAATTATAAGTACTACTTACAAGACTTTATAAATCGCTAAAAACCAAAATCTAATCAGAGATCACTAAATCTTCTAATTCAAGTATACACAATTGGGGCAAAACAGACAACTTGAGCTTTGATAAAATCCAATACAACTACACGAATTGGCCTTCGCTTGAACCATGATAAGTTTTCCTACAACTGCACTCCATGCTCAAAATTGTACTGCTTAGAACTTTCTGCTGGTGAGTCCAGGGAACATGGTAAAAAGAACTCTGCCTACTCAACAGAAAACTTTCCCAGCTTTGCTACTCACCACGGCTGACGGCACCATATTACACTTCAGCAAATATTGTGCCCAAACACATCATATGATCCATAAAACAAAACATTTACGAAATTCAGAAGTGAAAACTGAGAGCCATGGAACTGGTAAGAATCCCACTCACACCACGGCAAGTGACTTTTGTGCACCTAAAGTTTTCTACATAGTCCTGAATAATAGAGAAGGATATCATATACTAGTAGCAGCCTTTCGTAAAGAAAATGAATCAGGATCTTCGAGGAAATGCTAGAGGTCAACTAAGCACATACTGGAAGTATACATTTCAACTACAGAGAATTACCACTTAGCATTCAACTAGAAAGTTGAGTAACAAAATAGGATAGTGAAGAAGGCTCGGATGTTTCTAATATTATTTTTACTTCATTCAAAAGCCAAACATCGTAAATATAAACTCTTTAGTTACTTTTCTTAAGTTAGTTACAAGTTTAATGTAATCGCATACGGCATAACTGAATGTAAAAAAGTTTCTTAGGCCAGATAGTACATTGAATATACCACAAGGCATAACCGAATGTGATAAAGTTTCTTAGGCCTGATAGTACATAACATATACCACAGGAACCAAATCACCAACACCTGGCCTGTTGCCTGTGGTACAATTAGAAAAAAAATTATTAGGACTAATCACTAAATTATGGAGTGCAAATGAGAGTGAATTAATGTAAGGTACAAAACTGGTCTCTATTTTTCTTGAATCAAAACAACAAGTTCCTCTCAATAAGAAGTTACCTGCATTATGCATATCAATCTTTCCTCCTCCTCCCCCTCCCCACCCCCGGGTGTCTAGACGAACATGTCAAAGGAGGGATGCCAGATGCTAGGAGAAGAAGAGAGCCACACCCACACACAAATATGTGTGTGTGTGTGTATACATATAAGTGCCTAGATTTCCTTCCCAACCTCCCTTCGAGTTTTACAAACACCAAATTTTGCAAAGAAAGTATGACCGGAAAGGAGGGCAGAATAACTTAGAAAAACATCAACAACAGAAAGTTGTGGGAGGCATAGCAAGGTTTGGCAAATCTACTCATAAAGGTTCATGGAGGGAAGGTTAATTTTCACTTTGACAGGCATTAGCTAGCTTCTCGATAGTTAAGGTGGAGTTTGTTACTATTTGCACTTTTTCCAATAGTCATGTTTAGATGCCACAAATATGATGGTGTGCTTGCTGCTTCACATGGATTCTTTATGGCATTTTTCTCAGAAAAGAAAATTAGTGTATTTATAGAACGAATGAAGTTAAGTCCGACTTCTAAACTCATTGGCCTATCTTTACTTCTCTTGCTGATTATAATATCCACTCCAATATCTACTAAAAAAGACGTATTTTCGGAACTGAATAGGTGAATAACATAAGCAAACTGAAATACACACACACATAGAGGAAGAACTGCGTACAAGAAGTAAAAGAAGGCTGTGGGAGGTTTTTGGGGTTGTTAGTGTCTAATTTGGCGACCTTGTTGGCTTTGGGCTTCTTCGTCTGGGTTTGATTGTTTCTTTGTTTGATTACTTCCTTGCTTGCTTCATCGACCTTGTTCTTATCCTCAACACCATTTTCCTGAGAAAAAAGTTACAGCAAGTTCAAATTTTTTCCAAGCTTGCTTCTCCTGGTGATCAAAGATGGGCAAGCAAAGGGATAAATATAAAGTACGAGGTGAGAGACAACAGAAATGGTTACAAAGCAGGGGCACTCAAAGAAGGGTTGAAGCACCACTATGTTAAGCAATGTGACTATGTTGCAATATTTGATGCGGATTTTCAACCCGAACCCGATTTTCTCTGGCGGTCTATCCCTTTCCTCGAACATAACACAAAGCTCGGCCTCGTTCAGGCTCGATGGAAATTTGGTAATTTGTCACTACTAATTAACCTTAAAATATTGCATCACCCATTTTTAATTATTCACATGTGTGTTCTGTTCGATAACAATTAACATGAATAGAACAGGCTAATCTATTGTCAAAAAACAAAAAGCAACGAGCACTAGAAAATCGAACACAAGAGAAACAAAATTGAAATCAAAATTTTAATTTGCACACGGAGAGAGAAAGAGCAGGGGGGAGGAGTCACCGTTCATCGCTGCCGGCGTCGGAGAAGAAGATGAGTCGCCGTTCATGTCGTCGGTAAAGAACCATGTGTTGCCGTCGTCGGTGAAGAAGGTAGCTGCCGGCGTCGGAGAAGAAGATGACTCACCGTTCATCTCGTCGGTGAAGAATCCTGCGTTGTCGTGGGTTTTAGGGTAGAAACTGATACGGTTTCTTTTTTTCTTTTGATTAATGATTAATTTTGATTTAATTTTAGTTAGGTTAATTTAACTAAGATTTAGTAAGTAAGTGAGTAAAGAATAGGGACCCACCTATGCCACATCAGCTGCCACGTCATTGAGTACCCAAAATTGAGTACTCTTAGAGTGGCTCTAGCATTACCCTTAGTGGAAACTGCACAAACTGTGCCATTTCCTTCATGAGTGCACGTCTCTTTTAATTTCTCGCATGGTCCGGCAAGCATCACCTCCCTCGGACCGATGAGATGACCTGCAATGAAGATTGAGCCGGCTGAGCAGTGACAGATGAAGAAAGCTGTCGGGTTGGGTTGCTGGGTCGGAGACGGATGCGGCTAGGGGTTATCAGTGGTTGACGATTTGTGGAGATGGCGATTTTGTGGTTGATTTGGAGGAGGGAGATATGGCGGTTGGGTGTTTGAACAGAGGAGCGGGGAGAAGAGGCGGCGGCCATGGGGGATAGTGACGTCACTAGGCGTGGATTTGGCGAAGGGGATGGTAGGTGAGAATGTATTGGAGGTGGCCGGTCAGTGGCTGGACTGTGGATGAATCAGTTAGAGAGGAAGGAGGGTCCGGCTGGGTTTGAACAGGTAGGTGGGATTCGCCGGTTGAAGAAGATGTAGTTTCACCGGAGATGTAGTTTCACCGGTTGAAGAAGATGTAGTTTCACCGGTTTTCGGGCAGTGTTTTTCGGTGGTATTCCGGCACCCTTAGACCGGAGCTCCGTCAAAGTCGACGGAGACATGAACGAAATAGTCGTTTCCCGGCAATGGAACCAAACTGATCACGCAAAAAATGTGGTGATCTTGTCGTGTTGTGTCTGGGGTGCCGAAAGTGGCGTCGTGTTCGACGGTGGTAGTCGCGATAGGATATCTGGCATGTTTTTACCTGTAAAATAAAGCACCGTGAGTGGGTGGGGGTGGCCCCCATAACCCTCAGGTGTGATAATCGGTATCTTTGTATATGTGTAATCTTAATAATCAATGAAATAGAGAGGGGAGAATAGTTACCTGCCTTGGTTCTAGGAGGAAGTCCCCTATTTATAGAAAGATCTTTTTTGGGCCTCCTGGGCTTTAGTGTGAATTGGGCTTGTGCCCTTCTTCCGGCTCAAGCTTCTAAGTAAACTTCGGAGTATACTTTTACATGTTTGGGCCTGATATTTCGGTGCACTTCAAATATCAATATAAAAATTAAATCAATTATATTTGGGGTATTTTATTGATGCTTATTCACAAATAATAATATTTAATAACAAAATTTTCTTAATTATGTGGACTAATTTAACTAATTTATATTTCTAATAAAAAATTAATTATAGATTAATTAATTCAAATTATAGTTATTTTTCATGTTTATTCACAATTAATAATATTTAATATTCAACTAACAAAATTATAACATTTAATGACAATATTAATTAACAATATCAATATAAAAAATTAAATCAATTATATTCGGGGTGTTTTATTCATACTTATTCACAAATATATTTATTAACAAAGTGTTCTTAATTACGTGGACTAATTTAACTAATTTATATTTCTAATAAACAAATAATTATAGAATAATTAATTCAAATTATAGTCATTTTTTCATGTTTATTCACAAATAATAATATTTAATATTCAACTAACAAAATTATAACATTTAATAACGATATTCATTAATAATATTAATATAAAAAATTAAATCAATTATATTCGGGGTATTTTATTCATGCTTATTCACAAATAATAATATCTAATAACAAAGTGTTCTTAATTATGTGGACTAATTTAACTAATATATATATCTAATAAACAACTAATTATAGATTAATTAATTTAAATTATAGTAATTTTTTCATGTTTATTCACAAATAATAATATTTAATATTCAACTTAACAAAATTATCACATTTAATAACAATATTAATTAACAATATCAATATGAAAAATTAAATCAATTATATTCGGGGTATTTTATTCATGCTTATTCACAAATAATAATATTTAATAACAATATTAATTAAAATATTAAACATATAGGAAATTTATAACAAATTAAAATTAATTAAGCAACTTATATCGAAGAGCAAGTGCTAATAATAACAAATAGCTACAGTTTAAGGGACCTAACTGAAAAATTAGAAAACTAACTTTAACAACCCAACAAAAACTAACACACTAACGTAAACTAACAAAATCTAACAAAATTTAACACCACCAACACAGCTGGTGGTTAGGCAGCCAAGGATTGCGGGTGGTGGTAGAGCACGAATGCTTCCTCTTCAAATTTTTGTTGCTTTCTATTCATGAATACAAATCGAAATTGGAAAGAATGAGTTTAGAAAGCATACCTTGTTTAAATTGAGGAAGTGAGAAAATCAATAGAGAATGATTTTTTTTTTTTGATAGTTTTTGGTTTGTATGTTTTTTTGTTCTAAAATATGTTGTTTATATATATTTGACTAAGGGTAATATAGTAATTTAACTAAAACAAAAAATAAAATATTTCTAACTTATACAACCACCCCCACTTAACTAAAACAAACTAAATACTATAAATGCCCACTTTCAAAATTTAAGTCATAAAAGTGTCATTTTATTATTAATGAACTACTATAAATGTCATTTTATAAAAAAAAATTGACTTTCAAACAGAGACTATTTGCCCGGAACGGAGAGAGTAAAATATTTCTAACTTATAAAATCACCCCCACTTTTGAAAAATTAACAAAGTCACCCCTAGGAATTACAAACTCATCTAAACCCTCTAACCCCGCCACCAGCCTCCTCCCTCTCCGCTTAGGCCACGCCCAGGTCCATCCCTTCCAGCCTTCACGCCTGATCCTCCCCCAGTCCCAAGCCCAACCCGCCCATTTGGACTGCCACCAACCCGGTCCCAAACCTAGCCCCCCCCCCCCCATTTAGACTGCCACCAACTTGGTCCCAAACTCAGGTCCCCCTATTTGGACTGATTTCCAACCAGTCCCTAAGCAGCCCAATTTTTTTTTTTTTTTTCCATTTGTGCTGCCACCAACTCGGTCCCAAACCCAGACCCCCCCATTTGGACTGATTCCCAACCAGTCCCTAATAGCCCTTTTTTTATGCGTTTTAATTTAAACCCAATTCAAATCTTATTCATTAATCAATTTAATTAATAAATTGTGTTTAAATTACTGTAGTTTTTAAGTATAAATTAAGTAAATTAAATTTAACAAAAAAAAATATAATTTAAATTACGTAAAGGGTATTTTGGTCAAATACTTTTCAAAAGTGTTATATTAAACATTTATAGGTGCTGTATTAATAATTCAAGCAGAATATAATATACTCCCTTATATATATGTAGAAAAAAAAAAGATAAACCCTTTAGAAAATGAGGTTAAATAAACTATTTTAATCTTAAAAACATTACTCAATTGAAATAGTAATACTATTATAAAGTTATCATCTATCTATAACTATTACTAAAATAGAAATCGATGTTGCCGCGTGGCAGCTCTCTATGAAATGGCTGTCACGTGGCAACTTTCTCTGAAATTGTTATCACGTGTCTATTTTCTGCAAAATACGACAATATATTGTTTTTTTTGTTTTTATCAAGTATAGTTTAATTTAAAACCAAGTATTATCCTATTAAATTTATAGAAGTTTAACTTGAATGAAACTATTCAATGTTCATGTTCTTATACTATTTTAGTTATACACGTTATTTACGGGATAATTCTATGTTACTAGTTTTTTTTTATATTAATCTATAGCTATTAATTGTTAATTGAGTAAAAAATTTCATCAACAAGTGTAAAATCTTTTTTACACAAGCGACCCTTAGATCATGACGCTTGGTGTAGTGTTCAAATGTCGTTTGTGCAAAAAAAAGATTGCAGGTGGATGAAAACTTAAAATTAATTATTACTAACAGAAGTCACTACTGACGACTTTAGTTAAAATGACTCATTTCACCAGGAAAATTACTAATTAATTTATATCTATTAATTATTAAATATTTTATTTTTAAGTTATTTTTTCTACAAAAAATTTATACGCACATCTTTCAATTACCTATTTGAATGATGAATTTCAATCTATTCTATTAATTATTACTAAAATAGAACTTCTACTGATACGTGGCAGCTTTACGTGAAATGTCTGTCACATGTCATTTTTCAGTAAAATAAAGGAAAGATTTTGTTTTTTTTTGTCAAATATAGCTTAATTTAAAACTAGACTTTATCTATTTAATTTCTGCAAGTTTAATTTGACTGAGACTTTTCGATTCTCATCAATTTTTATTTTCCTACTATTTTATATATACAATTTATTTACGGGACAAATATATGTTAACTTTTTTTTCTATTAACACATACTCTCTTCGCTCTGGACAAAGAGACCTTATTGATTTATATCTATTAATTACTTATTACTTCATTTTTTAAAGTTTTTTTTTACAGAAAATTCTTATGCAAATATTTCAATTACCCCTTCATTGATCAATTTTAATATTTAAATTATTTTAATTTTGTTCAAAGTATTTTAATTTAAAATTTTAAAGTTTAAAGTTTGAACAAAAGCCAACTGAATGAACTTCTCTCTTCCTACGCAAATATTTCAATTATACACTGCTAATGTGGATCCTTCAGTTGGCATTTCTAAATGGAGATCTACAAGAACAAGTGTTTGTTGAACAACCTCCTGGCTTTCTTGACCTCAAAAAGAAGGACCATGTTTACAAGCTAAGAAAAGCTCTTTATGGTCTAAAACAAGCTCCAAGAGCATGGTATAAAACTCTATCCAAATTCCTCATGGAAAAAGGGTTTCAAAGAGATAAAATCGACACTACTCTCTTTTATTTAAAGAACAAAGGTAATATCTTACTAATTCAAATTTATGTTGATGATATTATTTTTGGATCCACTAATGAAGTTCTGTGTAAAAGATTTGAGAATCTCATGAAAGGAAAATTTGAGATGAGCATGATGGGAGAACTCACTTACTTTCTAGGTTTGCAAATTAAGCAAACTGAAGAAGGAATTTTTATCCATCAATCAAAATACACAAGAGTGCTGATCAAGAAATACAACCTACAAGAAGCAAATTCAGCAAACACTCCAATGGGAGTTGAATGTCATTTGGTCACTGATGAAAAAGGTAAACCAATTAATACAACTGAGTACAGAGGTATAGTTGGATCTCTTCTTTATTTAACTGCTAGTAGGCCAGACATTATGTTTGCTATGTGTATATGTGCTCATTTTCAAGTCAATCCAAAGGAATCTCACATGATTCATGCTAAAAGATATATTAGATATCTGATTGATACTGAAAAGTTTGGTATTTGGCATCCTAGAGATTCATCTTTTAACATAATTGGATATTCAGATGCTGACCTTGCAGCTTGTAGAGTTAACAGAAAAAACGTCAGTGGAACATGCCAGTTCCTTGGAAACAGACTGATATCTTGGGCATGCAAAAAGCAAGCTTCAGTTTCCATCTCAACTACAGAAGCTGAATATATTGCTGCTGGAAGCTGCTGCTCTCAAATCCTTTGGATGAAACAACAACTATTGGATTATGAAATGCAAATGGGAACATGTCCTATTTATTGTGATAATACTTCTGCTATTTCAGTTTCTAAAAATCATGTTATGCATTCTAAAACCAAACATATAGACATAAGATATCACTTCTTAAAAGATCATGTTGAAAAAGGTAATGTTCAGCTAGAATATGTTCTTACTGAATTTCAATTAGCTGACATCTTTACAAAAGCTCTAAAATATGATAGATTTGAATTTCTAAGAAGTGAATTGGGAATGTTTATAATGTCATAGAAAGATACTTTGAATCTCTAACCCTGCAGGATATTAGATTAGCTATAAGAGAAGATCAGCCGTATTCTTAAATTTGTCAGCTGACAAAATTATATCAGCTGACATCTTTCAGCTGACACCTTCCAGCCCTCTAACCGTATTCTTAAAGAAAATGGTTGACATTGTGAAGATAGTCAAATATGGTCAGCCAGTAGCTGACATTTAAAGTTTTTCAGCTTTGAAATTTCGATAGATCAGCCAAGTCTTGTCCAGCTGACAAATATAGACAGTCATCAGTTGACAAAAATGGATCTTCTGCTTGGAACTGAGCTGAGAATCAAATTCTTGACTGACATCTTTCATCAGCTGACAAAAGAGGCATAACTGACATAACTTGTTATCTATTAACTGACATTATAATCACTGTTCAGGTAGTCTCTTATCCTTAATCAAAGCTGATCGTATCTCAGCCAAGATTCTTAATAAATTAGAATTTTCTTTTCTCTTTATTTATTTCCCGCCTTTTTATTCCCCCTTGAAACTCGCAAAATTGACCTTTCCACTATCCCACCAACTCTGGCGGTTGAAGTGACGTGCATACACAAAAACGACTCATCATTGTGATAATTACCCTCTGTCATAAATCACTCTTTTTATCACAAAAACCAAAATTATGTGTACTTTATCACTACACTCCATATCTTCACTTTTAAAACCCACTCACTCTTATAAGCATCCGTACTTAGCCCTCCTATATTTAGAGATACACTCTCTTCACTTTTCATTCCTCGCTCTCTCTCTAAAACCTCTTCTCCTTCAAACCCTAACCACAAAATCCCTCAGGTAAAGAAAATCTTCTTCCTTCTTCTCTTCTTCATTTGTTCTATTTCTTCTCTAACTATTCTTTGTGTGTAGGAAAATGGCTGCGAATACTGCAGTTGGATGTCTCTTGGATGTTGTCTCACTTAATGAAGAACCCATAGGGCTTGAACTTATTCACCTTCTGACAGCTTCTGGGTTAATGCCTCTCTTATCTTTCAACATACGCACTTACAGTTTCCAGCTAACTGAGCAGTTCTTCATGGCTATGGAAGAAAACCCAGCTGATCCGTTCTCTCTCTCTCTCTGGAAATATTAGAGGCATTCCAATTATTTTTGACTCAGAATCCATCACAGTTGCCTTCCCAGATCTCTATGATGATGGTTCTACCACATACACCATTCCAGAAGAAACTCAACAAGCAGGTTGGATCACTATGCGAGGAGAAGTACCTGTAGAGCTTGCGTTCGATAGACACAAGCACAGATTTGCCCCTCTACACTATTTCCTAGCCACTGTTCTAGACAAGTGCCTCAACATCAAATTTGGAGGGCATGACAAGATTACGGAATCTCAGTTATTTCTTATGGAAGTCATTGTAGAGAACTGTGAAATGAACTGGGGTACAGTTCTGGTTGAATGCGTGAAGATAAATATAGCCAAGTATAAGGAGAATATGGCTACAGGGAACCCACGACTTACCCATCATTTGAATAAAAATCAGTTTCTCCAATCTATCCCAGCTCTTCAGCATCAACTCATTAAAATCGGTGACCTAGAACCTGTTAGAATCAAGAAGTATGTAGCAGCTGACATAAAGCGGGAAAATGTTTCAAGCCGCTTTGGACAGGAAATCTCCACGGCCCAAACAGGCAGAAGACCTAGAAGAACAAGGACCCAGGCTCTCACGGCTGTTTCATCTAGTATGGGTTCCCAGGACTGCGCCCGCGCCCCGCGCACCCTTGGATAGGGGTGCACGTACGTGCGGATGCGAGACACCACCACTCTCATTCCATCCTCCCTTGTTTAGGGGAAGACGAAATTAAAAGTGCGAGAGGAGTGCTGTCTAAGATAGCGCGTTTGAATACGCCTCGGTTACCATTAGTGGATTTTAGGTCCAATATGGGAGTTTTGAGTTTCTCACATCAAGTTATCCCTTGTTTAGGGGATACCAGGATATGGGAATGCATCACCCTTTCATTCCCATTCTCCCTTTTTTAGGGGAAAACGGAAAAGTGCAAAAAAGGATGTTGCGAGGCCCGACTATGGATTTTATGAAAATAGCCTTATGGCATATTTCAGATCACTATGGGTGCTTTGGGTTTCCTGCATCAAGTTATCCCTTGTTTAGGGGATACCAGGATATAGGAATGCATCACCCTTTTATCACATTCTCCCTTTTTTAGGAGAAAACGGAAAAGTGCAAGAAAGGAGTGTTGTGACGCCCCACTGGATCCAAAATATTTTATAGAGTCACCATCTTTATTTTAAGGTAAAACTAAAGCAAAACCAACAAAAGAAAAACCAGAGATTATAAAACGGGTTCGGAGGCTAAGTTACGAGTTGGGAAGGTGCTAGGCACCCAACTCGCCCTTTCGATCTCAAAAGCGGTTTTTGACTAAAGTATGCTTTTTGTTATATTTATTTAGAAAATAAACAAAGCATTAAAAGACAGGAAAATAAAAGCAAATACATCCGCGGCTACATTATTTACGGACTTGCAGCCGTCTCCTTACAATAATTACAGATATATTTAAAAATATTTGGCCATTATAACGGTTCTTTTACATAGTATTTTCTAACTAAATCCGGGCAGCACAACGACTTATATTTTTCTACATTGGGTCGGATTTTAAAGAACAACTTTTATAAAAATAACACCCTTAAAAGCTATTACCTTTTAGAGCGGGGTGTGCTCGCTCTGTCCTTCTCGGGAGAGGGAGACTTTTATGCTGCTGCTGTTGTGATTTGGGCAGAGTGACGGCTTATTTTTGGTGGTTTTGGCCTACTCACTCGGGCAGAATGACGGCTTAGTTTTGGTGGTTTTGGCCTATTTAGTTGGGCGGAATAACGGCTTATTTTTGGTGATTTCAACCATTTACTCGGGCAGAGTAACGACTTACTTTATGATTTTTGGGTCGGGGAAATAGGGTGGATTCCTAACTAAAGGGCTAGGGATCACTTTAACCGGTGGGTTTTTGGTTTGGCAGAGTTTTGGCAGGGTTTCAAGGCTTTATAGGCTGACCACTCCCTATCTCACTTCACTCACTACTTTCTCAGCGTTAGGACGACACAGAGAAATTTGTCGGCGTTTCTCTCGATCTCTTCCGGGGTTCTGAAGTGAGTCCCAACGCCTCTATTTATAGCTGGAGGAGAGGATACATCGGGGATTAAAAATCCTCTCTGTGCGTTTAAATTTCTTGTACACCAGGCTTCCGTTCTTGCACAATGCGTTAACTGGGAGAGGTCCTGTAACACCTTGGGCGCGGATCCAAGGCCTTCTTGGTGCGGCGCTAGATGCCCCTTTTGGCCGCGCCAAGCTACTATTCAACTTCCGAAATTTGCACTTTTATCCCTCGCATTTTACTGTTTCGCGCATCCTGCTTTGCCTTTCGCATTTTTAACTCCTGTAACTTGACATTTGTTATGTTTAAACAGTTTTTGATATCACATGCCAGAGTCACACATCAGGGGTACGAAATTTGGGTGTCTACAGAGCCCCTCAATGATGGAGTCTACGGGTAACCCGAGGCTTACTGAGTAGACGAATATCGTTGATAAACAATAGACTCTCCAATTTCGTTCAATTAAAATAGGAAAGGAATGCAACAGGTAACAGTTATAATGCAACAGTTTATAATGCTAACTAAACTCCATAGCCTAGACATATTTAGTCGGTGATAGCAGGTTATCGTAGTTTTTAAGCAGATATGCAATAAAGTGCTCTAATGGTCGGACCTACTAGTGTAGGCTGCCTACGTATCCCTTAATAAAGGAACTCAGACCAAAATGTAGTTCAGGCCAAAACCCAAACTATCACTCGTGTAACGGACGTGCCAACCGAAATAGGCTGCCTATGTATCCTTATACAAGGAATCAGACCGAAACGTAGTTCACTCTGCCGGGGATCAAATGATGCGGTGCAAGTGCTGCAATGCTAAATGAGCAAGTGCTGCAAAGCTTTATCAAATGAGTGCTGCAAAGGTAATTATAAAGTGTTGTGATGGTGGGTGTCTCTGAAATATCGCCTCACGTATCCTTAGCCAAGGAATCAGACCAATCGTAGTTCGTCTACTGGGGATCAAGTGCTGCGGTGCAAGTGCTGCAAAGCTTTATCAAATGAGTGCTGCAAAGGTAATTATAAAGTGTTGTGATGGTCGTGTCTACCGAAATAGACTGCCTACGTATCCTTAGCCAAGGAATCAGACCAATCGTAGTTTGTCTGCTGCTGTGCGGCATGAAATGTCTCCTCATGAACGCTGCCTTCGTCGGAGAACAAAACATTTCCCTCTGATCCGGGGTTGTATGCCCCTTAAAACAAAGTTTTCCAACACAGCGATTGATGTCTGGAATTCAATGTCTCCTCGGGCACGAAGCCTTCGTTGGAGGACAAAGCCTTTCCTTTGCCCCGGGGCTGCCTGCCCGTTAGGAAAGTCTTCCAAACATCATACAAATGCACAGAAAAGGAAAATACCTTCCTTTTCTTACCCTTGCCATGCCCTTGCGGCAAATTGCCGATGTTGCTTCTTGCTGCTCTTGCTGCACTTTGTTGGGGATTTTTCTTTTGTCACAGTTCCAGCCTTTGCTGGAAAATCCTTTCCCCTATTCCGCTATATTTTCGGCTTTAGCTGGAAAATCTTTCTTGATGCTGCTGCATTTTTCCTTGCTGCTCTTTCTAACCTTGGTTAGAAATTTCCTTTTCCTTGTTGTCGCATCTTTTGGTTCCAGCTGAAATAATCTTTTCTTTTCTTCTTACTGCTATTTTTTCTTTTCGCTCCATTTTCTAACTTTAGCCGAAAATTTCTTCTTCTTGCCGCCGCATTTTCTTTTTATGCATGCACTTATATACATTTTTTCCTTTTCTTTTTTTGTACATGCATTTTCCCTCTCTCGAATTTTTTTTCTTTTCTTTTTTTTTCTTTATTCTCTTTTCTTCTTTATTCTGCATGCTCGCCATTTCTCTTTATTTGCATGCTTATTTTCTTTTGATCTTCTTTTTTCTTTCCTTTTTCTTTTTTTTTCTTTATTTTTTTCTTTTTTATTCTTTTTTTTTCCACAAATTCTTACCTTCGCCGCCTGAATTTATTGGCTTTTCTGCTTATTTTGCGGCTGATCTGCTGGGGATATTACTTTTCCTTTGCCCTCGGATGGATGGCCGTCAAATTCGGTTAACAAAATTACTTTTGTTAACTCTTCGTTAAGCTTTGGGGCCATTTTGCAACTTTTAGAACCTGAGGACTTAAGCGTCGCAGCTTCAAACTTTGGAGGGGGAAAAAGGAAAAATTCCTTTTTCCTCCCATTATTAGGACGGGAGAGCAGGAGAGCGGGCTACTGCTCCTTTCTTCTTCATTTTCCTTCTTTCTGCGATTCCTTTTTCCCGCGGCCATTGTTGCCCGTTTGAGTTTCTTTTCCATTTTTGCTCATTTTCTCATTTTTCCTTCGCCCATTTAAGTGTTTTCTCTAGCAGATGGCTTCTTCATCGCGATCCAGGAAGGGGAAGTCTCCTATGCACCCAGAATCTGGCGAAAGGAGGAAGGAATTTCCTCCTTTGATCTGGAATAAAATCAAGTACCTCCGCGATCGGAACACTCATGTGTCCAACCTTCCACCCACTTATGTAAGTTTCTTCTCTTTTAGATCTGTTTAGATATACTTCAGATCTGCTAGATTTTAGCACTGTTTGACACTTTTGGAGCATTCCTGACTCTATTAATAATGCTTATGCATGCAATATTTATGCCTAAATGATGCAATTAGGTAATGATGCATGAATTTTATGTAATTTATTCTTGCGATGCATAATTGAACTAGTGATCACTATTTAACCGTACTATGCATGATTTATACTATAAATGCAATTGGGGTATATGATGCATTATTAGGCTAAAATATATTTTTATATGGTATATGTTCACGAAACAGACTTTTCAGAATATAATATAAATTTTTCTGAACACATTTTCGGATGAATACATGACAGAACAGATATATTTTATGCCATAAAATTTATTTCTCTTGCATGCTTATGCTGCAGGGACGTTGTAAATGCCATGGGAATATTTATTTTTCATGATTGGTGACATTTTATTCTCTTTTTAGTGCAACCCTAAATGCAGTTTATTGGACAATAAATGCAATTGATAGATGCATATATTACTTTATTTGATGCAGATGCAATGCAGAAAAATTATGAGATGTTTACTAACATGATGCATGGGCATTCTTTATTTTATTATGCATGCAAAAATGTAAAAATGCGGTATATACTCTTTAAAATGCAAAATACTCTTTTTATGATTCCTAAAATGCAAAAATACCTATTTAGATGCAGAACAATACATATAATCTCTTTTTTATTATTTTATTATTATTATTATTATTATTATTATTGCCTAAAATGCTAAAGTATATATTTAGATGCAGAAAAATGCATCATTTTCTTTATTATGTGAGAATGTAAAAAGAATGCAACATATACTTTCAAATGCAGAATATACATTTATTATTTATTATTATTATTATTATTATTATTTATTTTTTTTGCCTAAAATGCTTATTATTATTCACATTTTAAAATGATGTTTTTATCATAAAATGCATTACAGGAAATTAGAATGCTGCTATTTTATGATTCACGAAATACGATGCATGCAACATGTTTATTATTTATCCTTACTTATTCTTATTATTTATATTTATTCATTCTTTTTTTTTTGTTTTGCGAGGAAAATAAAGATAGTGGATTTACCTCTCTTTTTCCCTTCTTTTTTTTTTTTTAGTTTCGCAGACCATTCCAGAGGGTCCGGGCTTCTTGTACCAACGTGATGGAGATTTATCATATGTTGCCCAAGGTGCCACAAGTCCTAGTGGAGGGTTCTGGCTTCAGTGCCTTCCTTCATGCCTTTCGTCCCTTCACGAGCTATCTGCCGATTTTTTATGTGCTTCTGGACTATTGGTGGGACACCACCCATACCTTTCATTTCAGCTGGGGGGAGGCGACCATGACCCCCTGTGACTTTGCCGCTATTACCGGCCTCCCTACCAGGATTGGCGTGACATTGGCTCCTGATTATACTCTCCGTCGGCATCGTGAGGAGGTGGAAGACCTCCTCAAGTTTCGTTTAGTTTAAATCGAATGCACAAGATTTTTATTAGCAGCGTGTGACACTGGCTTCTAGCCAACGCTGGGCGGGTCCCAGAGAATGACCTCGCCGCCGTGACTCGCGCGGCTAGAGCATTCCTATTTTTCTTTCTTGGCACGTCGCTTTTTGCCAACTCTTCTACCACCCTGAGGGTTTCTGTCCTGGCCTGCTTGGCAGATTTTGAGCGGATCCCTGCTTATGATTGGGGGTAGGCGGGCTGCAAGAAACTATATGCATCTATGGGACGGCTTTGCCGGAATGACTTAATCTTGAATGGATTACCCGCGTGGGAGGTATATGTCCTTTCCTGCTTTTGCTGCTTTTCTTTATCATCATTATTGTTTTTTTTTTCTGCAGCATACATTTTTTTATTTGCTGATAAAATTTCTCTTTTTTTTTTGTAGGTCTGGGCCTTTTCATTCTTTCATTTCACGCCGGGTCGTCTCAATCAGCGTGTCCACCAACCACCGTATCTTCTTTAGTTCATTGATAAGAACAGAGTTCGGCCGGACCAGGACAGCGGTTGTGCAAAGAAGGAACGGGTGCAGGAACGGATTACCAGCTCGAGTGCGGGTACGGTGCACTTCCTTCCTTGGGAGCAAGGTTCTAAAAATCATTAGGCGGCCGCTAGGCGGCACATTAGCGCCTAGGGGACTAGTCGGAGCGTAATCGGGGCCTAGGCGAGGCCGAGAATTAAGGCATAATAACCATTTTTTAAAATACTTTACATCAAAGACCAAACACATTGACTACAAATTTAATTTTTTTTTTATGTTTGTCATTTTATCAAGCACTTGTCTATATTTGTAGAATGAACAAAAATATACAAACCTACCATTAATCTCAATTATCAACAACCTCAAAGCAATAAATAAGCCAAGTTTAGAACTAAAAACAAAAAAAATATTACTCCAGTTCGCCCCCCATTACCTCCCTCTCTATCTCACCATTACCACTCTCTCTTCCTTCTCCGGTCACCTCATGCCACAAAATCAAAGCTAAAAAAATAAATTATGTCACGAGGTTTATGAGACGTAGGCATCCAACTTGTCGATTAGATGGCGACTAGGAAAGTCGGCGATGGAAAGAGAGAGGCCTAGCCCCAAGAGTGAGGGCTCTGGGCTAGGCGGGAACTGGGCCTAGCGGAGCTAGAAGGCGGGGAGTTTTAGAACACTGCTTGGGAGGGCTTGGAGGGGCATTATGCTGTTGCTTTGGGATTGAGCCGCTTCCGGATACTTATGGTATCCATTATGGTGGATTCTTTATATATGGGCGAGCGGGTCAATCGCCAGCATCATTCGATTTTGGTGCCTCCTCGGGCCCCTTTCTGGGTGATAGAGCTCGACCAGCTACCGAACAGGTATCAGTACCTGTCGAAATTCCTTATGCCAACCACTGATTTCCCGGTTATGGCATATGAGGAATTCTTGAGGACAGTGCTTCATCCTCCCTTTCCTGCTCCTGCTGCGCCCAGACGGGCTTATGATGCCTCTGCTAGGCCGAGGCCTTCCATCTCATCTCTCGACGAGACACTACTAGAAACAGTGCCTTCAGCGACGGAATTCTTAGCGACGGAAATTTTCCGTCGCTGATTAGCGATGGAAATTTAGCATTAGTGACAGAATTTTGCATCAGCGACGATCGAGCATCGACGGATCGAGCATCAAAGCGACGAATTTAGCAATGACGAATTAAGCATCATTTAAATTGAACATCAGCGATTTAATAATCGGCGATTTAACGGAATTTTTCTGTCTTCGCCGAATAAAGAAATTAAATTCGAACTCAGCGAAAACTTTCAGCGAAATTTTCCGTCGCTAAAGGTGACTCCTTCAGCGACGGAAAATTCGTCGCTAAAAGTTTTCAGAATTTAATTTTTTATTTTCAACACGATTCATACCCCTGCCCAATGCTAAAAACTGCTTAGCTTAGAAATCTCGCTGAATATTTCAGAATTTAATTTGTGTTTATTTTCAGCGACGGAATTTTCCGTCGCTGAAAATAAATTGAAAATTAAATATAAAATATAAATAACATTTGAAATTAAATTGAAATTAAAACATTCACATTACAACTTAAATTAAGTTAAATTTAAATTGAAATTAAATTAAAATAATATTTAAAATGTTAATTTAATAATATAATATCAATAATTAAAATGATTAGCATCAATATAATTTAAAAAATTAAAACATTCACATTACAACTTAACTTAACGTTAACTTAAATTCAAATTAAATTAAAATAATATTTGAAATGTTAATTTAATAATATAATATCAATAATTAAAATGATTAGCATCAATATAATTTAAAAAATTAAAACATTCACATTACAACTTAACTTAACGTTAACTTAAATTGAAATTAAATTAAAATAATATTTGAAATGTTAATTTAATAATATAATATCAATAATTAAAATGATTAGCATCAATATAATTACAAAAATTAAAACATTCACATTACAACTTAATTTAACGTAACTTAACGTAACGTAACGTTAACTTAAATTGAAATTTAATTAAAATAATATTTGAAATGTTAATTTAATAATATAATATCAATAATTAAAATGATTAGCATCAATATAATTACAAAAATTAAAACATTCACATTACAACTTAACTTAACGTAACTTAACTTAACGTAACGTAACTTAACTTAACTTAACGTAACGTAACTTAACTTAACTTAACGTAACGTAATGTAATGTAACGTATTGTAACTTAACGTAACGTAACTTAACAATTAACTTAACTTAACGTTAACTTAACTTAACTTAACTTAACTTAACTTAACTTAACTTAACATAACGTAACTTAACTTTACTTAACTTAACTTAACTTAACTTAACGTAACTTAACTTAACTTAACTTAACTTAACTAAATAACTTAACTTAACTTAACTTAACTTAACTTAACTTAACTTAACTTAACGTAACGTAACTTAACTTAACTTAACATAACTTAACTTAACTTAACTTAACTTAACTTAACTTAACTTAACTTAACTTAACTTAACTTTAACTTAACTTAACTTAACTTAACTTAACTTAACTTAACGTAACATAACTTAACTTAACTTAACTTTAACGTAACTTAACTTAACTTAACTTAACTTAACTTAACTTAACTTAACTTAACTTTAACTTAACTTAACTTAACTTAACTTAACTTAACTTAACTTAACTTTAACTTAACTTAACTTAACTTAACTTAACTTAACTTAACTTAACTTAACTTAACTTAACTTAACTTAACTTAACTTAACTTAACTTAACTTAACTTAACTTAACTTAACTTAACTTAACTTAAACGTAATGTAACTTAACTTAACTTAACGTAGCGTAACTTAACTTAACTTAACTTAAACGTAACGTAACTTAACTTAACTTAGCTTAACATAACGATGGACCATTATAACATGAAACACGATACGTCTATTAGCGAAATTGTATAATGGAGTACGATAGACCATTATAACATGAAAACACGCTACGCCTATTAACGAAATGGTATAATGGAGTACGATGGACCATTATAACATGAAACACGATACGCCTATTAGCGAAATGGTATAATGGAGTACGATAGACCATTATAACATGAAAACACGTTACTTATTACGAAATATTATAATGGAGTACGATGGACCATTATAACATGAAAACACGCTACGCCTATTGGCAAAATGGTATAACTTAACTTCACGTAACTTAACTTAACTTAAACGTAACTTAACTTAACTTAACTTAACTTAACTTAACGTAACTTAACTTAAACTTAACTAACGTAACTTAACTTAACTTAACTTAACTTAACTTAACTTAACTTAACTTAACTTAACTTAACTTAACGAACGTAACTTAACTTAACGTAACTTAACTTAACTTAACTTAACTTAACTTAACTTAACTTAACTTAAACTTAACTTAACTTAACTTAACTTAACTTAACTTAACTTAACTTAACTTAACTTAACTTAACTTTAACTTAACTTAACTTAACTTTAACTTAACTTAACTTAACTTAACTTAACTTAACTTAACGCTAACTTAACTTAAACTTAACTTAACTTAACTTAACTTAAACTTAACGTAACTTAACTTAACTTAACTTAACTTAACTTAACTTAACTTAACGAACCATTATAACATGAAACAAACGTAACTTAACATTATAACATAACTTAACTTAACTTAACTTAACTTAACTTAACTTAACTTAACTTAACTTAACTTAACTTAACTTAACTTAACTTAACTTAACTTTAATAACTTAACTTAACTTAACTTAACTTAACTTAACTTTAACTTAACTTAACTTAACTTAACTTAACTTAAGCAACTTAACTTAACTTAACTTAACTTAACTTAACTTAACTTAACTTAACTTAACTTAACTTAACTTAACTTAACTTAACGTTAACTTAACTTAATAACTTAACTTAACTTAACTTAACCTTAACTTAACTTAACTTAACTTAACTTAACTTAACTTAACTTAACTTAACTTAACTTAACTTAACTTAACTTAACTTAACTTAACTTAACTTAACTTAACTTAACTTTAACTTAACTTAACTTAACTTAACTTAACTTAACTTAACTTAACTTAACTTAACTTAACTTTAACTTAACTTAACGTAACTTAACTTAACTTAACTTAACTTAACTTAACTTAACTTAACTTAATTTAACTTAACTTAACTTAACTTAACTTAACTTAACTTAACTTAACTTAACTTAACTTTAACTTAACTTAACTTAACTTAACTTAACTTAACTTAACTTAACTTAACTTAACTTAACTTAACTTAACTTAACTTAACGTAACTTAACTTAACTTAAACGTAACTTAACTTAACTTAACTTAACTTAACGTAACTTAACTTAACTTTAACTTAACTTAACTTAACTTAACTTAACTTAACTTAACTTAACTTAACTTAACTTAACTTAACTTAACTTCACGTAACTTAACTTAACTTAAACTTAACTTAACTTAACTTAACTTAACTTAACTTAACTTAACTTAACTTAACTTAACTTAACTTAACTTAACTTAACTTAACTTAACTTAACTTAACTTAACTTAACTTAACTTAACTTAACTTAACTTAACTTAACTTAACTTAACTTAACGTAACTTAACTTAACTTAACTTAACTTAACTTCACGTAACTTAATTTAACTTAAACGTAAATTAACTTAACTTAAACGTAACTTAACTTAACTTAAACGTAACTTAACTTAACTTAACTGAACTTAACTGAACTGAACTTAACTTAACTTAACTTAACTTAACTTAACTTAAATAGTATTAATTAACTAATTTAACTAAATTAAACTGGATTTGATAATTTAATAATATTATATTATGCATTACGCACACACACTTTTTTTCATTAAATTAAATTAAAGATAAAAGCTATAAATTGAAAATATAAATTAAGAAAAAAAAATCAAATAAAACTGTTTTATCTGTTTAATAAATTAAATTCAAGATAAACAAAGACAACAAGATTGTGAAAGACTAAATAATATTATTTAACTAATTTAACTAAATTAAACTGGATTTGATAATTTAATAATATTATATTATGCATTACGCACACACACTTTTTTTCATTAAATTAAATTAAAGATAAAAGCTATAAATTGAAAATATAAAAACACAAAAAAAAAACCCTAGGTATAAAGAAAATATAAATTATATTGTATTTATAAACCCACAACTAAAAACACAAAAAAAAAAAAACCTAGGTATAAATACTTAACTAAACCCTAATCTCCAACACTCTTTCTAATTCATGGCACTCACTCCCTCCCTATCCTCTCTCAACGCGCACTCACTCCCTCCCCGTCATCGCTCATCGCTCCTCTCTCTCCGACAAGCCGCCGCACCAGCTGGTTAACCGACAATCGATCTCCAACATCCGGCGAATCTTCCCCCAAACCCACCGTACCCCTCTGCTCCATCCCTTCGGCGATCTTCACCGATCTCTCATCTTCGCCAAATCCGCCATAGCCGGCCAAGCTTCATCTCCATCGCTCTCCTCCACCCCGTTCGCCCAAAGCCTCCACCAAACCTCCAAATGAAATAACCCCAAATCTGGCCGCCATCCTCAACGCCAGTGACTAGCAATCCCAGCTCCTCTTCTTCTTCGTCTCCGCTGATCGTCTCCCCGCTCCGTCTGGTTCCAGCTCCGTCTCTCTCTCTCTCTAACTGTAAGTTCCTTGTACAAATTTGAATTTTGACACACACAGAGACACTCGTATATATTGGTCTAAGGGTTTTGATTGTGGTGTGTTGTATGTATGTTTTGAGCCGTAAAGCATCGTGGTGTGTTGTGTGTATGTTTTGATTGTGGTGTGTTGATTTAGAAGAAGGGCTGTTTCGATTTAGAATCTGGACATTAAATCATTCTAGGAGAAGATGGGCATGTGTTTTAAGATGGTACTGTAGTCTGGTAGAGGCCGAGTATTATGCCAGTGACTTGGTTCAAGGGAAATGAGTATTTAATGACTGCTTGTTTATGCTTGGACTATTTACCTAGTTTTAAGCAATTCCTTTTTGTGTTAACATTGAGTTGGATGCAATTTCTAGTTCTGTTTCAATTGAGAAATATCTGACCAAAACCCGAACCCTGACCTGAGTGTCAATGCAGACATGGGTACTTGAGACATTTTGAAGACTAGGACTGTCATAGATCTTCCCTATATGATCATTCAGATTTTGAAGACTAGGACTACTGTGCTCCTTCATTCTATGCTTTTTCTAGGCAAGGCCCTTGAGATCAGAATCTAACTAGACTCCAAAGGAACAAACACGTGGAAGAGAAATGATCTTTTCTACTAGTCTTCCCGTGGTCTAACGAGAAGACTCCGAGATGGCATCTAACTAAGGCGAATAGAGACTCAACTTACTAGTAGGTCAAAAACTAAGGAAGTTGACTTTTAGTAGGTACCATTTCTAAAAAAAGGGACATTTATAGTAGGTACCATTTCTAAAAAAAAGGGGACATTTATAGTGCAATCCAAAGTTGGTACAACAAATATACAAACTTAAAAAGTTTGACTTGCTAATGGGACTATTTTTTGGGACTATCGGAGTATACATTAACCTGTCATACTCATTCGTTTTTATGCTTAAATAAGGTCAATTTGTATATTCTTACTTTCTTCCTTTGTTGATGGTATTTGTGTTTATTCAGCTGGTTGAAATATATAGTTGTATGCTTTATTTGTACTAAACTTCGTCCAACTTATGTTTTTTTTCTTTTCCTTTCACAGGCTTCGCCAATCTCTCAGCTACAGGTTAGAGTTCACTCTACCATTTAAGTTTGATTTTATTGCTCTTGGTTTAGTTAATGTTTAGTAAGTTGCATTCCTAGAAGTTGGTAGCAAGTTATCTGGTTATTATTCTTTCATGATTAGCAAATTTTTTTTAAGCACTAGCAGCTACATTATTCAGATCTCCTCATATTTTCGACACCTCTGTTACGACAATATGCATATTAACACTTGGAGGCCGCAGTTTTGTATCCTTGTGAATACACAATAATTGAGCTATGTCGTTTATCTGTTCTTTTTCTTGATTGAGTTATTTTTTTTTTTAAAGTTGGAGGGGACATAGACCGTACCCCAACCCTTAATTTTTTTAATGCCTTGAAAGGCTACAATTATATTTATATGATGCCTTTGGAATGGCTCGAACAATTGGTGCCTCCGGGAGGCTTTGAACACCGACCTCCTGAGAGTAGTTAAGTCCCAGGGTGCCTCTGGTAGGGCTTGAATACTCAACCTCTCCGTTAAGATAAGTGAGTAGCTAAATGAGGCCTTTGGATAAGGCTTTAACAACAACGATGTCTCTAAAGAGGCTTGAACACCCGACCTCTCTACTGAGAGTTGTAAAGTCCAGGGTGTCTCTAGTGAGACTCAAACACCCAACCTCTCCGTTAGGAGAAGAAAGCAATACCAGTTGAGCTAGAGCTCTTCGGTTGAGTTATTTGTAAAGTTGGTGAGTGCAAATTATGTCTGGACCTTAATATTTATTTACAACATTTGACTCAGAAATTCTTTTTGCAATTGTATAATGGTCTATTATTGATTCTATTCTTGATTCTATCACCATAGTCAATCCCAGCACTAGCAAGAGGGAGTATTTGTTTAACCAAAATGGACCCTAAGGTAGATATATTTTAAGTAGGAAGCAGAACCAGTCCAAAAAAAAAAAGAGATTGAAACAGAAAGTGTCCTGGGCAGATCAGAATGAGGTATATATGAAATGGCCCACTCGAACTAAAATAGTTACATAATTTGTAAAGTCAGCTGCATAAAGAAATCCAAGACTCAATTAAGACAACTAAAAAGAATTCCACACGTCAATATATTTCACATTCAAAACCCTAAACCTAACTCTTACACCTAAACCCTAAACCCTAACCCTTAAACCTAAACCTTAACCCTAAACCTAAACCATAACACTAAAACATAATAGTTTTAAATCTCAAAATATGTACTTAACAATGATCATACTCTTATAATTTATGTATTAGTTATTCGACAAGTTAACTATATTGTGATTGCTTTAGATCTTTAAAGCTTTAAATTTATGTGTCCGAGCATTGTAAGAAGATTTGTCAATGTATTGTTTTTTATTGCTTAAGTTTTATATTTTTATTGTATTTAGAGATGAGTTCATCTAGACCTTCAAGAGCGGGTAAGAAGGTCCGCCATTTATTTGGCATGTTGATTGGGACGCAACCGTCCCGGTCTGTTGATATGACTGATGGCGGTGCAGCGTCCGGTGGAGACGGGCATCCAGCCTCCTCCTCCGGAACAGGTACCACGGATACTAATCGTTATCATGCCGATGGGAGGATATATGTCTATTTATCTCCCATTTACAATCAGTAAGTACTATTATTTACTTTGATATAACTTGTTTTTTTTATATCAAATTCATTAACATTTAAGTTAATTCCTTATTGTATAAATATACTTGGCAGGTTTGTAGGTGCATACCTCGCGCCGGCAATTGGATTGGGGAGTATTGGCGCCGAGTACTGTGAGTTTTGGCCCTCGTATACAAGTTCGACGAGGAGAAGGAAAATATTTGGGTGGCCTTCAAGGTAATGTCTTAATATTTTTAATTTTCATTAAATGTTAGTTTGTAATGAAAATGTTATAATTCTATTTTTATATTGTAGTTGAAATATACGTGGGCAGACGACTTTGAGGAGGCTGTGATAAAGAAAGTTTTCAAAAAACAATGTAGGAAATTATATACGGATCATATAGGTAACACATTTATCTATCCTTGACTTAATATTATAATGTTATAATTATATGTTTATGAGATGACTAAATTTTTAATAGGTAACACATTTATCTATCCTTAGCTTAATTTTATAATGTTTATCATTATATGTTAATGAGATGATTATATTTTTAATAGCTAACACAAAAAAAGCATGTTGGAAGAATCGTGCAACTCCCGTAATACCGACGTGGATGACCGAGGAGGTGTTTGCTGAGTTTTGCACTCACTGGGGGTCGGAGAAGGCTGCTGCAATCTCCAAGCAGGCTATGGCAAATAGGTTGAGCACGTCGGGGAGTGGCACGAAGCATACGATGGGGACAATAAATGTGGCTGAGCATCATATGCGTATGGTACGTATACTAGTGTAAATTTAGTGTATTCATGTTTAAATATCGATTTATGGACGTTTGTTAGCTGGGTAGCCAAGTTGATGCTATGAAATCAGTTTAATTGACTTCGAAACCAAATATGGTGTGTTCAAGGAAATGCCATGAAACTATGTTATTTGGTTTAACTAAAGTAATTATAATTGATTGTAGGAAAGGGAATATGGCGATGTAAGTTTTCTTGATGTGTTTATTAGTACACATACTAGACCCTACCTGTCGATGACCCTCTGCAGTGGGTTGATGATAGATCAGCATCGGCATTTGTAAGTAATCTTTAATTGAAATACCTTCTTTTGAATATGTAAATTTATTTACGTATATTATATTGTGTATAAGATAATATTTGTTTGTTTTATTGGCAGTCTGGATATAGGTCGAGGGTATTGGATGAAGATGCTGACCCTACCCAGCCCATTCCTTTTATTCCTGAGGTTTGGAGAGATTTGACCCTTGACGGACGAACAAAGAAGGGAGATAGAGTGTTCGGAATGGGGGATCATGGGTTGCAATGCGCATCGTCGGCACATCGCTCGTTTGATATTAGGCCCAACCCTCAGCAGCTTTCTAGGGTAGAGATTTTAGAAGCACGATTGGCTGAGGAGCAACGTTTAGCTATGGAATATCGAGAACAAAACGAGCGACGATATGCAGATCTTATGGCGACAGTGCAAAGCATGGCACAACACATGCCGCATGGGTATTCCAACACGCCTTCCAGTAGTACCGGGTCCCCATTTCCCAGAAATACCTTCCAAGATCAGCCCCCCCTCCCCCATTTTGATTATTGGTAGTGTTTGAAGTTAATTGAAACATTGATATTGTTTGATTTTGTATGTATATATTTGGTACTTTGATGTTAATAACACTAGTTATTTAGCCCGTGCTATGCACGGGTATAATGTGGGATATATATATATATATATATATATATATTTTTTTTTTTTTGTAATAATAATATAACTTTTAGACATTATAATTAGATTGTTAATCTCTTCTATTGTTATAATTTTTTTATATTGTTACTAATATTAAACGATTTTTTTACCTAAATACTTTTAAAATTAATATAAGTTTCCAACTAACGTGAGATACATATTTTGTATTAATAATAATAGTAAATTTTTTTTATCTAAAGACTTTTAAAATTAACATTTAACTTGATAATAATATTAGAAGTCATTTTGTTAAAAACTTTTAAAATCATAATTCATTTTTAAACAATGTGAGATACATATTTTATATTTTTATTGGTAATGAAAGTTTAAGTCTTTTATCTAAAGACTTTAAAACCAACATCACATTCTAACCATGTCGTATACATATTTTCTATTAGTAATAATAGTAGTGGATAAAATACTTTTTAAACAATATTCATTTCTAAACAATGTGGATACATATTTTCTATTGGTAATAACAAAAAATGTCTTTATCTAATGACTTTTATAACTAATACTCATTTCTAAATAATATGAGATACATTTCTTTGTAACCAATGTGAGATACATCATCTAAAAACTTTTTAAACCAATATCACTTTATAACCAATGTGAAATATTTCTCTTCTATTGCTAATAATTGTAGACTTTTAAAATCAACATCAATCTCTAACCAATGTGTAATACATATCCTCATTTGGTAATAATAGAAGAAGTCTTTTATTTTAAAAATTTTATAACCAACATCTCTTCCTAAATAATGTGGGATACATCTCTTCTATTACATTGACGATAAAAGTAAAAGTCTTTTATCTAAAGACTTTTAAAACTAACATCATTTTTTAGCAAATGTAAGATATCTCTTCTATTATTAATAATAGTAAAAGTTTTTTTATCTAAAATTAAAATCAACATCATTTTCTAACCAATGTGAGATATACATATTCTATTGATAATAATGGTAGAAGTCTTCTATTTAAATTAAAGACTTTAAAAACAAACATTACCCTCTACCAAATGTATGATACATCTATTCTATTGGTAATAATAGTATTTTTAAAACCAACATTAATTTATAGCCAATGTGTGATACATCTTTTCTATTGATAATAATAGTAGAATACTTTGTAACCAATGTGAAATACTTGCATCCATGTGGAAGCTTTAAAAACTTTTGGTTTTCAAGTGACTTTGAAAATCAATATCACTTTCCAACCAATGTATGATGCATTTCTTCTATTGATACTTAATAATAAAATTTTTAAAACCAACATCAATTTCTAACCAATGTGGGATACATCTCTTCTATTGTTGAAAAAAATAGTGTTTTTAGTGAAAGAAATTGTGCAACTTGAGGCACGAAATTCTTTACATGTCATTTATTTGTTGACGAAGGTAATTGCGCAAATTTGTTCTACTCGGTGAGAGCATCAAAATGATATATTTATTTGTCAAAACCGAGTTTTTGTAATAAGATATCAAAACTTAAAGTATAATACTTGTTAAAATAATTAGTGTTTTTAGTGAGAGAAATTATGCAACTTGAGGCACGAATTTCTTTACGTGTCATTTGTTTGTTGGCGAATATAATTGCGCAAATGTATTCTACTCGGTGAGAGCATCGAAATCATATATTTATTTGTTCAAATCGAGTTTTGGATAAATAAGATATCAAGAGTTCAAGTATAATACTTATTAAAAATTAGTGTTTTTAGTGAAAGAAATTATGCAACTTGAGGCACAAATTTCTTTACGTGTCATTTGTTTGTTGACAAAAGTAATTGTGCAAATGTGTTCTACTCGTCAAGAACATCGAAATGATATATTTATTTGTCCAAATCAAGTTTTGGATGAATAAAATATCAAAGCTTAAAGTATGATGTTAAAAGTGAGTCATTAGAAGGAATATCTAACCTTGAAGAGTTTTATCCCACATTGGTTAGAAGTAATGTTAGTTGTAAATTTTTTTAAAATATAAGTCTTCTACTATTGACAATAGAAGAAGTTATATATACTAATACTAATACTCATTATCATTATGATTATTATTATGTATTATTATTAGTTAATGGTTAGAAAACCAAAAAAAAAAATATATATATATATATATATATATATATATATATATATATATATATATATATATATATATATATATCTTATATTGCTAATAATAGTAAGTCTTTTATATAATCTAAAATAATTAAAAATCAACATCATTTTTTAACCAATGTGAGATATACATTTTCTATTGGTAATAATGGTAGAAGTTTTTTAACAAAAAACTTTAAAAATCAACATCACTTTATAACAAATGTATGATACATCTTTTCAATTAGTAATTAATAATAATATTTTTAATACAAACATCAATTTCTAACCAATGTGTGATACATCTCTTCTATTGGTAATAATAGTAGAATATTTTGTAACCATGTGAGATACATCTCTTGTAAAAGTGAAAGTCTTTAGTCTTTTAAAGACTTTAAAATCTAACATTTTCTTTTTAAACAATGTGTTATAATATAAAATAATTTAAACTCAACATCATTTTTTAGCCAATGTGAGATATACATCTTCTATTGGTAATAATTGTAAAAATATTTTATCATATATATATATATATATATATATATATATATATATATATATATATAATTGGTGAGGAGCACTATGGTTGTGCCACCTCACCACCTTTGGATAAATCTTCATTCTAAAGCATCCATGTGGAAGCTTTAAAAACTTTTGGTTTTCTAGTGACTTTGAAAATCAACATCACTTTCCAACCAATGTATGATGCATGATGCATTTCTTCTATTGGTACTTAATAATAGAATTTTTAAAACCAACATCAATTTCTAACCAATGTGGGACACATCTCTTCTATTGTTGAAAAATTAGTGTTTTTTGTGAAAGAAATTGTGAACTTGAGGCACAAATTTCTTTACGTATCGTTTGTTTGTTAACGAAAGTAATTGCACAAATGTATTATACTCGGTGAGAGCATCAAAATGATATATTTATTTGTCCAAATTGAGTTTTTGATAATAAGATATCAAGACTTAAATTATATAATACTTGTTAAAAAAAATTAGTGTTTTTAGTGAGAGAAATTATGCAACTTGAGGCACGAATTTCTTTACGTGTCATTTGTTTGTTGGTAAATGTAATTGTGCAAATGTGTTCTACTTGGTGAGAGCATCGAAATGATATATTTATTTGTCTAAATTGAGTTTTGGATGAATAAGATATCAAGAGTTAAAGTATAATACTTATTAAAAAATTAGTGTTTTTAGTAAAAGAAATTGTGCAACTTGAGGCACAAATTTTTTTCCGTGTCATTTGTTTGTTGACAAAAGTAATTGTGTAAATGTGTTCTACTCGGCAAGAACATCGAAATGATATATTTATTTGTCCAAATCAAGTTTTGGATGAATAAGATATCAAAGCTTAAAATATGATGTTAAAAGTGAGTCATTAGAAGTAATATCTAACCTTGAAGAGTTTTATCCCACATTGGTTAGAAGTAATGTTAGTTGTAAAAGTTTTTAAATATAAGTCTTCTACTATTGACAATAGAAGAAGTTATATATACTAATACTAATACCCCTTATCATATTGATTGTTATTATGTATTATTATTAGCTAATGGCTAGAAAACCAAAGGTTTTTAAAACTTCCACATGGATGATTTAGAATGAAGATTTATCTAAAGGTGGTGAGGTGGCACAACCATAGTGCTCCTCACCAACTTTATATATATATATATATATATATATATATATATATATATATAGATTTAGAGTTTGATGTATTTAAATTGGTTTTATATTATTGTTTAGTTTGTATGTTTAGTTTTGTATTAATTGTTATATTATCAGGTACACAAATTATAATGGTTGTGTTTTTATATATTTTTTTAAAAAAATTTCATTATTAGCGACGGAAAATTCCGTCGCTGAAATTGAAATTTAATTAAAAAAAAAATCCTTTAGCGACGGAAAATTTCAAATTAATTTAATTTTTTTAAAATCCTTTAGCGACGAAATTGAAAGTGATTTAATTTTAAAAAAAAATCCTTTACGAAAATTCGTTGAAATTGAATTTAATTTTAAAAACCTTTAGCGACGAGAAAATTCGTCATTGAAATTGATTTTTTAATTTCTTAAAAAAGCCTTTAGCGACGAAAATTTCCGTCGCTGAAAGTGACCTTTAGCGACGGAAATTGTTCCGTCGGACATCTGCGATGCGTGATCAGCGACGGACCAGCGACGGAAATTTTCCGTCGCTGAGTATCCACTAGCGACGGAATTAGGCCTTTAGCGACGGAAATTTCCGTCACTAAAGGTGATTTTTCTAGTAGTGAGAATCTGGAGTTTACTGAGCCCGATGACGTCTTCTCTACCTTTTAGTATTGGTGGGGCGGTCATGTGGTAGAGGAGAGGCTTCCAGATGTCAAGATCCCTGAGGAGCGTCGGGTCCCGGAGCAGGCCCGTTCGGTAGACACATTTACATTTACATTTATTTCCCTTTTTTTTATATCATGCACATATATTTTCTTTATTATTCATCATTTTTCTCCTTTTTATGCGTGTCTATATTTTTTGAAGACTAATATATTCTCTTTTTGTTGTCTCACTTTTTTTTTTCAAGTGAACGTGTCTACTTACAAGAGGCTGCTGCGGGGCTTCTTCAGTATTAACAAGCTTTATCAAAAGCTTGTTGGCAATTTTCTGAGGGGAGTGGCCGGTCTTTGCGGCAAACCAGCGTCGAGATGGTGATGACGATGATGCGGATCTGGGGTCTAGCCGCTTCGAGGCGGAGGTCGAGCACATCTGAGCTGGTGGCACAAGGGGTCCTTTGGTCATGGGTGGTGGTCTTGATAGGAGCCAGTCGTCCCGAGCACATTAGTCTTGGATACATGCGATTATTAGTCTCCTTTTTTTTTTAATACTAAAAACCTGTACAAACGTTTATTATACAATGCAATATAATTTTATATGATGCAAAAATATTAAAAATGCAGACTCAAACACACGCATAAAATAAAGCTATACCAATATCTAGGGGTAACGGCACGTTGTATTTTTAGAAAAAGATTTTATAAGAATACACCTTCAGGCTTGAGCGGGCTTTTCTAGTGATACGCGGGAAGGAAAAGGCAGCCGCCTTCTCCTGTTTCCTGGCCATATAATTGCCGCTGCTAATGTGTGTAGCCTTTCTTTCTAGCTTCTTTAATTTCCTCGTGATCAGAAAAAGTAGCGATCGGCAGAAAATGGGATGGGAGGCGGATCGAGGCGGTTCAGGCGAAACAACAAAAGCTGGCGCCACCCATATGATAAAACGAGGACACTTCTAGGGGTTCTCATGCTGGTGAGACTGGAGGTTCTTCTGCGCCTCACAGGAGAAGTATATGGGCCCGGCTGGGCAGACGCCGCAGACACTGATGGACCACCTTGGGGCTTGAGCTGCAAAAGAAGGGATAGTTTGGGGGAACAAAAGGGGGTAGAGGCAATAATAGATATGTACAGGCAAATAATGTACAACCTAAATTTCTTTAGCAATTATTCCTAAGTTGCACCCTAGGACCTGTAATTTTTTTTATTTTAGTGTTTTATTGTGAGCTTTCTATCATGGTTTTTCTCTTTCCTGTCAGTCGAGTCCCTTGTATGCTGAAGACTGGAGGTAGAATGCCGAGGATTCAAATAGTGCCTTCCCTCCCCTTTTTCTCCTGATTTTTTTATATGCTCTAATTTTTGCCTAGGCCGCCCTTTCGGGTTTTCAACCTAACGATCCCTTATTTCTTCTTTTATTGTTTTTTTTATGCTCTAATTTTTGCCTAGTCCACCCTTTCGGGTTTTCAGCCTAGCGAGCTGGAGAGGGAAGCAACTGCTGGATAAATTAGCTCAAGCATAATACCTTTTGAGCTTGTCGAGATTGAAGGGATGAACAAGGTCTTCTCCTTCTTGGTTTGTGAGAAGTACGGCACCTCCTGACCGGATCTCCTTGACAATATATGGTCCCATCTATGGAGATTTCCATTTTCCCCTAGTATCAACATAGCTAGGGGGTTTTTCTCGAAGTACAAGATCTTCGACTTGGATATCGCGACCTTTGACTTTTTTATTGAAGGCCCGGGTTATGCGCCTTTGATACGCTCGGGTATGCTCCAGGGCTAGTAGGCGTCGTTCGTCGATTAGAGCTAATTCTTCGAATCGCCCTTTGACCCAGTCAACTTCTGATATGCAAGATTCCATCATTACTCTTAATGTTGGTATTTCAACTTCTATTGGCAGTACCGCCTCCATGCCATATGTTAGAGAATAGGGGGTAGCCCCAGTGGGTGTGCGAACTGAGGTGCGGTAGCCCTAGAGGGCTAGTGGCAATTTTTTTGGCCAGTCTCTTCATGTGTCAGCCATTTTTCTGATAATATTTTCGAGCATTTTGTTGGCTGCTTCAACGGCACCATTGGCTTGCGGCCGGTAGGGGGAGGATTTATGCCTTTGGATTTTGAACTCGTCGAGTAGACAATTCCCGTCCCCTTCAAAATGTGTGCCGTTGTCGGAGATTATTTCGAAAGGCACCCCATAGCGATATATGATGTTGGCTCGGATGAATTCGGACACCTTTCGGGCATTCAGAATTTTATAGGAAGAGGCTTCCACCCACTTCGTGAAGTAATCGACGGCTACTAGGACATATTCGGGCCATTGGATCCTCCGGGTGAATTTGGCCTATGCGTCGATTCCCCATGTTGAGAAGGGCCGAGGTGGCAGAGTTATACGGGGGCGTGAGGCACATCTTGCGGTAGCGTTGGCACTTGTCGCAATGTTGCACCCACCGAATACAATCAGTTTCAAGCATACTCCAATAGTACCCCTGTCGGATAATTTTCTTGGACACACCATGCAGTTGATCCATGATTTGCTCAGCTTTGGCCTGATCGACACATAATAAGTTAAGGCCTTGATAGTGCCTCTTATACGAGTACAAATTGTGAGGCCCACCTTCGGGGAGACTTTCCTCTTTTGTCTAGGCCGAGAGGATAGATTCTTTTACGAGCGATTTAGGATATCGATGTGCAGGGGCTCGTGATGCCCCGCTGCGATAATTTTGAAGCGGTATCGGAGTGACCTTCTTCCCGAGCTACGAATGGTGAACATTAGTTTCGGGAATTTGGACTAATGATGCCAGTGGCTAAGGCATCGGCGAATTGATTCCTATCTCGTGGCAAATAATGGAGCGAGATAGAGTCAAATCGAGGCGGCAAATCTTTAGTTTGGCATGATAGCTGCAGTTGAAGATCTTGGGTTTTCCATCTCCTTGACTTGATTTATAATTAGGCGAGTCTCCATATACCTCGAGATTTTTGGCTCCCCTTTGGAGAGCTTCTTCTAAGAATACAAGCTTCATATTCAAGCAGTGTTATTTGAACATACAAACTCAATCTTATGGCCGGCGGAGTATGAGAATCAGTGGGTCTATGAGCAAGATTCTATCGAAAGCCTCTTTTATTCGCGGCTCCATCAAAGAACATCGTAAATTTGGTGTCATGGTCGGTGATTTCCGGAGGACACCTTAGGGAAGTCGGGCTCGATCGCATCTTCGGCTTTGAGGGTAGATCGGCTAAGTGAGTGCAATCACGTTACCTTTGATAGATTTGAGTGTGACATAAGTTATGTCAAACCCGTTGAGAAAAGAAAGGACCACTTGGCGGTCGGTTTGGAAAGTGATGGCTTCGAAGATGTACTGATAGGGTCCATTACGGATATGAGCTTGATGGACCGTCCTTGCTGAGATAGGTCTTGAGCCTTTGCGTGGCCCGGACTAGGCCGGGTCTTTTTCTAGCGCTGAATAGTTTAGCTCGCTTCCTTGCAGCTTCCTACTTATGAAGTATATGGCATTTTCAATGTAGGAATTTTATTTTTCTTGGGCGAGCATAGCCCCTACTGACGTGTCTGTGACGGTTAAATATATGAGGAGAGGTTTATGTGTATGAGGTGGAGCTAGAACATGGGGATTGGTAAGATAGGCTTTTATTTTTCGAAGGCTAGGCACTTCTCGTCCCGAACTTGGTCGGTATTCTTTTTAGGAGTTTGAAGAGGGGCTCACATGCGGTTGTCATTGCCGGATGAAGCGGCTAATATCTTGTCGGCCTAGGAAGCCTTTGACTTCAGTTGGAGTTTTTGACCGTGGAATGTCTATGATGGCTTTTATTTTTGCTGGCTCGATCTCAATGCCCTGCTCGGTCACTAAGAATCCCAGGACCTTGCCTTTGGTAATACCAAATGTGCATTTGGTGGGGTTAAGCTTCATTTGGTGCTTCCTTAACCTTTCGAAGAATTTTCGAAGGTCTTTGATATGAGCACCGTTGGCGTCGCTGGAGTGCACGATCATGTCGTCAACATAGACCTTCATTTCTTTGTGGATCATGTCGTGGAAGAGGGTGGTGGCAGCCCTCTGATAAGTAGCCCCGACATTTTTTAGCCCAAACGACATGACATTGTAGCAGTAGGTCCCCCAAGGGATAGTGAATGCGGTCTTTTCTTGGTCCTCTACTGCCATTTTTATTTGATTATAGCCCAGCATGCCGTCGACGAACTATCTGACTTTGTGGGCAGCAACAGCGTCTACCATAATATCAATATTGGGTAGAGGGAAATCATCTTTGGGCGACGCCTTGTTGAGGTCGCGGAAATCTACACAGATCCGGGCCTTCCCGTCGGACTTGGGAACGGTCACTATGTTGGACAGCTAGATCGGGTATTCAACTACCCGAATGAAATTGACGTGCAGCTGCTTCATAATTTCTTCTTTAACTTGTAGTGACCATTCAGTTATTAATGCGGCGAGCTTTTGATTAGCGGCCAGAGCATCCGGATATATGGGGATCCGGTGTTCGACTATGGCTGGGTCTAGCCCTGGCATATCTTCATAGGACCAGGCAAATATGTCCACGAACTCCTTGAGAAGATCAATGAGTGCTGCCCTTTAAGGACCTTGCAGGTAGTTGCCGATTTTGATTTCTTTTATCTCGTTGTCCAGCCCCAGATTGATGATGGACAAGTCTTCAGTTGATGCTGATGAATGGTGCTGTTCCTAGTGCTCAACTAACTTTACAAGCTCAAGCAAATAATTTTTATCTTTTGGGTCCATTTCATTAAATGACTCATTATTATAATTATTTAATGCGTCTTTTAATGTAGGTGCAACTAAGGAATAAACAAAGACATTCAGATTATCATTAAAAGCAAACTGTACAGGGTTTATTACATTATTGAGGACCTGGGGTTTGAGATCCTCAACTTTAGAGAGCGGATCAGTAGATGACCAATCCGTAAAGCTAGGAGAAGAAATAGGGATAGTATATCCAAAGCCGTCCACCAGATCTACGGGTGTCAAGAGCAGGCCGGTCGTGGTATACCAGTTCTGCAGAGGCTTATCAGCAATAAGTTCAAACTTATTAGGGAACCCTTCATAATAAGTGCCTCCGTCTGTCATACCCAGGAAGCTGTCTCCTAGATTTTTATTAGAAACCCCTTGTGTAAGGGTAAAATAGGCCATGCCTATTTTTACTTGTTTCACCTTTCTTGGTCAAAATATGATTTTTGTTAAGTTTGTATTAATTTAGGAATTAATATTTTTTTTATTAGATTTAGTTTTGGTATTTTTGGTATCATAATCTTTATTAGATTACGGGTGCAACATTTTTGGTAACTAAATCTTGACAAAAATCCTAGTCAAACCAAGTTTCTTGACTTCTTTCATGATTGGTAACAAAATCTCACAAGAATGGTAAGTTGATTATCTTTCCTTACACCTAATCCTTTTCTGTGTAGTTGTTGGTCTCTTTTGCGTGTTGTGTAGGGATCGGACAGCTATATATTCAGGAGCAAGAATACGTTTTTGCGTAGAGCTTTTGAGAGAGAATAAAGGCAATACATCGTGGCGAGAAGCAAGAAGATTTGTTTTCGAGCTGAAGCACACCGGTTATTTGAAAGCTGTCAATGTTATAACATTGGCAGTAACATTGACATTCTGGAAAAACTGTTTTTGTCTTCCTATTTCAGTTTAGGAAGCTGTTTTTTGTTTCTTCCCACGTTTTGTTTAACCTGTTTATGTGTTTTTTTTGTTCTCCAAGATTCATTGTCTTGTGAGAATTTTTGTTAGTGATTTCACAAGTATTTTTGTGTAAAACAATTATTCTTTTAGTGAAATTTGTGTGGCCTTGAAGCTAGGTCTACAAGTATTAACTTGTAGATTGTTTTTGGTAAAACTTGTGTTCAGTTTTCTGTTTTTAAATTAGACTTCCGCTGCTATTGTTTCTTTGTTGTCTATTGTGATTGCCATTGTAGCTACAATCACAGCTACATTGGAAATCACTTTGACCTCTCTTGAGAATCCGAGCTATTGCGTTCTTTTACCTTGGTTTAGAACTTTGACCATCATGTTTTTCAAATTTTCGATGTCAGCCTCCATTTTGGTGAGCGGGGGAGTTGGGCTTTGGTATATGCTGGTAGGATTAGGGAAGGCTGGGTTATTTTCTGGTTGCAGTATTTGGTAAGGATTTTGGGTAGGATAAGGATATTGGGTTGGATAGGGTAAGGATTTTGGGTAGGATAGGGATATTGGATTGGATAAGGATTTTGGATATGGTAAAGATTTTGGGTAGGATAGGGATATTGGATTGAATAAGGATTTTGGATAGGGTAAGGATTTTGGGTAGGTGGATTATTGGCGACTTCGGTTTGGTGGCCAGGATCATTAAAAGGTAAATAAGTGGTAACTTGGCCTGGCGGGTTATAGCTTTGTGGGTCCATATGTGGGCTATTCTGGAGTGGGTTGGTTATGGGAAAAGGGAGGTCATTTGAACTCTGGGGAATATTGGTGCTTGGGAAAGGATATGGGGAATAGGACGGGTAAAGGTTAATATTTGGATAATAGGGACTTGGTGAAGGATTTGGATTTTTGGTAGTGGCAGTATTAGGTGGGTTAGTGTTTGGTTGAGGGTTTGAGTTTGGAGGCACATGGGAGGTTGATGCTTCTTGGGGGACCCTTATCTGCCCTTATCTGATTTGATACTGATACCCTCCGATCTGATCCCTGCACTTGTTTCCCGTATCAACCGGCAAGTACTATCTCTGCCTTTCCAAATTCGGGCCAGGTTTCTGAGCACCTTGGGCGCGGATCCAAGGCCTTCTTGGCGCGGCGTCAGATGCCCCTTTTGGCCGCGCCAAGCTACTATTCAACTTCCGAAATTTGCACTTTTATCCCTCGCATTTTACTGTTTCGTGCATCCTGCTTTGCCTTTCGCATTTTTAACTCCAGTAACTTGACATTTGTTATGTTTAAACAGTTCTTGATATCACATGCCAGAGTCACACATCAGGGGTACGAAATTGGGGTGTCTACATCTAGTCAGCCAGCTGAAATTGCTCAGCCACCTAAAATTAGTCAGCCATCAAGTGGTCAGCTAGGAATTGGTCAGCCAGCTGACAATGTTCAACCAGCTGAAGTTGGTCAGCCAGTTGATGTGCAAGCAGCTGATATTTCTCAAATTCCTGAAAGAAGGCAAACAAGAAAGAGGAGACTGACCTTGGCAGCTGATCTTGCTCCCAAAAGGCAGAGAAGAAATTCTGAGTTAAATCCAGGAAACTTTATTCCTTTTTCCCCAACTCATGATGCTCCTATCACTGATCCTGCACCGGTTTCTCCTCCCTCCAATCCTAGGTCTCCAAACACTGCCCTAATTAAGTTTTTCCCTCCAATCAGAAATCCAACCTTCCATCCAAGACATTCCTACTATCAGGCCAATCCTGTTCCCATTCCCCCCAACTAGGTATTTCCAATTGACCATCTTCCATACTTTGTTCAGTTTCTCCTCTCTTTTCATGAGGAGAAGAAAAATGAAAAACCACCTGTTAACCCTATCAAGTACATTGACCATAACCTTAAAAGGAGACCTTATGTGTTGTATCCAGTCACTCCAAATCTAAGCCAAGAAGACCTTGTGGCCAATTATGGAAGTATTTTGACCCTCTTCCCTTGCTTTGGAATAGATTCTACCTTTCCAATGATAGGTTTGTTCAGGATGAACTTGTTTTTCTGGTCTGGACCATTTACAACAAAGTGCATGAACTGCCAGCCCTTCCCCACAATGATCCATTTCTGGTAGGAAGACTTGCCTTACCAGAAGATGATGAATTAAACCAAGATTGAGAATAACCTTCTATTGAACCAGCCAAACTGACTAGAATTCAAAGGGTTGCCAACAAGTATGTGAAAGATGCAGTCAATACAGCTAACCAAGCCTACATTGAGTTACATAGACAGATGGCCTCCATGCCAGGAGGAGCTTCTTTGAGCACTACCTTTCCTGATGCCTTTACAAGCAATCCTGCCCCTTTAATCTCTAAATCCATTCCCACTATTCCTCATGTGATTCCCTCTTCAGTCCCTTTTGTTGTCTAATCAACTGTTTTACCAGTAACTACCTCAACTGAATCTGCACCAAAATTCACTAGCACTCTACAACCCATCTCACTACCTTTATTTACTCCAACAGTTGCAGCCTCCCCATCAATCCTCCCAGTCACTGCTTCTCTTCCTGAAGTCACACCAGTATCAGTCACACCAATTTCAGCCCCAGCTATGTCAGCCACTCCTGTAACAGCCATAGCTGTGTCAGCCTCCTCTATTTCAGTCCCAGTTGTGTCAGTCACTCCTCTTATTCCTATTGCCCCTTTGACTGATATTGTTCCTCCAACCATTCATTGTGTGTTTGCTCTATCCCTCAAGCGATCCTTCGGCAATTATTCTTTCTTCAGCTGACACTGTGGCTCCCTCTCCTACACTACTTGATACTGACATACCATCTCACCCAAATCAAGCCTCCCCCTTAATCATCATGCCTGACTTGTCTCTTCACTCCTCTCCCCCTTTGTCTGTTAGCCCACTCCATGTCCATAAACCTGCTCCAACTAATGATTCTTCAACTGATAAATCTACTCATCAATCAACTGAAGAATCAGTAGAAGACCCTTCTGTAGGCTCCTCTTCTAACTCCTCCAAGTCCACTTCTGAGGATGAGTCTCTTCTCAGTCCTTCCCAACTGGCCTCCAGAAAGGCTAGGAAACAACGAGAAATCATCTCTAAGGCTCTACAACATCCCACAGGCAAGAAAATTATATTTCCTGATGTCATGCCTGTTCCTGAACCAGAACCTGAATCCCAAGTTCCAGCCTACCCTATGTCTACCTTCTTCCCTCCAGATCCTGAAGATGCAGATATACACACCTTTCAGCTTTTCTCCAGTGATCCAGCCATGTCTCAGCCCCCTGCTCCAGAATCTACTCCACCATGCACCCTTTCCATTTCAGCCAAGCTCGACCTTCTCTATGTCCATCATCTCCAGATGAAATCTGCCTTCACTCATCACACAAATCAGCTTGCTACCCTCCAACAACAAGTTGCCTCCCTTATTCCTAACCTTACCCAGATCATCACCACGAAGTCAGTGCCATTCTTCTGGTGCCTAGAGGCTCACATGGATGACTGGAGAACTATCCTTCTCTATCAACAAGAATGGGCCAATAGGGCTTTTAATGCTGAAGCAACTATGCTTCAAACCATTCAAGAGGAGAGGAAGCAAAAAACAAGAGCTGATACCTATCTGGCTGAGAACAAAATTCTTAGACAACGACTCAAACTAATGCCCTCTCAGCCAGTGACTGAAGAAGAAAAAAAGACTGAAGCTGAAGCAGAACAACAAGCAGAAAAGAGTACTAATGAAGCTGAACAGAACACTGTCAAGGAAGCTGAACAGAATGAAGCTGATGTTGCAATGGAAAATGAAGCTGAAGTTGGTCCATCAGTTGCAGCTCAAGTTGAAAAGCCAACTGAAGGATCCACACCAGCAGCTGAATGGACTTCTTTCTTCTCTCAAAACTTTAAACTTTTAGAACATCTGGTTTTATTGTAGTAGACAATTATCCTCTGCTTGATTTTAATTTCCAGCTACTTCATTTATATGTTTGTTTTACTAACATTTATTTTGCAGGAATTTAAGTACTTTTGGCTTTCTGCTTTCAAGTGAATGGTTTTAAGCAAATAGGAGGAGATTGTTGAATCTTCCATTAAAATAAAATTTGCTTAAAATTATTCCACTTGTTGTCAGCCAAAAACGTTAAGTTATATCTCGTTGGTCAGCTTATGTTTAAAACTCTTTGTCAGTTACTTGTTTCAACTGACCACAATATTTTAGTGTCAGCTTGTTTACTTCTTTTGCTTGAACATTTCCTTGTACTGACACTTTCTCATTTTGTGCTTTTGGTAGATTTTCTGTAAGAAATCTTTCCAACAGGATCCCTGTGATCTTGTAAAGATACGTATACCTGCCAAACACATTTCAAATTCAAATGTGTTCCTAACGGGCTGTTCTTCAAGTTCTTCTATATATACCCTAAGGGATCATTTGAACTTAACAACCGAATGGAAGTCTGAAGCATTCGATTCTTAAAGAAATTCTCTATGTGCCTCAATCTTCTTGAAAAACTTTAGCTAGATAATCTCCCTTGAATATTTATTTCTAGTTATTGTTTAGGCAAACACTGAGTGATCCATTTCATACCTTTTAGAAATCAGTCAGTTTGTCTCACGAGTTTGATTGTTATTCAATCATTCTCCATAAACACTGGTCTTTTGTTGTACACTGATCCATTAGAGATCAAATAGATTTTTAATAAAATTAGTGAACTTCAAAAATCGAAATCTGACCAACTTGGTAGTGGACGTAGCAGTTTTACTGTGAACCACTTCAATTGATATGTCATTTACTTTATCTGCTCTTGCAAACTGATCTAACACTTAAGAAGTTTCCAACTGCTTAAGTGTCAGTCAGTTACTTACATAATTGTTTATTTAGTTGTTTTAATAAATTGTTTTTCAGCTCTTTCATTTTAATAAGTGATCAGTTTCAAAATCGTTTCCTAAAAACCTTTGTGTCAGTTAGCTGACCAAACTTCATCAGCTTGTACTACTTGAAAAACATCAGCCAGCTGACCATTATCAGTTGACTGACAAACTAAATTTTCCGCTGCCAATTTCAAAAGTTTTACAAATCAACCCTCAAAGTTTTTAAAAGGCTATTCACCCCCCCCCCCCATCTAGCCTTGTTATTTGCCAACTGGACTTACAACCTAAAATCTCTCAAATCTCAACTAACAAACCTAACTACCAATATATTTTCTATCTTTTTTTATTTTATTTTCCTATCACAATTTGAATAAAATATTTATATTATGAATTTATATTCTATGAAAAAATATTGTGTAGTTTAGCAATTTCAATTATTTTTTTTAATCTAAATATGTATGTCAATTTAAAGGCAATTTATGTATAAACATTAATTACTTTTTGTCCTCTTGTATATTAATCAAATATTTTTGTCGGTTCTAAATAATTCGATGTTAATAAATTTCATATAATAAGATAGGTATATTTATATTTGATTGATATATAGTTAACGATGATAATGATATAACAAAAAGAATGGGGATTCAATTCATGTTTTTTTACACTCAATTCATGATATAACAAAAAAAACATGAATTGGATTCATATAATAAATATGCTTTGGCTTTTGACACTCAACTTGCTCTTTGGTTGGTGTTTTAAGCACATTGCGCACCAATCTCCAAAATGCATTGCCCTAATGTAATAAAACGAGAAAACTTATGTGTAAGAAATATTTTCGACAGATGAATGTACAAGATTACATACGTGAATTTAACAATTACATTATTGTCTCCTTGCTTAAAATCGAAAGCTCATGGTCCATCGGTTGTACCGGCAGCAAATGCGGACCCCATTGCAGCGGGACATGTTTTAACAACCTCACTTCCTCCTCCCTGTTTGAGAATTGTCACCTCAAGCTTAGAGAAGTCCAAGTTTGATCCCTTTCCAAGCCTCCTTAGGCTCGCAACATAAATAAATAAATAAGTGAGAGAGAGAGAGAGACCCTGGTCCTCGGCCATAACACAGCTCATTCTTTCCTCCACATGTATTATGATTGAAATCACAAGGTAGCCCGGTATCTATGCAGAATGCACCTAGCACATTGGGGCTAACATCACCACAGTTGGTTTGACAAAATGCAGATACAAATCTGGGCTTATCTGCCTGCCTAAGAGCACTCCTGACACGTCTTGCAACACTCATATATCTGGTCACCGGTTTTACGGTAAGAAGCGGCAAGTTCTGTAGCATGGTCTGCATTATAAAACACCTCTAGTTAGCAACACGCATCACAATAGAAGTTTCTTTTCCTATTCTGGAACTAGCATTGATCTATTAAAGCCATGTCAACTATTTGAATGTAGCTGCTTCACTTACGATTTTCATGAATGTTGGGAATAATGTTTGAGACTCTTCGGGGGGATTCAGAGGCTTTAGATTTTTTGGAATCTGCGCCTCCTCCAACACCATTCTTGTTAAACCAGTCTTCCATAAATTGTGCAGCAGCCCCTTTGTTGTCCCCACTAATCAACCCATTTGTACGACTCATTGAAGTTCCATGGGTTGCGAACCAGTTAAAGCTACCAACTGGACCCCACTGATCATCTACAAACTTCAGAAGGGTCATATCTTTATCTACATCAGACTTGTATTTACTACGTTCTGCTGCAGGATTATTAAGATAAGCACTAGGACTGTGGTTTACACCGGCATCTACAAGCTCTCCTGTCAAAATTAAAATAAATAAAAATTGTTTTACTTATGACAACAGAAGGTTGAACAAACAACAATTTGAAAATTGGAATGAGTATTAACTTAAAAGAAAGGAGCTCGACTATATAACATTTAGATATTGACGGAAATCTAAAAATTTATTCAGAGAGAATCTTACCATATGAGGATAATTTTTAGCGCAAGCATGTATAAGTCAAATCATTAAGAATTCAGCAAGTTACTGAAAGGGGATAACCCTGAAAGATTGTGGGAAATATCTTGTCTGAACTACTTAGGCTCTTTGGAAGTAAGACTCTAAACAAATATGCAACAACAAACTTTAAAAATTAACATATATGAAACTAAAAGAACATCAAGAATGGCTTCACTATACTATTATTTGCAAGAGCTTCATGATGGATGGATGATGTTACAGAACCTATTATGCATCCAAAACTTTTGAATATAAGCTTGTGTTTTATTACCATAATAAGATTGGGAAAATGTTAATAAGGAAAATTAATGATTGATGTTTGACAAAAAATGTTGTTCAAGTAATATCAAAACTGTCCACCACACAGGCACACATTGTTCATGAAGAAATCATACGGAAAGTTCCTACAGAGACCAAATTGTTTATATAATCAACTTTTGCCTATGAGATTCCTTTTTAAACTTCAATGTTTGCTTTGGTAACAAAATTGAGATGAATTGGATAATGGTCTCACCCTCTAGACTCCAGCAATCCTGGATGAATTAAACACGGTATGTACTATGTACAGCTTTATAAGATAATTACCTTGCCTTCAACCTCTCAAGAACTTTGATTATGACAAGTTGCGATGCCATACATGCATCAAGATTTACAAATACTATAAATGTGCTATTTGCTCCATACATACTGCTCACATAGTCATACCCCTACAACAAATGAAAGCCACTTGGGTCCCTTGACATGCTTCTGAACATACGGCATCCCTGAGATAAACCCAAATTAAGCACTATATGTCAATGAGTCATGTTAAGAACTATGTATATGTGAATGAGTCGGCACCAATAGCGTTTTAGAATGGAAAAATGTAAGCACACCTGTGTTCAAACCATACAAGGCACTAAGCATTGCACCTAATCCGCAGCCAGCCTACTCAACAATTGAAGGACGAGATAAGCAACCGAACAGTGACAACAATAAAACGACAAAAAAGAGTCACTTACACGAACAAATACAATAGGTAACAATGTGTTCAATATAAACCAGCTGAGACAACCAGAAGCAAAGATGTTTTTAAACGAGATAAGCAGAAACTACAAATACCAGCAACGCCACCTCCGCCGATGACACATGAGAAGATAAACATGAACACAGATGACCTATTTCCTGGAGGTTTTTAAGACTCATTAGCTTAAAATCCTTCAAAGTACCAAAGACACAGGATTACGCCCGCACTGGCACGAGGGATTACGCCTCGCACCCCATACTATTAACTGATGGTCTTGTCCCTCAGATTTTAGGTTGGGGGTTCCTGGTCGGGTTTTCCAACCCCCTCTCACCCAACACATTCCTTCCAGCTTTTCCATTTCTTCTTTGATCAAGATAAAAGCAGAACAGTCTATGTATTCATGTTATATACATACATACATACATATATATATATATATATATATATATATATATATATATATATATATATATATATACAGATAGAGTGAGGGAGAGAGAGAGAGAGAATAGCAATACGCGTACCTGCGCCAATGTCAATTTTTTGGCTACAATATCCTTCTTGAATTTTGTGGGTTGATAAAGCTGACATGAGGTTCTGAGCACTGCAACCAATCAACCTCGCAGCACTCGTGGTTCAATTTTAGAACCTTAAAAGGATGCATATTTCTGTGTTGTATATGTGCAATGCCTAAAACATGTAATGTTGTGTCCAGAGCCAGTGACTTTGAATGACAATAAAACAACCCCTACTGAATTGAAAACGTAGATTATAATTCATAACATAGGGTTCAAACCTTTGCCTCAATTAGAATAAGTGTCAGCACAAGTGATGTGCCCTTTGTACATCGAGAGTATACAAGCAAAGTTCCAACTAAATAAAGAGGAAGCTATTCATTAAATTTACAAAAGAGTATCTAACGAGGAATTATGGCAAGAGCACCAACAAAAAAGGTTCTGGATGACCAACTCCTTTGATCTATCCACTAGTAATTTTGCATTATCAAAGGCTCTACGATTCCTCTCCAACCACATGGTCCGACATACTGCAAGACAAGTGCCTACTGAAACATATAGTTCAAAAACTAGTGCACAACAGTCCTTCAAAAATAGTGCACGCTATAGTCCTTCAAAAATAGTGCACGATATATAGAGCATTAATCTTCCTCACCTGAGTTGAATGAAGATTTAAACCTCTTTTCAAGGTTACATGGATTCACATTACTCCTATCATTGTTGAGCCGTTTGCTTGCACTACCTCCCGGGGAGTACTCCAACTGTTGAATCTCTGCAAATAACAATAATATGGAATTTTGATTAACACAAAATAAACATTTGAAGCAATTTGGTAAAAACATTAATGTTATAAATATACCATCATGCTGCCTATCAAGATCTCACAGCTTCTTAAGCCTTGCAGTCTGAGCATCCGTAACCTCAGATGTGAGAAGATGTGGAGCTCGGTTGATAATTTTCTCCTCAGCCTCCCTTATGGCTTGAACAATTGCAATGCTTCAAGTTTAGCCTTCTTCATCAAATGGAATGCTTGAACTTCATTCGTTGCTTTCAAGGACTCAAATTGAGTCTTGTTAGCTTCTTGCATTATCTGAAATTGACTATTTTGGGAGATCCTCCCTTCAAGTACTTGGTCATTCAACCTTTTATTCCGCATAGATGCTTCATTTGACGCATTGTTGTTGTTGCGACGACGTTTCTCCTTCGCAGATTTCCTTCCTAAAGGTCGTGCCAGTGGCTTAGAGTGGATACAACTCGGAACATGCCCAGTAGGTGTGGCGGGTGAGGGAGAGTCATCACTTACATGAATGTATGTTAACAGACATGTATCAGGAAAGCCATCAAGACCAGTGGTATCAAGACCAATACCACCAGCAAAGTCATTCATAGGAGACACGGTGGGGAGTTGCATTGATCGGATCACTTGTTGGAGAAGGCCGACTTTTACTTTTTCACGGGAGAAATGTGCCACTTGGCCGAGTCTTGAAGTATCTGCCAGCAGTTGTAGAACTTAAAATCACGACCATGATCATTCTTGAATACTTCATAATAAGCTCCCAACTACAATAACATATAACACAATATGTAAAAAAGTTTAAAATCATCATTAATAGTAATCAGAATGTGGTAACCGCATCCTATGACAATGTGTCGAGAATGCAATTACTTTTGTCTACCAAGAGTAGACATAGACATTTACATCCACCAAAAAACAAAGAAACCAACTTTAAAAAATATGTCAAACTATAAACCTCATCGGCCATGTTTGTACCGCTTTGATGGTTTCGATTGACTCAGTCACGATAGCTCACTCCTTTTATAACATCATAGGCATGAATTGTAGTCCACCTATTCTCCAATCCTTTTTAATGCGTTTTGTTCCAGCATTGTTTTTTACTGAAGTCCTCAAAGATGTGAAACCATAAAGTATCACCGGGTCCGACTAGTACCGACAATCGGATTCTTCGAACGTTGCACTCCAAGCCTCACAAAGTGCCTCGCCTTCTTTGTGGTTCCGGCCAGCGCTTATTAGAAACTTTGGGTGGCACACTTGATGTTTTAGCTGAATTTGATTCGATTGGGATGTAGGAAAATGAGCTTGATTGTATGTAGAATGGGTGGTGTAGTAGATATGGGATGTTAGGTAGATGGATGGTTTCTTGCTTGCATTTGTTCCATTAAGAAAGACGCTGCACGCAGCAGCCTCTGCGGTTGTGTGAGTTGCTTGAGCTTGTTGGAGTGGTATTGAGGGAACATAAACCATGCCGCCAGTTCAATGTGCTTTCATGCTAAGCGAGTCGCTATTACACGAGTGGCATGCAGCGGAAAGTTTTGTTGGAAAGGTGGTCGAGAAGGATCCATAAACCTATAAACACCAACACAAACTTTTAATACATGAAAATGTATAATCATATTTATTAGAACGTCAATAAGAGATTTTATAAGAATTATACTAGTTTGTATTTCAATCCTACTAAAATTATTGACACTTGTTATTCAAGTCATAAAGATGGATTGATCTTAATTCAGAATTCATACTAAAAATGAGAAAAATTGGGTCTTTAACAACTAGAGATTTGAATTCTTAAGCATTGCTTCAATGCTCGGTAGTCAATCAACTATAAACACTTGCTACTAAGAAATATAAAGCTAGCTAGCTAACACTTTATTAAAAGAAAAGAATCTCTTTTTCTCGATGCCGCCCAAGTAAAGCCAATCAAGACCAAGACTAATACCCTTCAATTATCCCTTAGCATGTGCCCTTGCAAAATGACCAAAAAACCATTAACAATGCATGCCGACAACGCGTGGATTTTCTTTTGACATTCAATTGCATTCAATTATCAAAAGCTGCCGAAATAATGTTTAAGAGTGTATTTAAATGCCCTAACAAATCAAACCCTAAAAGGAAAAGAATTAAACAAATAAGACGAAAAAACCTAAAAACTTCAAAGGCGCGTAACAGTGCTTAAATAGCGTTTTTTGGGCTAAAAATAAACTGTTCATAGGGTAAACCCAGTGAGTCTTGTAGATCTCGTCAAGAGCTTCGATTTGATATGTGGCGGGCCCCGTAATTCATCCGGACGCGAAAGTTATGCTCCGTTAAAGTTCTGCCAACCGTTAAGTGATTTCTACTAGTGCATAACGGAAACTAACGGAAAACTGTGGAAACCAACCCGCCGACTCAACTTTCAAACCGCCGACCCCCGAACTTGAATCTTCCCGAATGCCTTGCTCAAATACGTTTCGACCACTTGTTCTACATCAAAATTTAAGGCATTTCAAATACTTGTAGTTTTTCTAGATGGTATAAAATGTTTTGGAAACATCCTCTAAGGCAGACACCCTCTCAGTTTAATTTGTGGTAACATCAGGCCTTCTTGATTAGAGATTTGACTCAAGCATTGATTCAATGCTTCATAGTCAATCAATTATAAACACCTGCTACTAACAAACTCAAAGAATTCCTAGGACTTTTAAGAATTATAATAATTTACTTCAGATTTAACATCAAAATGTGGTCTTGATGCTTATCCAAATTTACACATCAAATGTAATTTCGACGAACCAACTTTTTGAGGATACCAAGTCCAAATAATTAGTGCAGAAACCCACATTAGATTCTTGGAGATGCCAAATCATCTTAGTGAAACTAATTAGATGGACTGACTTTCATCCCCAGTTTTTTGGCTTCATCGAGCGGTGCCTGCCATGGAATGCTTTTTGTTATTCAACACAAAAACATGTTCTTTATCGCTTAGTCGATTATCTTGAACTTTCTTTTGATTTC
>CM028377.1:179307690-179395748 GCA_013146195.2 Codonopsis lanceolata
CCGCACGGGCACGATAATGATAATCAAGCTCTGGGCCGGGCCGCGAGCATAGCGTGCACATGAACGATAATGATATCCGCCGGCCGGGCCGCGAGCATGGGCGCTGAATGTACCGCACAACCGAACTAAGTGCTTGGTTCTCGCCAAGGCTTTGAGCGCAGGCCCCTATCGCTTGGGCGAAGCCTGCAAGATTGCCTAGCGGGCGAGGCCCAACTCGAACCACGACCAGCACTAGCCGGCATGGCCTTTCTCCGCGCATGCGGGCACATCGGATCGGTTGTTAGTATATCAACTAAGTGTAGAGATATACGACTAACGGTGTTGCTCGATCCTATAGGAACCCGAGGTAGTTAGCAGCTATCTTGTGGGCGGGGCCCTACCGCTGGGTGCATCCAAGTACGTGAACCGGGCATGGCCCCCTCCCCCCCACGGGGAGAATTAGTTCACTAATACTCGGGTATAGAGGAAGGTTGACCGGGCAGGGCCCTATCTGCTCGCCAGGCGAGCAGATTTTGTCAAGCAATCCGAAAGCAATTTGTATAAACATATTAACAATTTAATGATAGAACTTGCCTTTCTGTTGATAAGATGATAGTGTCCCCAACAAGGCTGAGGGTCTTGCCCGCTAGTGCATTAGGCTGTCCGAATAGTCATAAAATATTTGGGCTTTTCCGTTTGCGGGCAGGCCCCCTACTTTCCGACTGTAAGTGTTTACCCTGAGGTCGGGAAGTAATTATGGTCGTTGTAGTTTTCCTTCTGAGGAAGTCTGGTTACCAAGGCTTAGTTGACTTGGTTTGAGTACCTGAAAGTTTAGTGCATTATTTGCGAAGCAAACATAGTCCCATTTTAAATAAAATTTGGGTATGTATTCTGCATTTGATCTTATGATGATAAGATGTTGTACATGCTAGCGATTTATGTAAATGACAATAAATAAATATTGTTATTAGCATGATTGGGAAAAATAACATCAGTATTGATATTATGTGTCACATGCGATCAAAACATGATTTGTAAAGAGAGTTCACGCGCGAATTTAGACGTAGCGGTGAATAAAATAGTTTCATTATCATTTGTCATGCTTGGGCAAATAAATAATAAAATATAGAGTTCAATTGACTCAATTGATATGTCAAATTTGATAAGTAAGTAAGTATGCACTTTCTTTTTTCACGCGCGGCCAGGGATTAGTAAAATCGTAAGGGGCGTAAAGGTGGTGTTATACATATGGTCGTAGATGAAAACTATATTTAATTGCATGCATCGGTGTAGTATAGTGTGACATGCATCATCATGGTAGACAATTTGATGTAAATATAGTCACGAGCATAAATGTATTATAATTATTCTGATTTATGTCGGATAATAATTGTCACAGTTGAATTTCATGTATATTCACCAATTAATAATAATTTTAATCGGTTCATCATGTCAAGTCGTCATGTCACATGTATTAATCGCATGGCAATTTATTTGATGTTGTAGCTATCTCGCATAGCGATGAGTTATTATTGTTATTTATTTATTTATCACAATTAATAATTGCAAAGAAAATTAATTACATGCACATTCATGTAAGTCATAGTGTCTCATATAAATTTGGAGCAATAAATTAATCATGCGAATTATTTATAAAATTTAATTCATGCTCCGTTAACTAATTATACTATGGTATTGCAAAGAAAGAGTTCACATGATCATAATTTGCAAGAATGGAGGGCAAAATTGGAAAAAGAACACCTGATTTGCTTAGGAAATGGTCTGAACCGGCCATAAGAGGGTTGAACCGGTCCATGAACCCCGGCTGTGAGCTGGGCAGTTCAGTTGAACCCTTAACACTCCGTTAGCTGCTTCTAGCAGAACATAGCGGAAGCTAATGGAACCGGGGGAGCTGGGTGTAATTTCTCGAAAGCTATAGGCTTATGAGTGAAGACAGCTAAGAGGTGACGTCAGCCCTTTGTCACAGTGCAGAAGTCGTTGTACGTCAGAAAGCAGCCGGAGCGTGTGAGCGCGTGAGCTGGCGTTCCAGAAGACAGCGGCTTCGGATGGCGCGTGCAGATGCGTTACTGCTCCGTTGACCTCGATTTTTGGGGCGGTGAACTCGCCTTATTGAGACGCAGACACTAGAGTGTTTAGATCCCGTTCAAGTTCTGAAACAGTGCAGATATTTGATGCCGAAGCTCTGCTGGCGATTGCCTTGAATCTCCGCCTCCAGCAACTCTTGGCGGCGCGTGAGGGAGCGTAACAGCTCTGATCGGGGTGATTTTGATGGTGTCAGTCTCGTTTTGTCGAGACGCATCCCACGGTGTCCTCACTTTGCTACTCCGAGTTCGTTTCCTTTGATTATCTTGTATGGACAATGTCTAATGTTTTGTTTAACTTTGTTCCGGCTTTGTTCCGGCACCCATGAACGGAACTCCGCCGTGGCGGTTGGAGTTCGTTGTTAGAGTCGTTTCCCGGCAACGGAACCAAACTGATGTGGCAAATATATCAGTCATACCGGGGTGCCGAAAGTCGTCGATGTACGAGGATCGATCGTTGACTGGATTGGTGACGAAACTGTGTCGTTTGAGTCGGATATCTGGCTTTATGTGGATCTCTGCAAAAATAAACACCGTGAGTGGTGGGGGATGTCCCCCAAAACCCTCTGGTGTGAGAATCAGTACAGTATCAAAATATAGGAGGGCGCGTAGCCCCCGTGTGTGGAGTGAGAACTGTAAAGGAGGGAGAGCGTATATGAGAGTCTGCCCTACTATGAGATAGTAAGGTTTATTTATACCTGAGGGATTAGGGTTTACTTATCATGCATGGGCCATGCCCATGGTGTTTAGTAGTCCTGTAATGAATAGTGGGCTGGTGTAGTGGAAAGCCCTCTCGCCTAAGCGAGGCCCAAAAGCCTTTTTAGGCAGATTAAATATATGCACTTCATCACCGTTCATCTCCATGTGCTGTTCATTGTCTATGATGAACTAAATCATCACTAATTTAGGAGGTGGGAGGTAACTTGTATCGAATTTATGTTTTAATTCGTATTTATGTTCATTCAATTCTTGTTGATTGTGGTGTTTATCAATCCCTATATTATTTCGCTTTGAACAAATGAATGTAATCGCAAATAATAAAGGCCTAGAGGTGCGGATAACTGCATGACCAATGTGCATATGTCATACACTGGCTCACCATCACAATAAATTGGACCTATCGATGCACGAGAGTGATAAGTTAGGGCCAAGTTCATACATGACCTAGGTGACAGATAGATCATATGTTCTTGTGCTTAGGATATAGAATGGATGAATGATGCGGGGATGGAGGCTGAACCAATAATTCAACAGAATATATCTATCTTTTGTGAACGAGCCCAAGAAATTGAATGATAACTATTTTGAATTAAACATAGAGGAGATACAAGTGAGACCCTAATCCTAGATTGCCATCTACCATTAGATCTTCATAACCTGTAATTGCTGCTAAGTAGTTAAAACACCTAAATTATAATTGTAGTTTAGAATATAATACTTATAAAAACTCCCTTAGATTAATAATTTGCTATCAATAAATTTGCACTATATGTGATCTCTTGTCTCTGTGGGTTCGACCCTTGCTTCCAAAACTATTCTATAATAGTCTTGTCCACTTGCAAGGAAATAATTAAAATAAGACATCGATCACTCATGCAATATAATTTTCGGATACATTTTGCATTTTTTTCAGATATATTTTCGGACACATTTTTGGATGCATGCATGCAAAATGCAACATTGATTCTTTATGTAATAATTATTGTATTTTTTATTTTGATACATGCTGCAAGGATGTATGCTAAATGCAATAGAAATACTTTCTTTTCAATACTTGCAACATTTTTATTCAAGCGAATGCTAAAATGCAACTATTTGGAAAAATGATTGCATATGATGGATTACTAATGCATGGATATATCATCTATCAGATTTTATGCATGGAAAATGCAAATGCACTGTAGGAAAATTTAGATGCTTGCTAAAATGCTACATGGATATTTTGTTTTGAACATGCATATGTATTTCTTTTCTTTTTTAAAAAAATGCAAAAATGCAACACGCTTTTTCTTTTGAATTGCAAAAATGCAACATGGTTTCCTGGAATGCAAGGGTGCAGCACATTTTTCGAATGCAGGAATGCAACATTTTATTATTGACTACAAGAATGCAACATTTTTTTTTGATGAATACAATATTTTTTTTTGAATGCAAAACATTTTCTCTTTTGTTGTACTATGCAAAATGCAAACATTTTATGATGACTCTTTTTTTATGCATGGAAAATATGCGACATTTTTTTTTTGAATGCAAGAGTGCACTTTTTTTTTGTATTTTTTTTTTGCAAGAATGTGATGTATATATATATATTTTGACATGGCCTAATGGCATGCATTAAGGCTTTATAAAAGATAAGAATTTACCTTCTTCCCTTTTTCTTTATGCTGAGATGCTGCTGTTCTCTCTCTTTTTTTTTTGCTTTTTTTTATCCCTCTTTTTTTAGACACGCAGGGCTTTGGTTAGGGTCTGAGCAAGCTGTGACAAAGTTTCGGACATTTATAACTCAATGCCCCTGCCGGTACAGCTTTTAGTGGAGTCCTCTGGCTTTAGCGAGTTCTTGAGGGCTTTCTGTCCCTTCCGCAGCTACATGCCTATTTTCGAGGCTTTGTGAGAGTACTAGTGGGACACCACCCACACCTTTCACTTCAGCTGGGGGGAGGCCACTTTGACCCCGTGTGATTTTGCTGCCATTACGGGCATTTCTACCACCATTGACTCGGCTTTGGAGCCTGATTACACTCTTCGGCACCATCACGATGTGGTGGAGGATCTCTTGGGCTTTGAACCTGAATACAAGACTGCAGATGAGATCTATATTGGCAGCGTCAAGAGTTGGCTTCTAGCAAACGTCGGGCAAGTTAACGAGAACGATAGCGAGGCCGTAGCTCGTGTTGCCAGGGCGTTTTTATTCTTCTTTCTGGGGATGTCACTTTTTGCCAATTCATCCACCACTTTGAGGGTTTCCCTCCTGGGATGTCTGCGGGATCTAGACCATGTCATCGAGTATGACTGGGGGCAGGCAGGCTTGGTCGAGCTTTATGCTTCCATGGATCGGGCTAGCCGTAATGATTCATCGACTCTTAACGGCTTTGCTCCGGCTTGGGAGGTATCCTTTCTTTTTCCTGCTTTTGATGATTTTTTTTATATGTCAGCATTTTCTTTTCTTTTTTTTTTTTGCTGATTCTTCTCTTCTTTTTTTTCGCAGGTCTGGACCTACTCTGTCTTTCACTTTACTCCTGGCTCATTGTGCAAATACATTCACGAGCCACCCTTTTTGACTGAATTCGTGAATGCCAACTGAGTAAGGCAAGATCAGGATGGCCACTGTTTGGATACAATAATGATGCGAGACAGGATAGCCAGCTCGGCTCGGGCACTGTGCATTTATTTCCCTGGAGGGGTCTGGTGGGGCCTTATATGATTTCTTTGGAGATGAGCCGATGCCGGATACTGATGGTGTCTATTATGGTTGATTCGTTGTATATGGGTGAACGGGTCAACCATCTGCATTCTATGCTTCCGACATTTCCAGTGACACCTCCTGTGCGTCTTCCCTGGGTGATAGTCCCAGACTTTTTGCCGAACAGGTATCTGTACCTGTCGAGATATCTGATGCCTCAGAGTGATTATCCACTTATGGCATATGAGGAGTTCCTGAGGACAGTGCTCCATCCTGCCCCCGCTGCAGCTAGGTGTGCATCTGATGTCTTTGATAGGCCAAGGCCTTCTTGTCCAGCTCCTGACGTGCAGTCAGAATTTTCTGCACCTGCCGAGGCTTTCTCCACCTTCCGGTATCGTCGTGACGGAAGACTTGTGGAGGAAGTTTTACCTGATGTTGACATCCCCGAGGAGTATCATGTCCCAGAGCAGACTCGCGTGGTAAATATTTTTCCTATGTTTTGTTTCTTTTACTTGCATCATCATTCATTTTTTTCTCTCTTGTTTTTCTTTTATTTTTTTTCGAGGCTGACACATTTTCTTTTGCTGTCTCAACACCTTTTCCCAGGTTAATGTGTCATCATACAAGAGGCTGTTGAGGGGCTTTTTTAGCATCAGTAAATTGTATCAGCGGCTTATGGACGAGTTCACTTGCCGGGGAAATGATGCTGCGAGGCAGACTAGATGCCGGGGTGATGATGATGCCGGCGGATCGAGTCGCGCTCGGGCGAGGGGACGAGAGTACAGGATTGGCGGATCTGACCCTCGAGTCATGGGTGGCAACCTTGGCAGGAGCAGATCTTCTTGCGCTCATTAGCTCTGTTTACCTACAGTTATAGGTTTCTTCTTTCTTTTTCTATACCAAACTCAGTACATATTTCTAGATGCAATGCAATATTATTTTATGATGCATTAATTAAATCCGAAGACTCAATTATTCCATGCATAAAAGAAAACTAGACCATTATCTAGGGGTAATGGCACACTGCTGTTTATGGATGGAGATTTAGAGGGGTACACCTTCAGTTTTAAAACGGGCTTTTCTGGCACTTTGCGGGGAAGAAAAGGCAGCCACCTCTTCCTGTGTTTGATATTTCAATTCGGCAGACGAGGCTAGTCCTCCTCAGGCTGGCAGACGAAGTACTGCCCATAGAGGTGATGGCACTGGCCCAAGTCATCCTGCTATCCAAGACAACGGCCATGCTGATGATGAGGAGGATGAGGACACCTCTGGTGGCACTCACGCTGGTGAGATTGGAGCCTCTTCTGTACCTCGCAGAAGTATATGGTCACGGCTGGGACGTCGTAGATGTTGATGGACCGTTCTGAGGCTAAGCTGTGATAAAAAGGATAGTTGGAGGGGAACAGGGGATATAGGTAGCATATACTATGTATATAGACAACTGTACAGAAATAAATGCTAATCTTAAATGTCTTAGACACTTATTCCTAAGCTGCACCTTATGGACTTATATTATGTTATATTTTGATGTTTTATGCGAGCTTTGTCGTGGTTTTTCTCTTTAGTTAGTCAAGAACACCTTTTGAATATGCTGAAGACTTTGGCAGGCCGGAGGTCAGATGCTGAGCATTCAAAAATTGCATTCCCTCTCCTTTTCTCCTGGTTTTCTTCTTCTTCTTTTTTTATATGCTCTAACTTTTGCCGAGACTGCCCTTTCAGGTTTTTAACCTAGCGAGCCCTTATTCCTTCTTTTGTTGTCTTTTTTTTTTGTGCTCTAACTTTTGCATAGGCTGCCCTTTCGTGTTTTCAACCTAGCGAGCTGGAAAGGGAAGCAATTTGCAAGATAATTTTTGATTTATGCATAATACCTCTTGAGCTTGTCGAGGTTGAAGGGCTGAACAAGATCTTCCCCATCTTGATTGGTGAGGAGTACCGCACCTCCTAACCGGATCTGTTTGACAATGTATGGTCCCATCCAGGGAGACTTTCATTTTCCCCTAGTATCAACATAACTAGGGGGTTTTTCGCGAAGCACCAGGTCTCCGACTTGGACGTCGTGGCCCTTGACCTTTTTGGTGAATGCTCGAGCTATTCGTTTTTGATATGCCAGTGAATGTTCTAGGGCTAGCAGCCGTCGTTCATTGACCAAGGCTAATTCTTAATAAAGTTGTTTGACCCAGTCAATTTCAAATACGTCTGATTCTATCATCACTCTCAATGATGGGATTTCCATCTCAATGGGCAGCACAACCTCCATGCCATAGGCCAAAGAATAGGGGGTAGCCCCATTGGGTCTACGGACTGAAGTACGATAGCCCCAAAGGGCTAACGACAATTTTTATGGTCAGTCTCTTCCTGTGTCAGCCATCTTTCTAATGATATTTTCCAGCGTTTTGTTGGCTGCTTCAACGGCACCATCTGCTTGTGGTCGATATGGGGAGAATTTATGCCTTTGGATTTTGAACTCTTTGAGTAGACGATTCACGTCCCCTTCAAAGTGTGTGCTGTTGTCGGAGATGATTTCGAAAGGTACCCTGTATCAGTATATGATATTGGTCCTGATGAATTCGAACACCTTTCGAGCATTCAGTATTTTGTAAGAAGAGGCCTCCACCCACTTTGTGAAGTAGTCGACAGCTACCAAGACGTATTCATGGCCGTTGGATCCCTTAAGATGGATTTGACCTATGACGTCAATTCCCCAAGTTGAGAAGGGCCAGTGGGCTGTGGAGTTGTATAATATATGCGGTGGCATTTGTCGCAGTGACGTACCCACCGAATACAATCAGTTTCTAGTGTACTCCAATAGTACCCATTTCGGATGACCTTCTTTGCTAGCATATTTCCGTTCATGTGTGGCCCACAAGTACCACCATGAAGCTGGTTCATGACTTGCTCAGCTTTGGCCTGATCAACGCATAATAAGTTTAGACCCTGGTATTGTCTTTTGTACAGGCTACCTCCGCTGATTACAAATTGCGATGCCCATCTCCGTAGGGAGACTTTCCCCCTTTTGTCTAGGCTGGGAGGATAGACTCCTTTCTGAAGCAGATTCACGATGTCTGAATACCAGGGCTCGTTGTCCTTTTTAGGAGCAGCATCAATTCTGAAGCAATAGGCCGGAGTGACCTTTTTCCCAACTATAAATGGTTGGACATTGATTTCTGTGGGAATCTGGACCAATGATGCTAGAGTGGCCAAGGCATCGGCGAATTGATTTCTATCTCGTGGTAAGTAATGGAATGAGATATTGTCAAATTCGCTGGCTAGTGCTGTCAATTTGGCATGATAGAGCTGCAGCCGGGGATCCTAGGATTTCTACTTCCCTTCGACTTGGTTTATGATTAGAGCGGAGGCACCATAGACTTCCAAGTCTTTGGCTCCTTTTCAGAGAGCCTCTTCTAGACCGGCAATACATGCCTCGTATTCAGCTGTGTTGTTTGAGCACTCAAACTACAACCTTATGGCCAGCGGAGTGTGGGAATCTGCTGGATCAATTAGCAGGATTCCTATGCCAAAGCCCCTTTTGTTGGCGGCTCCGTCGAAGAACATTTGCCATTGGGTGTCATGATCGGCAATCTCCAGGACACCTTCATCTAGGAAGCTGAGCTCAGATGCATCTTCTGCTTCTAGCGGCAGATCAGCTAAATGGTCCGTAATCACGCTACCTTTGATAGATTTGAGCGTGACATAGGTAATGTGAAACTCGTTGAGGAGGAATGATCATTTGCCTAGTCGGCTGGATAGTGATGGCTTGTCAAAAATGTATTTTATAGGATCCATTCTTGAGATGAGCCTAATAGATCGAGCTTGCATATAGGTTTTGAGCCTTTAGGTTGCCCAGACTAGACCAATGCACCATTTCTCCAATGCTGAGTAATTAAGCTCGCTTCCTTGCAACTTCCTACTGATGTAGTAGATGGCATTTTCAATGTAGGAATTTTCTTTTTCTTGGGTGAGCATAGCCCCTACTGATGTATCTGTGACGGTTAAATATAGAAGGAGAGGTTTATGTGTATGGGGAGGAGCTAGCACTAGTGGATTGGCAAGGTAGGCTTTTATTTTTTCAAAGGCTAGCTGGCATTTTTCGTCCCAGATTTGGTCAGTATTTTTCTTTAGGAGTTTGAATAGGGGCTCACATATGGAGGTCATCTGTCTAATGAAACGGTTGATATATTGTAGTCGGCCCAGGAAGCCTTTGACTTCTGTTAGGGTCCTTGGCTTCGGCATATTTATGATGGCTTTGATTTTGGTTGGCTCAATCTCAATGCCTTGCTCGGTCACCATGAATCCCAAGACCTTGCCTTTGATAACCCCGAATGTGCATTTGGTGGGGTTAAGCTTCATCTGATGCTTTCTTAACCTTTCAAAGAATTTTCAAAGGTCTTTGATATGGGCACCGTCGGCATCGCTGGAGTGCACGATCATGTCATCTACGTACACTTCAACCTCTTTATGGATCATATCATGGAAGAGGGTGGTGGCAACTCTTTGATATGTAGTCCTAGTATTTTTTAGCCCAAACGGCATGACAATATAGCAGTAAGTTCCCAGGGGGTGGTGAATGATGTTTTTTCGTGGTCTTCTGCTGCCATTTTGATTTGGTTGTAGCCCAGCATGTCGTCCACGAAGGATCTTATTTTGTGAGAGGCCACATCGTCTACCACAATATCGATGTTGGGTAGAGGGAAGTCGTCTTTAGGCGATGCCTTGTTGAGGTCGCGAAAGTCTACTTAAATATGAACCTTTCTATTGGGTTTCAGAACAGTCACTATATTTGACATCCAGATCAGGTATTCAATTACCCGAATGAATTTGATGCATAGTTGCTTCATGATTTCTTCTTTTACTTGTAGTGACTATTCTGGTTTGATTCGGCGGAGTTTCTGCTTGACTGGCCGAGCATCAGGATAAGTAGGGATCCGATGTTCAACAATGGCTTGATCCAACCCATGCATATCTTCGTAGGACCATGCAAAGATGTCAACGAATTCTTTGAGGAGGCCAATTAGTGCTGCCCTTTTAGATCCTTGCAAGTAGTTGCCGATCTTGACTTCTTTGATTTCATTATTCAGCCCCAGATTAACAGTGGACATGTCTTCATCTGCTGCTGCTGATTGATGTTTTTCCTGGTACTTGATTGACTTGGCGAGCTCAAGCAAGTAATTCTTATCTTTTGGGTCCATTTTATTAAACGATTCATTATTAGAATTAATCAATGCGTCTTTTAATGAAGGTGCAACTAAGGAATACACAAAGACATCTAGATTATCATTATTAGCAAATTGTGCAGGGTTATTTACATTATTGAGGACCTGGGGTTTGAGATCCTCAATTTTAGGGAGCGGATCGGCAGATGACCAATCCGTAAGGCTATAGGAAGGATGGGGAATAATATATCCGAAACGGTCCACTAGATCTGCAGGCGTCAAGAGCGGGCCGATCGTAATATACCAATTCTGCAGAAGCTTATCAGTAATAGACTCAAACTCAGTAGGGAGCTTTTCATAACTAGTGCCTCCATCTATCATCCCCAGAAAACTGTCTCCTAGATAGTCATTAGAAACTCTTCATCTTCTTTTTTATTGACAGGAGTATTTACAGAACCTTTATTCTGGCTAAATAGGTTTCTTCGACCTCTAGACCTTTTTTGCTTGGTTGGCTCCCAAAATCCTTGTGTCTGTCACCGTAATTATTTCGTTGTCGATGAGGTCCTGGATGACATTTTTTTAGCACATAGCACTTGTCGGTGAGATGACCACTGCAACGATGGTATTCACAAAAATGGGCGTGATTCCACGTGCCAGGCAGTGGGTTGGGAGGCTGATAATTTGCATTGGGTTTAAGCAACCCATGGACCCATAATATTTGAAAGATTTCGGATTTTGGGGCAGGTAACTCATCATAATGCCTTGGGAATAGTTCTTTCCTTCCTTTTGGTTTGGGTAGGATACCAGGCTGAGGTTTGGTTGAGTAATTGGGTTGGGACTTTTCTTTTGGGGAATATTGTGCTATGACTTGATTGCACGGGCTCCTGTTTAAGGGAGGTTCTTCTTCATGTGCACAAATCATTCCCGTTAGGGTTCCATGAGCGTTTTGCTGAGAATAGGTATTTGAAGGATCAAGGGGAAGGTAATTTTTCTGGTTATGGTAACAGGCATTTAGGTGAAGGAGTTCAGCGTTGGTTTTTGGGGGAGGTGGATTGAGGTTATAGGCATTTGGAATAATACCACCTTGAGAAATAGGGTTGATATTTGGTTGAAGGCTAGTACTTGGTTGTTTTTGGGAGGCTTGGAAAAGGATGTTTTATGTGGTATCAGAACAGTTTATACCAAGAAGGAAAGAGGTATTAGGAGCAAACTTTGGGCTCTTGACTTGTTGAGAGATAGTGGCAAAAGTTTCTGAAAAAATTGCCAAAAGATTGCCAACCATTTGGCTTGTTACCTTTTCCACATAGGCATCTAATTCTCTTTTTAGCCAGATTTCAAATCCAGAAGGAGGTGCGTACGCATGAGTTTCTTTTTCTGGCTCTCGACCGTTCTTCTCGTTGCTGCTCCCAGTCATAGTTTGTTTATTTTTAGCGGTCATTCTGCTTAGATCTGTACCCTCTGCACTGATTCTGCCCTTTTCTAATCTGGCCCCGATATTTTCTGAACTGATCTCTGTGCCTATATCCCGTATCAACCAACCAGTACTATCTCTGCCTTTCCAAACTCGAGCTAGGTTTTTGAGGAAAAGGGGTTTGAAGGCATCAGAAAGGGTTGGCAGAAGGCTTTCTGGGGTTTGGAGTACATCGTGCCTTTATTAGTATTTTTTATTATTCATTTTCCCTACAATTGATCGGACAAGCACCCGCTTTGTTTTGACAGTCTCAGGACTATTCCTGAAATAGTGGATTCTTTTTCCAGGGTATAGGAACCTCGTATTCCACTTGCCTTTCGACTCCCCAAGATCGGACTGATCTTAGGCGAAGGGCCTATACTCTTTTCAAGATCCACCATTCAAAATGGTCTAGGTCGAACATCAGAAAATTATTGGTCAGCCCCTGTGCATATTTTTATTCATATCTCCTTTTTTTTTTTGCTCTTTTTTTTTTCGCCTCTTTTTTTTTTTTTGCACAGGGACTGGTCAATAACTCAGAGATATAAAAACCGATCGGTCCATGAAGTGCCCTGAGAAACTATATGCAATTTAACGTTGGCTGATACAGGGGGTAAGCTGGTCATAGTGTAGGGTAACAGTTCAGAATATTTCTACGTGCGTGCACGTGTGTGCAGTATCTAAAAAGCAGTAAAATGTTTTTTCCAGATATAAAGCAGTAAATAAAACAGATATGGTTTGTCTCGCTGTTCTTTGTGGATTTTCTCGGCTTTTTAGTTTTAGCACGAGCAAGCAACCATTCAGATCAAGAAATAGAAACAAAAATGAGGAATATATCTATTCCTATTAATTACATATTGGTCCTAGTCCCCAAAATAAAATGACAGAATGAAAGAATATTTACATATTTTGTGCGATAAAAATAAAGCAAGCAGAATAATAATATAAAGCATAAATAAAGCAATAATAAAATAAAGCCCCAGCCTTTTTGTTATACTGTCCGAAATCTATTATTCTTTTTTGTTTTTTGATATATTTGTAACGGTACCCAGAACGAAACTGCTGCAAGTGAATGGTTATGCACAATATATTTACAGATATATGAAAATGCAATATTTAAAATGCCAAAGAAATATAATAAGCATATTTTAGCCAGAAACTAAAGAAAACTGTTTTTTTTTCTTTTTTATGAAAACTGAGTCTAGCCCTCCATTTTTATTTTCTTTAAAATAAAAACGACGTCCCCAGCAGAGTCGCCACTGTGAGTGCCCCGGATCCCATGCTCCCTTTTTTAGGGGAACGCGAGTTGCGGAAGGACATCACTGTTTTCATTTCATCCTCCCTTGTTTATAGGAAGATGAAATTAAAAGTGCAAAAAGAGTGTTGTCGTAAGTGTGTTAAATACGCTTCGGTCACTGAGTGTGCTTTAGTCCACTATGAGTGCTTTGGATTTTACTGTATCTCATCATCCCTTGTTTAGGGGAAAACAAGATACAGAAAACGCATCACCCTTTTCATTCTCATCTTCTCATGTTTAGGGGAAAACGGAAAAGTGCAAAAAAAGGATGTTGCGAAGGCGCGTGGGAACGCGCCCTGCCTCACTGTCGACTTGGGTGCATTCTGGGTCACTATGAGTGCTTTGGATTTTCCGTGTCTCATCCTCCCTTGTTTAGGGGAAAACAAGATAAAGAAAGTGCATCACCCTTTTCATTCTCATCTTCCCTTGTTTAGGGAAAAACAGAAAAATGCAAAAAAAGGATGCTACGGGCCTCACTGTAATCCAAAATGTTATAACTGAGTCGTCATCTTTTTTTAAAGGATAACTAAAGAAAAACCAAAAATAACCAAAGTTTGTAAAAAGGGGGTTCGGAGGCTAAGTTACGAGGTGGGAAGGTGTTAGGCACCCAACTCGCCCTTTCGGTCTCAAAAATAGTTTTTGGCTTAAATATACTTTTATTATATTTATTTAGTAGATGAAATAAAGCATTTAAACAGATGTATCTGTATTTACATTATAACAGACTTGCAGCTGCTTCCTTCCAGTAATTACAAATAGATTTAAAAATAGTTGGCTATAATAATGGCTCTTTTTTAGTGCTATTTCTATATAAATCCGGGCAGCATAACTGCTTATATTGTTTACATCGGGCCGGCTGAAAATAACACTTTGTTTTTATAAAATCTCTTAAAGGCTTACCTTTAAAAGCGTAGGGTGTGCTCTCTCTGTCCATCCGAGAGAGTGAGTCTTTTGTTGTTGTGGAGATTCGGGAGAGTAACTGCTTCGAAAGCTGCTTTCTGGCACCAGTGAAATGGGCGGAGCAACTGCTTGCGTTTTTGCTGTTGTTTGCTTGCTGTTGGTGGAAATCGGGCAGAGCAACTGCTTGCTTATGGCGGATTTGGCCTCTGGATTCGGGTAAAATAACTGCTCTTTATTGGATTTTGGACTGGGGAAATAGGGTGGAATCCTAGCTGGAATGCTAAGGTTCACTTTGATCGGTTGGATTTAAGTTTAGGGGAGATTTGACAGAGCTTCGAGGTTTTTTGGAGGAGGGGAACTCTCTCTCTCAAGATCGCACACTGCGTAAACTGAAAGCGATGTGTGAAATGTGTGCTTGTGAGTGAGAAGTAATTTTTGGCCCCAATTCTGAAGCCGAAGCCCTCTATTTATAGGCAGAAGAAGCGACCTCGTTGTCTTTAAATTTTCTTCTTTGTGTTTCATCAACTTGTACCGCGCGCTTGAGAGATTATACAAAATGTCAAAACGGAAGTGCATAATCACTGTTTGGGCGTCGCGCCAGAAGTGCATGTGGGTGGCGCTTGGTTCCATTTTTAGCCTACTTTTTGACACTTTGGCCCCTACATTTCACTGTTTTACGCATCCTGCTTTTCCTTTTACATTTTTTAAACCATGTAACTTGACATTTGTTAAGTTTTAACAGGTTTTGATATCGCATGTCATATCACATACCAGGGGTACGAAATTGGGGTGTCTACAGCTGCCCTTTCTGAACCTTGTAGGTAGCTGCCGATTTTGACTTCTCTGATTTCATTGTTCAACCCTAGATTGATAACTGACAAGTCTTCATCTGATGTTGTTGATTGATGCTTTTCTTGGTGCTTGACTGACTTGGCGAGCTCAAGCAAGTAACTTTTTATCTTTTGGGTCCATTTCGTTAAACGACTTATTATTAATGCTAATTAATTCATCTTTTAACGTAGGTGCAACTAAGGAATACGCAAAGACATCTAGATTATCATTACTAAGAGCAAACTGTACAGGGTTGGTTACATTATTGAGGCCCTGGGGTTTGAGGTCCTCAATTTCAGGGAGAGAATCGGTAGATGACCAAACCGTAAGACTAAAGGAAGGAAAGGGAATTGTGTATCCGAAACGCTCCACCAAGTCTGCTATTGTTAGGAGCGGCCCAGTCGTAGTATACCAGTTCTGTAGAGGGTTATCAGCAATAGACTCGAATTCGACCTGGAGCTTCTCATAGCTAGTCCCTCCATCTATCATTCCCAGGAAACTGTCTCTCTAGAAAGTCATCATCTAACAGGGCCAGGGCATAATCGTCTTGGTCTATAAACCATGTGTTTTCTACTGTGACAGTTTTATATGCAGGCTGCTGGGCTACAGGGCTCCAGGGCGTCTCTTTCCATTTTACTGGTGGCAAGACTGACATCTTCGAAGATTTCCCAACCAGGGCGTCTCTTCCCATTCTGGTCTAACCAGGGTTCGGGAAACATGAGATAGACATTTGTTTCTCATTTCCTTACAAAGCAACCATTTAATGTTTTTCTATATGGTTTGAGGGGAGGATCTATGTAAGAACGCTTTTCACGCTCTGCCTTGCTTTTCTCACGTTTCTGTCTCATAGTTGCGGCTAGCTTGGCTGGCGTGGGTTTGTATCCTAGACCAAATGGGGGGATGCATTCCTTAAGCTCATCTTGGACTAGATTGATAAGCCCCTGTTGATTTCTGCCAAGACCCAGACCAGGTATATAATTCATTTTCCGAAACATGTTTAGTGGGACCATGTTCCCTAAAGGCGTGGTCTTCTTTCTAGTGATGTCAGTTTCTCGCCCATATTCAATTGCGTTGACTCTGGCTTGTGGGATAAACTCGAAACCACTAAGGAAGATACCCGAATCATCGTGCTCTATTTTGAGGATCGGGATGTCTCCGCTTTATTTGTTTTCCACGTTTTTATCTGCAAGAATGGTTACTATATGATTATCGTGGATAAATTTGACGCGCTGATGTAGTGAAAAGGCTACCCCTTTTACCCTATAGATCCAAGGACGTCCTAGAAATAGACTGAAAGTAGCAGGAATGTCTAGGACTTAAAACTCGACTGGCATAGTGAGTGGCCCAATAGTCATCATCAAAGTCACCACCCCTAGGACACATCGACTAGTGTTGTCGTATACCCTTACTGTCTGCGAAAAAGGAGTCAGCTCTGATATTTTTGTTCCCAATTTGGCTAGCGTGCTTGTAGGGACATACATTCAAAGACGAGCCGTTGTCTATCAGGACTCGGGGAACCCTTTTTTCCATGACCCCCACAGTGACGTGGAGAGCATCGATGTGGTTTGTTCCTTCTCTTCGCAAATCCAGATCAGTAAGCATAATCACGTTTTCAAAGTGTATGTTTCTGATCATTTGGGTGAGCTCGTTTGGAGAGGTTTCGATAGGAATGACTGCCTGACTTAAGGATTTGGCCAGTGTATCACGATGGGTTTTGGAAGCACATATCAAGCCCCAGATAGATATGTTGGCTTGGGTTTTCTTCATTTGAGCTAGTAGAGTATCTTCCATACTTTCAGCCCCAGTATATGTTTCTTTATCTTTGCCAGAGTGGTCACCTTTTTCTTGGTTTAGTTGGTAGGCCAGACCAGATCTGGTAAGGTGACTGACATCCCCACCGACCCAATTGGCTTTTTCTGTGCTACATGTATTTTGGCTGCCCAGGATAATGTCCCAAGAAAGCATGTTGCAGCTAGGCTCTTTTATTTTTATTTCAAGCAGAAGTATAGTACAACATTTTTATTCGAGCTGAAATACATATCCTTGATAACTGTCATACTTTCTTTGCTTGATCGGGTGCCAAGTTTTGTTCTCTTGTGTCTGCCACCGTGATGATTTAATCATCAATGAGGTCCTGGATTGCATTCTTGAGGGAATAGCATTTGTCGGTGAGATGACCACTACAACGATGGTAGTCACAGTACTAAGCATGGTTCCATGAACTAGGTAGTGGGGTTGGCGGTGTATAATGTGCAATTGGTTTAAGCTTTCCATGAGCCCATAGTGTTTGAAAGATCATGGACCTCGAAGCAGGCAAATCGTCATAATGCCTTTGAATTTCCCTCCTTCCTTATGGTTGAGGTGAGACTTTTGGTTGGGGTTTGTTTGAGTGGCTGGGTTGGCTATTGATAGACGTATTTTATACGTCTATATCGAGTACTTTTGTGACTTAGAAATAGCAATTCCATGAAGCTTTTGGCTACTAATATGTGTTTTTGAGCTATATTGTGAGTTTCAGGGTTTTAGGTGAACTTATGGGATTTATATAGCTTTTATTGAAGAATTCGAGGAAGGGTGCAAAGTGTAACTATTGAAAAGATGCAAAAAAGACAAACTGGACACCTTGCGGCCGCAAGCCTAAAAGGCCTTGCCCTCGCAAGGTAGGCAGAAAGTTGTTTAACTCGTTCAAGACCCTTGCGGACGCAAGTTATAAACACCATGCGGCCGCAAGGTCCCTAGAAACCAACTTACATGTCTTTCAAGTGGATTGAACCTCCTATTCTCTTACAACACATTGGATATAAATAGAGGCCGGTAGCCAAAGCCAAAGGACGTCTAGAAATTGATAGGAAACGGTTCTAACACCGATTTTAGTTTGTCTTACATAATTTAGTCATTGTAATTACAGTTTTGAAGATCGATTCATGTATTCATTCATCCTGCTGCTTAGTTCATCTTCAAGGATGAACTAACCATCCATTAATCTAGGAATTGGGAGGTCACTTATATCGAATCTATTGCTTAATATATTTTTATTCATTCAATTCTTGTTGATCATGATGTTTATCAGCCCCTTTATTATCTAGCTTTGACCAAATGAATGGAATTACAAGTAATAAAGGCCTAGAGGTGCGGATAACTGCACGGCCAAATGCATATGTCGTACACTGGCTCACCATCATGATAAATTGAACCTATCGATGCACGAGAGTGATAAGTTAGGGTCAGGTTCATATATATGACTTAAGTGACAGATAGGATCTATATGTTCTTGTTCTTAGGATATAGAGTGGATGAGTTATTTGGGATAGAGACTTAACTATAATTTGACAATCTATATCTATCTTTCGTGAACGAACCCAAGTTATCGAATGATACTTTATTTAAATAAGCAATAGAGTAGATGCAAGTGAAACCCCAATATTAGATTTCCCTCCTCCATACATATCTTTATAATTGTAATTGCTGCTTAGTTATTTAGATTTACTGTTTTAGTAGAATAAAAATTAGAATAAAAACAATTAAACCCCCCTAGTTTAAATAGCTACCAATATATCGGCCATTAGTATTCTTCTTGTCTCTGTGGTTCGACCCTTGCTTCCCAAGCTATTCTGCAATAGTCTTGTGCACCGTTGCCGGGGACAAGCTAGTTTGCTTAATTAGTTTGTTGGTAGCGTTGTTTTTTTTAATTTCAGTTTTTATAAAAATGAAAAAAAGACAAAAAGATTTTTATTTCTAGTTTAAGTTTTAATTATTTTTAATTGTTTTAAATTACTTTTGATATTTTATGCACGATCATAGATCTTTAAATCCCAAGCTGGCAGAATTAAATCAAAATATAAATAATCTTGGTAAGAATCAGGAAGACCCTGATAATTTGGAAAATCATCCTATTAATCATGAACAGTTGAATAGAGAGGATCCTCTGGTTGATCCTCCAATGGATAACAACAATAATCAAAATCCTGAAAATCCGGCTCCTATGGTAAATATGAATCAAAGAAAAGAAGAACCTGCTGATAGAAATATGGAAGTAGTAATCAATCAAAGAACTAGAAATGATTATGGTCGTCCCATGTTGAATGCAACACCATCATGTTTAGTTTTACCAGAAGCGGTAAGAAACTTTGAACTTAAAGGTCATTTTTATAACATGTTGCCTTCATTCCATGGATTGCCATCTGAAGATCCAATAACTTTTGTTAAGGAATATGGTTTTACGACTGATAATTTTCCGTTAGAAGGTTTGATTGAAGATCAAATAAAAATGAGATATTTTCAATGTGTATTAAAAGATGCGGCGAGAAGATAGTTTATGAATCTAGCACCAAGAAGTGTTTATACATGGGCTCAATTATATGATTTGTTTATGGGTAAATTTTATCAACATGCATCTCTTTCAGAATACAGAAAGCAAATTATGTCTTTTCAAACTGAACCGGGAGAAACATTCCATGAAACATGAGATAGATTTAAAAATTTACTTATTTTGTGTCCCCATCATAATTTATATCAAGATGTGCTAGTAACTCAGTTTTATCATACTCTTTCGCCTGCCTTGCAAACTATGGTTGATAGTGCAGCCGATGGTTCTATTAATAGAATGACACCAGCTGAACTAGAAAACTTGCTTTAGATGTTAAGTGCAAATTCTCAACAGAAAAGTACAAGAAGAAAAAGTAGTAGAAGTTTGTTTCAAATCCAATAAAATTCAGATACTCAAACTAAAATAGCTCAAATGAATGCTCAAATTGAACTTTTGCAATCACAAATTCAAGAAGCATGTTCTATTTGTGGACTAAATTCTCATGCTACTAACTTGTGTCCATCTAGTGTTGTGTATCCTGAACAGGTTAATGCGATGAACATGTACCCTCAAAGGCAAAGGAATGATCCCTTTTCCAACACATATAATCCAGGTTGGAGGAATCACCCTAATTTTTCATGGGGAGGAAATAAGCCATTACAGCCTCAACAATTTCCTAAGCAAAGATAGTTGCAGATTGCAGAAGCTCCGAAATCGGAAGGATCAAATAGTGGACAAGTTACTCTTAATAAATATTTATTGGAAACTGTGGAAAGGTTGCAAAAAGATCTTGCAAAGTATCAAGAAAGAGAAGAAGGGAAGTTCCCTAGTCAGACAGAACAAGCGAAATCTATCACTACCTTGCGAAGTGGTAGAAACATTAGAGAGGAGGTAGGTAACCCTACTCAATATACCGATGTGCCTGATAAAATAGATAATTCTGGCAAAGAAGTTTAAAATGATAAAAGTGAAAATATTCAAGCAAAAGATAAAGAGGTAGAAAAAGAAATTTCAGATAAAGAAAAAGTCACTCAAGAAAAAGAGCAAGAGGCAGCACCTCTTGAGGAACCATATGTTGCTCCCCACCATATGTTCCTCCAATACCATTCCCTGGTAGACTAATGAAAAACAAGATGGATAAGAAATTTACGGAAATTTATAATATGTTATCCAAGTGAACATTAATCTCCCTTTGCTTAATGTCATTAAAAATATTCCGTCTTATGTTAAGTTTTTCAAAGATCTCCACTCAAGGAAACACAAATTCGAAAAGAATGAAGAAATAATTGTTTCTGAAAACGTTAGTACAACATTACAACCTGAACTTCCTCCTAAATTAAAAGATCCAGGCAGTTATAATGTCCAAGTCTCCTTGGGTGGTTCTAAAAAGATGAAAGCTATGCTAGATTTAGGAGCGAGTATCAATTTAATGTCTTTCGCTGTCTATAAACAATTAGGTTTGGGTGAATTGAAACCCACTACTATGTCTTTACAATTAGCCGATCGTTCGGTCAAACATCATTTAGGTATAGTAGAGACATTTTAGTACATGTAGATAAATTGATCATCAGATGATTTTGTAGTTCTAGAGATGAAAAGAAATAAATATGCACTAATAATGAAATTCCTATTCTGTTAGGAAGACCTTTTATGGCCACGGCTAATACAATGATTAATGTGAAAAATGGTAAGCTTTCAATTTCAGTTATGAGAGAAACTGTAGAAATTTCAGTTTTTGATGCTTTAGATAGACCGAGTGACATGAATGCATGTTTTTCAATTGATGAAATTGAAAATCTTACAGCCCAAAGTTTTGAAGCAAATTTAAATGATGATGAGTTAGAGAAAGGTATGTTTGGAGTACATGATGATGATAGAATCTTCTCTCATATAAGAACCGACATAGAAGAATTAGAAAGAGAACTCCAAGAGACCGATGCTATAAAAGAGAAGGAAAGATTAGAAGCTCTTAAGAAAGAAAGTGAAAATAAAGAAGAAGTAAAAAAATCAGAAATTAGTTTTGATAAAATAGAAATTGGTGAAAATAAAGAAGAGATTTCTAAGGAGGAAGATAAAGAAGAAAAATTTAAACCGGAAATTCTTAAATTTATTCCATCTATTAAATTCCCTCCTGAAGTGGAATTAAAGCCTATACCATTCTATTTAAAATATGCATTTTTAGTGGAAGGTAAAACTTTACCTGTTATAATTGTTGCGGATTTAATGGAAGAACAAGAGTCAAATTTGTTAAAGGTATTATTGACACATAGAGAAGCGATAGGTTGGTCCTTAGCAGACTTGAAAGGTATTAGTCCATCTATTGTATGCATAGAATTTATTTAGAAGAAGGTAGCAAACCTTCTAGAGAACGTCAAAGAAGACTTAACCCTCATATGGAAGAAGTAGTTAGAAAAGAAGTGCTTAAACTTCTTGATGAGGGTATAACTTACCCGATATCTGATAGTAAATGGGTTAGTCCAGTCCAAGTAGTTCCAAAGAAATCAGGAATTATTGTTATTAAGAATGAGAAAGATGAGTTAGTTCCCACACGAACTATTACTGGCTATAGGATGTGCATTGATTTGAGAAAACTAAATGTGACAACAAGGAAAGATCACTTTCCCTTGCCTTTGATTGACCAAATCCTTGAAAGATTAGCTGGCCATGAGTACTATTGTTTTCTTGATGGTTTTTCTGGATATAATCATATTCCACTTGCGTCGGAAGATCAAGAGAAAACCACATTTACATGTCCCTTTGGTACCTTTGCGGTTAGGAGAATGCCCTTTGGACTATGTAATTCCCCAGCTACTTTTCAAAGATGCATGATTTCTATATTTTCTGATCTAGTTGAAAGATGTGTGGAAGTATTTATGGATGATTTCTCAATGTTCGGAAATTCTTTTGATCATTGTCTAGAAAATCTAACATCAGTTCTGAAAAGATGTTGCGAAACTAATTTGACCCTAAGTTGGGAGAAAAGCTATTTCATGGTTAAACTTGGGATAGTTTTAGGTCACGTTGTGTCTAACAAAGGAATTGAAGTTGATAAAGCCAAAATTGAAGTTATATCACAATTACCTCCCCCAACTTCAGTCAAGGTGTTAGAAGTTTTCTAGGACATGCATGATTTTACAGAAGATTTATAAAAGATTTTTCCAAAATCTGTAAACTTTTATGTAATCTTTTGGCAAAAGATACCGAATTTATTTTTGACCAAGAATAGTTAAACGCATTTAATTTGTTAAAAGAACAATTAACATCAGCTCCTATTTTAACCAGCCCTGATTGGTCTCTCCCTTTCGAAATCATGTGCGATGTGTCAGATTTCGCAATTGGAGCTGTGTTAGGACAAAGGATAGACAAGAAACCTCATGTGATTAATTATGCGAGTAGGACGTTGAATGATGCACAACTCAATTATACAACCACTAAAAAAGAATTTTTAGCAGTTGTGTTTGCACTAGAAAAATTTAGGTCCTATTTGTTAGATTCAAAAGTTATAATATTCTCAGACCATGCAGCCCTAAAATATATTTTGAGTAAGAAGGAGGCAAAGCCTAGACTCATTAGATGGATGTTATTATTGCATGAATTTGACATTACGATGAAAGATAAAAAGGGAACAGAAAACGTTGTAGTCGACCACTTGTCTAGGTTGGAATTTTTACCCTTACTTGAACGTCAATTTCTTGATAATAAAATCCCTATGAATGAAGATTTCCCTGGTGAGAAACTATTAGCAGTTAAAAATTTTGAACCATAGTATGCAGATTTTGTGAATTAACATGTAGCAGATATCATTAATCCTGATTTTGATTTTTATCAAAGAAAGAAATTTTTAACTGATGCAAAACAGTATTTTTGGGAAGAACCATATTTATTCAAAATATGTTCAGAATCCATAATTAGAAGTTGTATTCCAGAACAAGAGCAACAAAGTATCATGGCATTCTGTCATGAATACTCTTGTGGTGGTCATTTTAGTGGCAGCAAAACTGCTAGGAAAATCATGCAATCTGGTTTATATTGGTCTATTGTTTTTAGGGACTCTGAAGTATTTTGCAAAACATGCGATAAATGCCAAAGGACTAGGGGAATTAGTAAAAGGAATGAGATGCCCTTGCATAATAATTTAGTTGTTGAAAATTTTTATGTTTGGGGTGTTGTTTTTATAGGACCTTTTCCAGTCTCTAATAGTTGTGAATATATTTTAGTTGTTGTTGATTATGTGTCCAAATGGATAGAAGCCATAGTCACTCGAAATAATGATGGCCAAACTGTTGTCAAGTTTTTGGACGATTTATTCTCTCGGTATGGAGTATCGAAGGCAGTAATTAGTGATCAAGAAACACATTTCACTAATCGGTTGTTGAATGCTAGCCTTAGAAAACATGGTATAACTCACAAGCTAGATACACCATATCATCCTCAGACTTCTGGCCAAGTAGAAGTTAGCAATAGACAGATAAAAGCAGTTTTAGAAAAGACTGTTAGACCAAATCGTAAAGATTGGGAACCAAAACTTAAAGATGTTCTTTGGGCATATCGCACTGTGTATAAAACCCCAATTGGAATGAGTCCATATTGGATGGTATACGATAAAACATGTCATTTACCAGTAGAAATTGAACATAAAGCCTATTGGGCCATCAAAGCTCTTAATTTTGATCTCGTTTTAGCCGGTGAAGAAAGACTTTTTCAGTTAAATGAGTTAGAAGAGCATAGGTTAAATTCGTATGAGAATACAAAAATCTATAAAGAAAAGACCAAAAGATACCATAATATGGGAATTTCTAAAAAGATGTTCCGTTCAGGACTGAAAGTGCTTCTTTTTAATTCTAAACTTAGATTATTTCCAGGTAAGTTAAAATCAAAATGGTCAGGTCCTTTCATTATAGTACGAATTTACCCACATGGAGCTGTCGATATTAAGAATCCAAAGACTAATGAAATATTTAAGGTTAATGGTCACCGATTCAAACAATACTTTGAACCTATGTCAGTAGAGAGAACAATCGAACTCATTCGTCTCTCTGACACCGAACCCCCAAGAGAATAGGATTGCAGTTGGGTCGAGCCAAAGACGTTAAACAAGTGCGTTAGGTGGGAGGCAACCCACTATGATGAAATTTTATTTGCTTTCTTAGTGTAATTTAAATATGTTGTTCTCCATCTTATTTGATTATGTGTATTTTAATTAAATGTTCACTAGTATTGACATAATTCAAGTTTGGGGGAGAAAAGCATCTTAGTGTTGTATTTATATGTTTCTAATATTTTAGTTTAGAAGTTTGTGCAGAATTTTCAGAGTGCAGGAAAGAAACAGACTTAACGGAACATAACGGAAGGACCAAAACGAAAACTGCCAAAAATCTTTGAAGCAGCTCACAAGGCACACAATATGTGGACCTTGCGGACGCAAGGCCTAAAACATCTTGCGACTGCAAGACCCTATTAATGGTCATTAACGTGTGACTCATGCGGCGGCAAGCCCAAAGATCCTTGCCCCCGCAAGCCTGCTGTAGACACCCCAATTTTGTACCCCTGGTATGTAACTCTGGCATGTAATATCAAGACCTGTTAAAACTTAACAAATGTCAAGTTACAAGAGTTAAAAATGCAAAAGACAAAGCAAGATGCGCAAAACAATGAAATGCAGGGGGCCAAAGTGCCAAAAAAAGGACTAAAGATCAAAAGTTGGCGCCACCCACACTCAAAGTCGGGGCAGCGCCCAGTTCATCCATGGGAGGCGCCATGTTTGTGCTACAGTAGCTCCCAAACTGCTACAGTGTGCTCTGAACTTAATGCATTGTGCAAATTATTCAGCATGCTGTACAAGGAATTGAAGCACACATGAAAAATTGTAATCCCTGATGAGTCCTCTTCTCGGCCTATAAATAAAGCTTTTGGGGTGCGCTATCAACACACCTTTTATTCCCCAACAACTCTCCGCGTAGCTGTTACGCTGGAGAAATAGAGAGCGAACTGAGATAGTGAGCGATCTTCCTATAAAGCCTCGAAACCCTATCAAATCTCCTCCATACTTAAATCTAACCGGTCAAAGTAAGCCTTAGCCTCCCAACTAGGTTTCCACCCTATTTCCCCGGTCCAAAAACCTCGAAAAAAGAAGTTGCTCTGCCCGAGTGAAAAAGCCAAAACCACCAAAAATAAGTCGTTACTCTGCCCAAACCGCAGCAGCAACACTATAAAAAAGTCTCCCCCTCTCAAGAACGACAGAGCGAGCACACCACGCTCTAAAAGGTAAAGCCTTTAAGGGCATTTATTTTATAAAAGTTCTTTTCAAATCTGGCCCAATGAAAAAAATATAAGCCGTTGCGCTGCCTGGATTTAGTTAGGAAATACTATTTAAAAGAGCCGTTATTATGGCCAGATATTTTTAAATATATTTGTAATTATTGTAAAGAAACGGCTGCAAATTCGTAAATAATGTAGCCACGTATGTATTTGTTTTTATTTCTTGTCTTTTAATGCTTCATTTATTTGCTAAATAAATATAACAAAAAACATACTTTAGCCAAAAACCGCTTTTGATACCGAAAGGGCGAGTTGGGTGCCTAGCACCTTCCGAACTTGTAACTTAGCCTCCGAACCCGTTTTTGCAATCTCTGGTTTTTTTTCTTTTTTTTTGTTTTTCTTTATTTCTTCCTCAAAATAAAGATGGCGACCCTATAAAACATTTTGGATTCAGTGGTGCTTCGCAACATCCTTTCTTGCACTTTTCCGTTTTCCCCTAAAAAAGGGAGAATGAGAATGAAAGGGTGATGTATTCTTATATCCTGATATCCCCTAAAAAAGGGATAACTTGATATAGAAAACTCAAAGCACTCATAGTGATCCGAAATAGGCCATCAGGCTATTTTCATAAAATCCATAGTGGGGCCTCGTAACACTCCTTTCTTGCACTTTTCCATTTTCCCCTAAAAAAGGGAGAATGTGAATGAATGGGTGATGTATTCCTATATCTTGGTATCCCCTAAAAAAAGGGATAACTTGATATAGAAAACTCAAAGCTCCCATATTGGACCAAAAATTCACTAAAGTTACCGAGGCGTACTCAAGCGCGTTATTTTAGACAACACTCCTCTCGCACTTTTAATTTTGTCTTCTCCTAAACAATGGAGGATGGAATGAGAGCAGTGGTGTCCTGCATCCGCACGTAGGCGCACCCCTATCCAAGGGGGCGCGGGCGCAGTCCTGGGAACCCACAGTGGCGACTCTGCTGGGGAGATCGTTTTAATTTTAAATAAAAATGGAGGGCTAGACTCATTTTAAAAAATCTTTTTTTGTTTTTCTTTGTTTCTGGCTAAAGTATGCTTGTTATATTAATTTATGCATTTGAATATTGTGTTCCTATACATCCGTGTCTATATTTGTGGATATGACCTTCCATCTTGCAGCGGTTTCCTTCCAGTAACTGTTACAGGTATGTTTAAAAATATGTATTTTTTTAAAAAAAAGGGTAATATATATATATATATATATATATATATATATATTTATATATATACACAATATATATTTGCAATAAATTTCCGGGCAGCACAATAAAAGGGCCGGGGCTTTATTTTTAATATTGCTTCATTTTCGGCTCTATATTATTATTTTGTTCTGTTTATTATTTTTATTCCGCAAAAATATGTGTATATTTGCATTCATTCTGTCATTTTATTTTGGGGATTAGGACCAATTTGTAATTAATAGGAATAGATAGATTCCCCGCTTTTCTTTCTATTTCTTAATGTGATTGGCTTGCTTGCTTGTACTCAAACTAGAAAAGCCGAGAAAATCCACAAATAACAACAAGACATGTCATATCTGCTTTATTATATGTTTTTATATCTAAAAAAAAAGAAGATTTTACTGCTTTTTAGCTACCGCATACACGCGTACGCATGTAAATATATTCCGAACTGCTGCCCTACATCATGGCCAGCCTACCCTCTGCATAAGCATTCATTAGAATGTATATAGATTTTCAGGACACTTCAAAGACCGACCGGTTTTTGCATCTTTGAATCGTGGGTTAGCCCCTGTGAAAAAATGATGGAAAAAAATGACGAAAAAAATGGAAAAGAAAAAGATAAAAAAAATGATGAAAAATGTGCAAGTCAAAAAATAAATAAATAAATAAAAATGCACAAGAAAAAAAATAAATAAATAAAAATGCACAAGAAAAAAAATAAATACACAGGGATTGATTTATTATTCTCTGATGATCGACCTAGACCATTTCGAATTGTGGATCCTGAAAAGAGTATAGGCCCTTCGCCTAGGATCAGTCTGATCTTGGGGAGTCGAAAGAGAGGTGAAATATGTTGGTCCTATACTCTAGAGAAAGAATCTACTGTTCTAGGAAAAGTCCTGGGACAGTCAAAATAAAGCAGGTGCTTATCCGGTCAATTGTAGGGAAAATAAATAATAATAATAAAAATACTAATAAAGGCACGTTGTACTCCAAGCCCAGAAAGCCTTCAGCCGACCTTTCTGATACCTCCAAACCCATTTTCCTCAGAAACCTGGCCCGAATTTGGAAAGGCAGAGATAATACTGGCTAGTTGATACGGGAAATAATCGTAAATCGATCGAGGGTATCGGTCGATCGGATAAGGGCGAATCGCGGATGGTGCAGTCCAGAAGCAATATGGCGGCGAAAGTGAGCAGTCCGCTATGGGTATAGATACAGGGGCTCCAAGGTACGCTCCGACTCCAGCAATGCAGTAGTGGCTAGACTAAAATATGAATGCACGAAATGATCACTTGCTAAGCCAAATAACAAGTCTTATGCAAGGTCCAAAGCCCAGTGGTGATGTAATCTCTTCCCCTACAGCTCCCCAATAAGCATCAACCTCCCATGTGCCTCCAAACCCAATTTCCCAACCAAACACTAACCCCCCAAACACTGCCACTACCCCAAATCCAAACCCTCCACCAAGTCCCTATTACCCAAATGTCAACCCTTACCCATCCTATCTTCCATACCCTTTCCCAAGCACCAACATACCCTAGAGCCCAAATGACCTCCCTTTTCCCATAACCAACCCACTCCAGAATAGCCCTCATATGGACCCACAAAGCTATAACCCGCCAGGCCAAGTTACTACCTACTTACCTTTCAATGATCCTGGCCGCCAAACTGAAACCGCTAATAATCCACCAACCCAAAATCCTTATCCTGCCCAAAATCTCTATCCAACTCAAAATCCGTATCACGCCTGAGAACCTTTATCCGACTCAAAATCACGGTCCCGCCCAAAATCCTTACCGATACCGGCGAAATTAACCTAACCTTCCCTAATCCTGCCAGTATATACCAAAAGCCAACTCCCCCAGCCACCAAAATGGAGGCCGACATGGAAAACATGAAAAGCATGATGCTCAAACTTCTCAACAAAGGGGAATTTTCTATGCGGGCACTAGCATTGCAACCTTCAGCAATGCTACCTTCAAAATTCAAAATGCTTGCCATAGAAAAATTTGATGGGACTAGATGCCCTATATCTCATTTAAAATCTTATTCCACTGGCATGCAGTCAAGGGGAGCTAGCTTTGAGGCTATGGCTTCCAATTTTCACCTCACCCTAATAGGGGCTGCCAAGCAATGGCTAATGTTGTCCGAAAGTAGCACCATGAGTACTTGGGACCAAATAGCTGAAGGGTTCCTTGAAAGGTACAAGGACAACACTAGCCCTGAAAATAAAAGGGACCTTGAGTCGTGCACCCAAAGGGAAAAAGAAACATGTGCTGAGTTTGCGATCGGTGGAAAGAAAGTTGGCCCGCATATTCGGCAGGACTGATCGGTTGAGTCTTCCAGGATGTTCATTAAAAATCTCCAACCCACATACCTGGAACATATGCGGTATCTCCCCCATAGCAATTTTAAAGAAATAGTGGAGATAGGCACCCGTATTTATGAAGATATACGGACTGGGCAACTAAAAGTCAATACGCCTCCTAGCTCTTTCCGTTATTCTAAAGGAAAGGCAGCCGCACCAGCGCCAGCCGTCAATATGGTAGGAAATGCTCCAGCCACTTTTCCTACCCAAAACTATGGCACTGTTCCATGGGTCATACGGATCGGACAGGTCTGTCAACACAGTCAGAGGGAATAATGGCCCAAGCAGAAATTTCAGAAATCAGAACAGAGTGAACCGGTATTATGATGAACTGCAAGCTCCCCAATCTGTAATACTGCAAGGGCTAATGGCACAGGGAGTGCTAAAGCCTTTGGAAAACTATAAGCCACCGAACCCCCTACCCAGGACTTGGAATTATGCCCTGTACTGTGAATACCATCATTGCTGCAGTGGTCACCTCACTGATAAATTCTATGTACTCAAAGATGCTATCCAGGACCTAATAGATGATAAGGTTATTGAAAAACCTCCTCCCAGACCAAATATAATCAATAACCCTCTACCTCAAATCAATATGATTGAGGTAGATGAAAAAATTTGTGTACCCTAGTTCGAAATAAATAAACACCCATTACCATATATCCTTGTTCCTTTTTCTCCATCTCTATCATAAAAGAGCCTAGCTGCAATATGCTCTCTTGGGACACTATCCTGGGTAGCTAAAATACTTGTAATATTGAAAAAAGCCACTTGGGTCGGTGGGGATGTTAGCCACCTTACCCGATCTGGTCGAGCCTACCAGCCAAACCTGGAAAGAGGTGAGCACTCTGGCAAAAACCAAGAAACAGATACTGGGCTTAAGCGGTGGAAGATACTTTGTTAGCTCAAATGAAGAAAACTCAGGCTAACATATCCATCTGGGGCTTGCTTTGTGCTTCTAAAACCCACCGTGATACGCTGGCTAAGTCTTTAAGTCAGGCAGTCATTCCTATTGAAACCTCCCCAAATGAGCTTACACAAATGATCGGGAACATTCACTTTGGAAATGTCATAATGTTTATTGATCTTGATCTGCCAAGGGAAGGAACCAACCACATTGATGCTCTCCATATCATTGTGGGAATTTTGGAAAAACGGGTTCCCCGAGTTCTGATAGACAATGGGTCTTCTTTGAATGTATGTCCCGCTAACACGCTGACCAAATTGGGAACAAAACTATCAGAGCTTGCTCCTTCATCGCAAACAGTAAGGGCATATGACAACACTAGTCGATGTGTCCTAGGGGTGGTCACCCTAATGCTGACTATTGGGCCATTAAACATGCCGGTTAAGTTCAAAGTCCTGGGCATACCAGCCACTTTTAGTTTGTTGCTAGGACGCCTTTGGATCCATGGGGTAAAGGGGGTAGCCTCTTCATTGCACCAACGTGTCAAATTCATACACGATGACCACATAGTAATTATTTTGCCTGATATGATTGTGGAAAATAAAGAAAGCGGGGATATCCCAATCCTCGAAATAGAGCATGAAGACACGGGTATATTTCTTAGTGGATTTGAGGTTATCCCCCAAGCTGTGGTCAACGCCATTGAATACGGGCGAGAAACTGACATCACCAAAAAGAAAACCACCTCCCTAGGAAACATGGTCCCTCTAAACATGTTTTAGAAAATGAATTATATGCGTAGTCTAGGTCTCGGCAGAAATCAGCAAGGACTTGTTAATTTAGTCCAAAATGAACTTAAGGAATGTATCCCTCCTTTTGGTCTAGGATACACGCCTATTCCAGCTGAAATAGCTATAGTCATGAAACAAAAACGTGAGAAAAGCTAAGAAAGGCAGAAAGAGAAAAGCGTCCTTATAAATATCCCCCTCTCCAACCATATAGAAAAACCTTAAATGGTTACTTTGTAAGAAAAGGCGAGACAAAAGCCTATCTCATGTTTCCTGAGCCCTGGCTAGATCAGAATGGGAAAAGACGCCCTAGTTGGGAGATCTTTGAAGATGTCAGTTTTCTCATAGATAAGATGGAACAGGTTACCTTGGAGCCCCGTAGCACTGCATATAAGACTGTCACGATTGAAAATACTTGGTCTATAGACCAAGATGATTATGCTTTGGCCCTATTAGATGACGACGGTTTAGGAGACAGCTTCCTGGGTATGATAGACGGAGGCACTTATTATGAAAAGCTCCCTGCTGAGTTTGAGCCTATTACTAATAAGCCTCTGCAGAACTGGTATACCACGACCGGCCCACTTTTAACGCCTACAGATCTGGTGGACCGCTTCGGATATAATATTTCCCCTTCTTCCCCTATCTTTACGGATTGGTCATCTACCGATCCGCTCCCTAAAGTTGAGGATCTCAAACCCCAGGTCCTCAACAATGTAAATAACCCTGTACAGTTTGTTTTTAATGATTATCTAAATGTCTTTGCTTATTCCTTAGTTGCACCTACGTTAAAAGACGCATGCATTAAATAATAATGATAATGAGTCATTTGATAAAATGGACCCAAAAGATAAAAATTATTTTCTTGAGCTTGTAAAGTCAGTTGAGCACCAGGAACAACATCATTCATCAGCAGCAACTGAAGACATGTCCATTATCAATCTAGGGCTGAACAATGAAATCAAAGAAATCAAAATCCGCAGCTACCTACAAGGCTCTGAAAGAGTAGCACTCATTGATCTCCTCAAAGAGTTAGTGGACATATTTGCATGGTCCTACGAAGACATGCCCGGGCTAGACCCAGCCATAGTCGAACACCGAATTCCCATATATCCAGATGCTCGGCCAAATAGTTACGCGTCAAATTCATTCGGGTAGTTGAATACCCGACCTGGCTATCCAACATAGTGACCGTTCCCAAGCCCAACGGGAAGGTCCGGATCTGCGTAGACTTTCGCGACCTCAACAAAGCATCGCCCAAAGATGACTTCCCTTTACCCAATATTGATATTGTGGTAGACGTCGTCGCTGCTCCTAAAATTAGGTCCTTCGTCGACGGCATGCTGGGCTACAATCAAATTAAAATGGCAATAGAGGACCAGGAGAAGACCTCGTTCACTACTCCCTGGGGAACTTATTGTTATAATGTCATGCCATTTGGGCTAAAAAATGCCGGAGCTACTTATCAAAGGGCTGCCACCACCCTCTTTCATGACATGATCCATAAGGAGATCGAGGTCTCTGTCGATGACATGATCGTGCACTCCAGCGATGCCAACGGTGCCCATATCAAAGTTCTTCGAAAGGTTGAGGAAGCACCAGATGAAGCTGAACCCCACCAAATGCACATTTGGGGTAACTAAAGGCAAGGTTCTTGGATTCTTGGTGACCGAGCAGGGCATCGAGATCGAGCCAGCCAAGATTAAAGCCATCATAGACATGCCACGGCCAAAAACTCCAACCGAAGTCAAAGGCTTCCTAGGCCGATTGCAGTATATCAGTCGATTCATCAGACAGCTGACGTTTATATGTGAGCCCCTCTTCAAACTCTTAAAAAATAATACTGACCAAGTCTGAGACGAGAAGTGCCAGCTAGCCTTCGAAAAAATAAAGGCCTACCTTACCAACCCACCTGTGCTAGCTCCGCCCCATATACATAAACCTTTCCTCATATATTTAACCGTCACAGACACGTCAGTAGGGGCTATGCTCGCCCAAGAGAAAGAAAATTCCTACATTGAAAATGCCATATATTTCATAAGTAGGAAACTGCAAGGAAGTGAGCTAAACTATTCAGCACTAGAAAAAAGCTGCACCGGCCTAGGCTGGGCCACTCAAAGGCTCAAAACTTATCTGCAAGGACGGTCCATCAAGCTCATATCCAGGATGGACCCTATAAAGTACATCTTCGGCAAGCCATCACTTTCCAGCCGATTGGCTAAGTGGTCATTTCTTCTCAACGAGTTTGACATAACCTACGTCACACTCAAATCTATCAAAGGCAACGTGATTGCAGACCACTTAGCCGATCTGCCCTTAAAAACAGAAGATGCAACTGAGCCTGACTTCCCAGATGAAGGTGTCTTGGAAATCACTAACCATGACACCAGCTGGCAGATGTTCTTTGATGGAGCCGCAAATAAAAGAGCCTTCGGCATAGGAATTTTGCTAATCGATCGGGCCGATTCCCACACTCCACTGGCCATAAGATTGGAGTTCAAATGCTCGAATAATACGACGGAATATGAGGCCTGTATTGCTGGCCTAGAAGAAGCTCTCCAAAGGGGAGCCAAAGATCTCGAAGTATATGGAGACTCTGCCTTGATCATAAACCAAGTCGGAGGGAAATGGAGGACCTAAGATCCCTGGCTGCAACTTTATCATGCCAGGCTGACAGCACTTGCCGCCAAATTTGATTCTATCTCGTTTCATTATTTGCCGCGAGATAGAAATCAATTTGTCGATGCCTTAGCCACTCTAGCATCGCTAGTCCAAATTCTCGCAGAAACCCAAGTTCAACCATTTATAGTTGGGAAATGGGTCACCCCGGCATACTTCTTCAAAATTAATGCAGCCCCTGAAGCAGATCAAGCGCATTGGTACACTGATATCATAAATTTGCTTCAGAAAGGAATCTATTCTCCCGGCCTGGACAAAAGAGGGAAAGTCTCCCTGTGAAGGTGGGCCTCACAATTTGTACTCAGCGGTGGCAGCCTATATAAAAGGCACTATCAAGGCCTTAACTTAGTATGCGTCGATCAGGCCAAAGCTGAGCAAATCATGAATCAAATGAATGGTGGTACCTGCGGGCCCCACATGAATGGCCATATGATGTCCAAGAAAATTATCCGACAGGGGTATTATTGGAGTACACTTGAAACCGGCTGTATTCGGTGGGTACGCCATTGTGACAAGTGCCAACGCTTTGCCAATCTGCAGCATGTGCCCCCGCACGTCTTATATAACTCCACAGCCCCCTGGCCCTTCTCAACGTGGGGAATCGACGTTATAGGTCAAATTCACCCAAAGGGATCCAATGGCCACGAATATGTCCTGGTAGCCGTCGATTATTTTACGAAGTGGGTGGAGGTCTCTTCCTACAAAATCCTGAATGCTCGAAAGGTGTCTGAATTCATCCGGACCAATATCATATATCGGTACGGAGTGCCTTTGGAGATAATCTCCGACAACGGCACGTATTTTGAAGGGGACGTGAACCGTCTACTTGACGAGTTCAAAATCCAAAGGCATAAATCCTCCCCCTATCGGCCACAAGCCAACGGTGCCGTTGAAGCAGCCAACAAAACACTGGAAAACATTATCAGAAAAATGGCTGATACAGGAAGAGACTGGCCATAAAAATTGCCGCTAGCCCTCTGGGGCTATCACACTTCCGTCCGCACACCCACCGGGGCTACCCCTTATTCCTTGGCATATGGCATGGAGGCAGTGCTGCCTATTGAGGTTGAAATTCCATCATTAAGAGTAATGATGGAATCTGGCATAGCAGAAGTTGACTGGGTCAAAGGGCGATTTGAAGAAATAGCCCTAATCGACGAACGGCGCTTGCTAGCCCTAGAGCATACCCGGGCATATCAAAGGTGGATAGCCCGAGCCTTCAATAAAAAAGTCAAAGGCCGCGACATCCAAGTCAGGGATCTCGTGCTTCGAGAAAAACCCCCTAGTTATGTTGATACTAGGGGAAAGTGGAAATCCCCTTGGATGAGACCATATGTCGTCAAAGAAATCCGGTCAGGAGGTGTCGTACTCCTCACGAACCAAGAAGGAGAAGATCTCGTTTCAAATTCTTCAATCTCGACAAGCTCAAAAAAGTATTATGCTTGAGCTAATCTATCCGGGTGTACTTCCTCCCCTGCTAGGTCGAAACCCGAAAGGGCGGCCTAGGCAAAAGTTAGAGTAAATAAAACAAAAAAGGAGACAAAAAGGAGAAATAAGGGCTCGCTAGGTCAAAAACCCGAAAGGACAGCCTAGGCAAAAATTAGAGCATAAGAAAACAAATAAGGAGAAAAAGGGAAGGAATGCACTTTCCAAATCCTTAGCATCCGACCTCCGGTCTTCAGCATACAGGGGGCTCGATCGACTGACAAAAGAAAAAGAAAAACCACGACAAAAAGCTCGCATTAAAACACTAAAAAATAATGTTACAGGTCCTAAGGTGCAAGTTAGGAATAATTGCTAAAGAAATTTAGATTGTGCATTATTTTCCTGTAAATATTATTCTGCTACTTCTACCCCCTTTTGTTCCCCCCAATATTCCTTCATTTGCAGCTTAAGCCCCGGCAGCCCATCAGCCTCAAGGCTGGCCCGCCTACTGGGCTATATATACTCATTCTGCGAGGCGCAGAAGAAGCTCTAGTCTTATCCGCATGAGAGCCCCCGGAAGTGTCCTCTTCTTCATCATCAGCATCCCCATTCTCCTGAACGGCTGTATTACTCGGACCGGCCCCACCGTTCCTAAGGGCGGTGCCCCATCCAGTCTGAGGGGGAGGGACAGCCTCCTCTGGCTCCCAAGGATCATGCTGCCTGCTTACATTGCTCAGTCGAGGAGGTTCGTTGCCATCATTCCTGAAGGCGGGGCCCCATCCAATCTGAGGGGGAGGAACAACCACTTCTAGTTCCCAAAGGTTGTGATGCCTGCTTGCATTGCTTAGCCGAGGGGGCGCATTGCTAGGACCTGCTGTGCTTAGTCCAGGAGCTGTCTGGGCACCAAGATTGTGCACCCGCCTAAATTACTCTTGTAAGGCCTGGGGGACAACTAGCCCCGAACTATCAATGTCCTCGCCTATTTCCATTAGGCGAGCATCTATGCCACTAGAGATGTGATGCCTCAACAGCGCCTCACCCACGCCTCGATGTGGAAGACCCTCAAAGAACCACTCATGATCCACCGACGCATACTGGAGAGGAGCATATAATCAAAAAAATAAATAGGCCACCTACAGCCTATCAAAATCCCGCTGCCACATTTCCTGGATGTCGGTGCCCAGGTCCCTGTTATTATCCAACTCCATAAACACAGGACGGGTCGAGTCAGGGATAAGCTGCTCTCTCTCAAATTGACGCAAGATCCTGTCTGCTCTATAAAAAGAAGTCCGCTCGATGCCCAGCAAGACAACCTGACTATATCTTGCGGAATACATGATAAAGCGCCGACCGCCAAAGGGTCGATCACCTGATTATATCCATGGATCCCCTCTAAAAAGCTCTCAACCCAGTCATACTCCGAATAATTGGTCTGAGGGAAATGACCACGAGAGCCATAGAGCCCTGGATCATACATTACTCCTGACGGTACGGGGCCCATCACCCAAAGAAAGTGCTCTTCCAGCCACATGTGAATCAAAATGGGGCTGCCGGTAGGGAATAGCTCATCACCACCTGCAAAAGCATCCAGGCCCACCAAAGTCTCTGCCAAAATCACCGCGATAATATTCATCCGGCGATCCCGTACCTGCAATGCAAGGTCCACTACCCGCACATCGATAAATCCGGGTTAACCTACCAAAAAGTATCTCCCTACCAGGCAAAGGAAAAGTGCTGAAACCGATGCCTCAAATATTCCACGTCATCCTCCCTGAACTCTGTAAAGGCTCCAGGAAGGACGGTCAAATCAAAACTTACTCCGTTGTAAAAGCCCGAAGTAGCGAGGCGAGTGGTGCGAAACATCTCCCTAATTGCCATGTATGGACGCCTCCGAGGGGAAGGCACAACAATAAGGCGAGAAGGTGTCATCCCCAACATTGTACAAAACTCCTCAAAGGCAGGGCACATTTCGTTCATGCCAAAATTGAAGAGGTGGTCTTGAGGCGACTGTAACCTGAAGCTCCCTCAAAGATGTCCCAGTTTATAATGATGTTCCTCCAGGACAGCAGGCACCTATATCCAAAAATATGTTCAAACCAGTCGCGTACGTCCGACCGAAGGGAGAGGATCCAAAAATCCAGAGCATTTTCATAGATCTCTATCTCCAACGCTGTGTGAACTGGTGCGGCCATTTGGGAAAAATAAAACGCTTATCTGATGAGAGAAAGATTAGCTGGGCAAAAGAACGAGCTCAAACGAAAGTAAAAGCGAAAGAAGAGGCAGTTAGCGTGAAAAATTATGCTGCCTGGGGCCTCCGTTTTATACATAAATTTAAAGAAACGGACGAATCCTCGCAAACAGTGGCATACAATGGCTGAAAAGGATTGCACAAAAGAAGGAACTAGGCTCCACCCATGCTCAAACCAGGCTCGGCGCCCACTTCATGTATGGGTGGCGCCAGCTTTGCCATTCCCGCCTCAAACTCCCAGATCCTGTCTCGCCGACCGTCGATGTCGCCCTTGTCTGATCACGAAGAAAATTAAGGAGGCTATGAAAGATAGCTTGGTAAAAATTATATGCCCAAACACAGGAGGAGGCGGCTGCCTCTTCCTCCCCGCATATCACCAGAAAAGCCCTCTTGAGCCCAAAGGTGTATTCTTTTAAAATCTGTTTCTAAGATGCAGCATGCCATTACCATTAGACATCGGTATAGTTTTATTTTCTGCATGCATTTTGAGTCCGCATTTTATTTCTCGCATCATATAAAATTATATTGCATTACATAATAAATGTTGGTACATATTTTTGGTACAAATAAATAAAAAACAAAAAAAAGAGAAAGGAAAAAACTAATGTGTGCAGGTAAAAAGAGCTAATAATCACAGGAAGCTCTGCCCCTGTCAAAACCACCTCCCATAACTTTTTTTTTTTTTAGGAAACAGGGACGGCACCTTGCAAAAATATATAAAAAGAAAAGAAAAATACAATTTGGAGGGGGACAACCTGCCTAACCCTAAATCAAGGGAGGGCAAAGGAGCCTGACCTCGAAGAAAAAACAGAACAAACAATTCATCTACGACCTGGCCGAAACGTGGTAAACCCATGGTTATCCAAAGCAATTAGGCTTTTGGCCTTACCAGGGAGCTCCGTAAGAGAATTCAAAATTTTAAACTCCCTATGACTGTACGCAAAACTGGCCAAATAATCCGCCACCCTATTCTGTTCTCGAAAGACATGAGACAACCGGAAAAAGCGAGAAAGGCTACTGCATCTTCTGAGGTCATAAGTATATTGCCAAGGAGCTCCATGCTTATTCAGCAACACCTTCATAGCTACCAAAGAATTTGATTCCACGTCCACATTAGCCAACCCCAAAGAGTGACACAACTGCAAACCATCACTAAGAGCCACAATCTCAGCCCGCATGTTGGTTCCGGAGCCATAAAAATAGCAGAAAGCAGCCACGAAAGATCCATTATCATCGCGAATAATCCCTCCACCCAAACAAACACCATCCCGAGCCAATCCATCCATATTATGCTTATATCTGCCCGAAGAGGGAGGAAACCATCTAAGCCATTTTCCTTGCAGAACACCAATACGCTGAACAGGAATTGCAGCAGCCATCAAAACCGATTCAGATTTACTAGAGATTTGAGATTTCGGTTTATAGATTAAAGCCATATCTCTAAGACCAACCAAAACCCGAGAAAAAATCTTGTCCACCATCATTGGAATTCCCTCAAAATATGCAGCACATCTAGCCTTCCAAATCTCCCAGCACATGTACATGAAAGCTCCAAGATGACAAGCCACAGATTGACGATGGAGAGAGCCCTTAGACCAAAAGCCGAACAGTTGAGACAAACTAGAAACATTACAGTGCACTCCAAAAGTCCCAGCAAGACGAGACCAGAGAGCTTGAGCCGATTCAGACTGAACAAATAGATGATGAGCAGATTCTTGGCACGGATTAACGAAACAGCACACACATTTGGAGACCACCTGAATGTGTCTCGACTGAATGTTGAGATCAACCGGAATAGCATTATGAAGCAGCTTCCACAAAAAACAACTAATTTTAAGAGGAATCCATGGTTGCCAAAACAAAATTGCCCAGCCAATAACAGGATGTTTGAGACGGAAATGATCCCAAAAGCTAGCAACTGTAAAATCTCCCGACGACGAAAGAGTAGAAATTAACTTATCTGGCATCTCATCAACACAACCAATCTTTTTAATTTTATCATGAAGGTCTACATCCACCAGCGGGGCTAGCTCCTCAAAATTAATTAAACCATCACGAACAGATAGATTTCGATCCATAGGAAGGGGGCCACCTAAACGAACACCACACCAATTGGAATCCCAAAAAGAAATGAGGCCATGCCCAACAATCCAGCGACTACACTGCTGAACCCTCCACATTTGACCCATTATAGCTTTCCAAGGTCTCGAAGCAGCCATAGGAATATTACAACCCGAATCTCCCTCATATTTGATCCAACAAAACCGAGCCCAAAGGCTTGTTCCTTGCATGGCACTCCAAGCCAATTTGGAATGCAAAGATTCCATGATATCTAAGAGAGATTTAATGCCCAAACCCCCTTCCTTAAAGGGTCTGCAAATCTTTCCCCAAGCAAGCCAACGGATGCGCGAATCCCCATTTGATCCCCATAAAAAATTAGCCATTTTCATCTCAATGCGATGAAGAACCGATGAAGGAAACGGAATTGCAGCCAAGGGATATATCGGAATGCTACAAAGGACGGACTTAACAAGGGTAAGTTTAGCTCCTAAAGACAGAAGACGAGCTCTCCACCCATTAATGCGCTTAGAAATCCGATTCTCATAATCCTCAAAATAACTTCTTCGAGTTCGACCCTTAAAAAGAGGAAGACCAAGATACTTCATAGGCCACACTCTATGAGAACATCTAGACCACTCTCCAATCTGAGCTATCTTCCTACCCGAACATCTTTTAGAGACAAAAAAATCCACTCTTTTGAATATTAACAAGCTGCCCCGAACTCCGCTCATAACACGCCAAGACTTTACGTAAACCCATAATAGAGGATTTCCCCGCGTTGCAAAAAAAAAGCATGTCATCAGCATATAGAAGGTGCGAAATAACAATATCCCCACTGCCATGATGAAACCGCAATCCCCCTTCTGACAAATTTCTATTGATATTATAAGTTAAAACTTCCTGGGCCAAAATAAACAACAACGAAGATAAAGGATCGCCCTATCGAAACCACGATGAGATTTAAAAAAATTAAAGTTCTCCCCATTTATACGTAACGAATACCAAACACTGCTAATGAGATTTAGAATTAAACTACAAACCTCATTACTAAAACCATGAGCACCCAAGGCCCGAACCAGGAAGTTCCACTCTAAACGATGGTACGCCTTAGACATGTCCAATTTGAAAACTACATTACCACCTCTGACCTTTTTATCTATCCTTTGGACCATTTCATGAGCCAAAAGGATATTTTCCTGAATACTCCTTCCTTTAACGAAACCAGCTTGCTCATGCGAAATCAGACGAGGGAGGAGTCGAGACATCCGAGTAGCTAAGATGCGCAATATGATTTTACATGAAAAGTTGCAAAGACTTATAGGCCTTAAATCCCCGAACCCATTTGGCTCAGAAACTTTGGGAATTAAAACCAAAGCTGTGGAAACCATACCCCTATTGCCATTGAAAAATCCACGAACTGCACCACAGACCTTTGGCTTAATGATCTCCCAACATCCCTGATAAAACCAGCCTGTAAATCCATCCGTCCCTGGCGCACTATCTGGATTTAACAGCATCCCAAACTTCTTCTTCCGATGGCTGAGAACTAAGATTATTGTTTTCCTCCATTGTGACTGCATTCGGGAAGCCATTAAATAAAGATTCATCCACCATGTGATTAGACGAAGAATAAACTGAGGAAAAATAATCCACTGCCAAAGGCCCTATCTTCGTAATGTCATCACTAACTGTTCCATCATCCAGGTGAATTCAAACAGAATTATGGTTAATCCTGTCTTTAATACTTGTGTGAAAGAAGGCTGAATTCCTATCCCCATCCCTCAACTACTGCTGGCGAGATTTCGATTCAAGCAGCTCCTCGTCCCACTTTAGAATCTGCCATAGGTATTTACGAGAAGCTTCCAGAGAATCCATAACAGCCGAATCCCCCCCTGCTAAACATCAATCTCCAATCGAAGAATTTCATCTTGCACACGTTCTATGTTACGTTGAACGTGGCCAAAAACGTTCCAGTTCCACGTTTTGCGAGCACCGCGGAGCAGCTGCAATTTCCTAAACAAAACATCCATTGCAGAACCTTCAACATGAACTTGCCATTGATTCCTTACAAAGGTTAGAAAATATGGATGATCCAACCAGATTCGTTGAAACTTAAACCCACCACCTTTTTTAGTATTATCCCGAAGATCTAACAACAAGGGCGCATGATCTGAGTTTGACCTTGCTAGATGTAGAACCCGCAATCTAGGACACAAAGATTTAAAAAGACCATTTATTAAAATTCTATCCAGCCTTTTCCAGATTCTATGCCCATCCCCTTGGTTGTTACACCACGTAAATCGACTACCCTCGTAGCCCGCATCATCTTTTTTTTTTTTTTTTTTTTTAAAGCGAAGCGGAAACCACAAGATATTATTAAAAATACCACAAGAATAAAAAGGAGGGGGACAACCAGCCTGGCCCACAGACGGGAGGACAAAGGAGCCTTACCTCTACCAACAAATAACAAAACCAACTCATCTGCGATAGCTAAACAGACCCATATTATCATATCTAAAAGCTTGACGCACGGAAACTAGAAACTGGGAACTGTAGACATATGTCATATACGTAGAAGTGAAGTGAGCAATCTCTGCCAGCTTGTCAGCAACACCATTAACCTCTCTGTACACATGCCGGATAGAATATGACCCCAATAACTCCTTACAATCATGTAACTCATAATCATACTACCAAGGAAATCGCTGCTGGCCTGAAAGACCCCGAGCTGCCACCGAGGAATCTGTTTCAACACACACACGCCCCAAACCAAGACGCCGACATAATAAAAGACCGTCACGTAAAGCACAGATCTCCGCAAAAGTATTAGTACCTTGCCCATAAACTGAAGAAAATGCACAGATCAAGTTTCCTTGATGATTTCGAATGATGCCTCCCCCAGTACAAAACCCATTTCTAGTAGAACCATCAGTATTCAATTTAAAATCATTCCAAGGAGGAGTTTCCCATCTAATCCATTTACCTCGACGAAAAGGAATAGGACTAATCGGAATCCAGTGAGCTTGAAGACCCAGTATACCAACCGAACAGGATGCCAACTTCGGCTTATATACACTCATGAAGTCACGTAAACCCGACCAAACTGTTTGCAAAACCACCTCTCCTTTCATAGGAACATTATCATACACAGCTCTACACCTAGCCTTCCACAACTCCCAACAACCAAGCATGACTACGCCAACCTTGCAAGCCCCAAGCTGATGATTCACCGAGACCCTATCCATCCATATAGAAAATAGGTGATGTAAAGAGACATACCTATCAATCAATGAGAAACATCGAGCCAAATTTGACCAGACCAGCCTAGCCGTTTCCGAGAACAAAAACAAGTGATCTATGCTTTCTCTATCGTGATTCTGAGAACAGCATACGCATTTGGAGACAATTGCAATGTTCTTAGAATGAAGACACAGATCCACCGGAAGAGCCCTATAATTAAGCTTCCAAATAAAACCGCTAATCTTTGGGGAATCCAACGCTGCCAGAACTTTACAAGCCACGGCTGTCTGGGCCAAATAAAACGAGTATGCTGCCAATGAGCCGATACCGAAAACTGGCCAGTTTTAGTATGTTGATAGACTAAAACATCTTCCCTGGTATCATTAAGTCGAACCCTTCTAATCAGAGCCTGATTATCCTCGGAGATAAGGTGATAAAACTGATCCAACTGAGGAAGCGCATCCCTGACACGAAGCTGAAGATCGATTGGCTTCGGACCCTCAAGAACAACTCCACACCAATTGCTGCCCCAGAATGAAATGTCACCTCTACCAACCAGCCATCTGCTACAACTTTTCACCTCATCCAAGTGTCGATAAATTGCTCTACCCACCTGAGACATAAGTCTAGGATTAAAAGTATCACTTGCGCCATATTTTGAATGAGAAAAGCGCGCCCAGATTCCTTTTCCTTGAAGAATTGCCCATGCAAGCTTAGCCTGTAATGAATTCATAACATCATTAAGAGAACGGAGGCCGAGACCACCCTCCGCAATAGGTCGACAGACTGTGCCCCAGGCAACCCAATGAGTACGACTATCCCCGTTATTACTCCAAAGAAACGCAGCCATCGCGGATTCAATACGGGCTAAAATTTTCTTAGGCACGCGAACAACTGATAAAAGGTATATCGGAATACTGTTGAGGACAGACCGAAGAAGGGTTATTTTACCCCCAAAAGATAGCAAGTTTGCTTTCCAACCGTCAATTTTGTGCAAAATTTTAGACACCAAATTCTCAAAGTAAGCTACTTTAATTCGGCCGTGAAAAGAGGAATACCGAGGTACATCATAGGAAAATGTTTATGGGCACATTCTGACCAAGTGGTGATATTCCTAATTTGACGAATCTCGACGAATTCAATCAGGCCGTGAGACATAAAAACCACTTTTCTCTAAATTTATCATCTGCCCCGAAGCATCTTCATAATCACTAAGCAATTTGCGCAAGGCAAGAACAAATCATCGGCATATAACAAGTGAGAAATTATGAAACCCCCTCGCCCATGAGAATACGGAAGTAACTGACCAGAATCAACTTTGGACTTGATATTGTGTGTGAGAACTTCCTGAGCAATAATAAATAGCAACGGAGATAACGGGTCCCCTTGTCGAACACCCCTAGTCGACTTGAAGAATCCAAAGCTGTCGCCATTAACACGAATCGAATACCACACATTGTTCAACAGCCTGATAAACATATCACAAACTGCTTCATTAAAACCACAGCCCTGGCAGGCTCGAATAAGAAAGTCCCATTCAAGCCTATCATAAGCTTTGGACATGTCAAATTTAAAGATTACATTCCCTCCTCTAGCACGCATGTTAATCCGATGGACAAGCTCATGCGCCAGAACAACATTTTCCTGAATGCTCCTGCCCTTAACAAATCCCGATTGTTCTAACGATATCACCTTAGGTAAAATTCTGGCCAGCCTGGTAGCAATGATCTTGGAGATAACCTTACCAGCAAAAGGACATAGACTGATAGGACGATAATCCCCCAAACCCGTAGGAGTATCCACTTTCGGAATTAGCACAATAGAAGTAGTTGTTAGCCCTCTATGCATCTCCTTTCCTCGAAAGAAAGCCTGAATCGCAGCCACAAAATCCTCTTTAATAACCTCCCAGCATGTACTAAAAAACCAACCTGTAAAGCCATCTATTCCCGGGGCACTATTAGGATTTAAATCCTGTATAGCTGCCCAAATTTCAGACTCCATCGGCATAACCTCCATACTCTCATTATCCTGATTGGTGACTGTTTTCGGAAAATGCTGGAACATTGCCTCATCCACCCGATGATCAGTCGTAGCAAATAAATTGGCAAAGAAATGTTCAGCTCTATCCCCAATCAACTTATTATCGGTACACCAAGAACCATCAGAGTTCTGAAGTTTGATGTTGTTTCGGTACTGCCTATCCTTGAGACTAGCGTGAAAAAAGCTAGTGTTTCTGTCTCCATCTTGCAACCAATGTTGACGGGCTTTCTGCTGGACCAATTCTGCATCCCATCGCACCAGTTGAGCCAAAACTAACTTGGCCGAATTCAATTCAGCAATCACATTATCACCTCCTTGTTGCTGACACATGTCTTCCAAAAATTGAACTCTATCCTGTTGTTGAGCTAGTTTACGATGAACGTTGCCGAACACCTCCCAATTCCATCTTTTCAACTCTTTCCGTAAAAAATGTAGCTTCCTATGTAAAACCTCCATTTCATTCCCTACAACTGGCCTGCTCCACTGGTTTTTCACAAAGCCCATAAAACTCGGATGGTCCACCCACATTCGCTGAAATCGAAATTGACTTTTCGGCTTAGCAACAAAAGGGAAGCCCACAAGTAAAGGCGCATGATCAGACATAACACGACCCAGATGATCAACTGTAATACGAGAGTATTTGGCCGAATAAAAACCATTGATTAACACCCTGTCAATCCGTTGCCATATTCTGGTACCATCCTCGTGATTATTACACCAAGTATATTTGCTACCCTCATAACCTGCATCACCAAGACCCGCGGAAATCATAAAATCATTAAAATCTTGCATACCTTGAAAATCATATCCAACTCCTCCAAGTTTCTCATCTATGTTGGCAATGATGTTAAAGTCACCTCCGACCAACCACGGATCCGATAAATTAGTAGCAACAATAGACAGATCTCGCCATAAGTTTTGTCTTTCGAACCTCGCATGCAAAGATAAACAAAGGAAGCTAGCATATTATTATCGTTCCCATCTTCAAGGTAACCGTAATTTGTTGTTTAGATGCAGTGACTAAATCGACTTCAATACGATCATCCCACATGAGCCAAATGTGATTGTTGACAGGATTTTGATGCATATATTTGTTATATTTCAAACGCTTTGCAATTCTATGAAGACGGTCTCCAGAAATCTTCGGCTCCAACAGAACACATAAAACCGGTTTATGTTGCCCAAGTAACACCTTGACATAATCCATTGTGTCTTTATTGCTAATACCCCGAACATTCCATATAAGAATCGTCATAAAAAACTATTGCGTTGATTGAACCTCCGAGGCCTGAGCCTTAGTACTCTTCGCCCTTGTCAGACGTATATTATCACGAACATATCTATTTTGTTTCGCCTTCTTACCAAGCTTATGACAATAATTCTGAAAATCCCTAACCTCCTCGCCCTCCGGATCCAAATCCGTAACGTTATCAAGAGAAGCCACTCGAGTTAGTTTGGGAGCCTTCGGCTGTTTAGGCATATCAGAAGATTTCGCTCCTTTGGGTAATGTCTCAATGTTAGCCCCATTATCATCTAGATGTGCCAAGAGATCAAAAGGATTCTCCGAAGTGATGTCCCTATCCGGCAACTCGTGCCCATGCACAGCATTATTATTTGGAGGTGACTCAAACTCCTGTTCATTAACCTTGGATGAATCCATAGCGGCTTGCCCTCCCTTTGTAGCCGTGGGAGAATCCAAATTACAATTGGAAACATCCTCTTTGCTCTCACCGGAGCATGGCAATTTCTCCTTCTCAGTATGAATCGGACTAGCCGAAACGTGACCCTCTTTCAAAATATCCGAGCTCAAGTCGGTATCTAGTTTTGTCACCCTAGGGGAAGCCACAACATCAATAATCTCTGGTTCAATACCGCGACCCTGAGTGTCCTTTGCATGGGATGTGGAACCATTATGGGGATTTTTCAGAATCTTGACAGGCTGCCACTGACGTTGTGGAATCGATGCCCCAACTGCAGGATCAACCGAAGGCCCCGACTCATCTCCAGGATTCAAATGTGTTTTCGGTTGGTGCTGCATGCCATCTCCCCGGTAACCCTTATCCTCCTGACTCCGGACCTTGGTAGGATGCTCTTTATGCCGTTTGCGACATTCCATTGCCAAATGCCCCAAAAGACCACATCCAGAACAATATGCAATGTTACCTTCAAATTCAAGGCTTTGCCAAAAGCCATCGTCTTTGGATGTACCCAACCACATACGGGAAGGAAGCCGCTTGGAGACATCCACCTCTACACAAATTCGGGCAAACATAGGATGCGTTAAAGCGAGGGTCTTATCGTCTACACGTAAAAAATTCCCGAGCCCATTGCCTATACGTTGTAAATACGAAGCATTGAAGAAAGACAAAGGTAGATGGTGTAATCGAACCCATACTGCCACCAAAGTGCTATCCCTCCGATAGGCAAAATCCGGGGTCCATCTAAAGGACCGAAACATACACCTCTGAATCATGTTAGATTCTTTTGAGAGCGCCCTAATCAAATCCTCGGACGAAGACAGATGCACCATCACATGCCTCGGATCAAGTAAGCCAAGAACAAAATCCCCATGAAGTCGCCAAGACTGGGCGATGTGATCGTGAATGACATGCAGCGATGGTCTCCCCATTGAAAACTTAAGAATAATGGTATTATTAAACTGAGCATGAGCAGCCTCCATCTCCACCTGAGAAAATAACACTCCTGGTTCATTCTCCACCAGAACAGCCTGTCGAGGTGGGATAGGAAGATCACGTAACACCGCAGATTTGGCCGGATGTATACATTGCGTTTCCCCCTTACTCTTCACCGCCTCTGCAAAAGATTTGGGAGTAGAAGGATTTCCAGGCTCCTTATCCTCCACGCCCATTTCTTCCACCACCGGCGGAGAAGCCCCCGGCAGCTGTGTATCAGGCGGCATGCAACCCTAGCCGCAAACCCTAAAAAGGAAGAAAATTAATTAAGAAGTTGCTTTTTGCTTAAAAAATCAAGGGAAGTGGGCGGCTGTCAGAGGGGTGTGGGGGGGGTAAATAAATTTTTTTTTTTTACTCCTGGACATGGGAAGGGATCGAACCTGAGACCTCACACCTTGTGAAGCCCCATGTCTACCACTGGGCCACCCCCTTAGGGGTTTTGAGTACTAATATATGTTTTTGGTGAGTTTTGTAAGTTTCAGGATTGTTCGTGAAAATACGCGAAACTCCAGGGTTTTAAGTGCAAATTACAAAGAAAGAAAAATTGAAGAAAATAAAGTCTGTCAATCTGGACACCTTGCGGACGCAAGGTGCCTCAGACCTTGCGACCGCAAGGTAGGCAGTATCGGTCCCTGAAGCTAGCAATCGAAGAGCCAAGAAGCACACACACTGGAGACCTTGCGGACGCAAGGTATCCAGCACCTTGCGACCGCAAGGTAGGCAGAATGCGCAAAATTCGGGTTTTCACACAGTCATTCGATTCAATCACAACTCCCAAGTATATATAGAAGTCAGATGCCGAGCCTAAGCATAAGGAGGACGGCTGGAAGCTCTCTTTACATAGATTTTAGGTAGTTTTAGATTGTATAACATAATTAGGTTTTGTAATTTCAAGTATTGAAGATCAAATCATGTCTTCCATCATCTTCATGTGCTGTTCATCGTCTATGATGAACTAAATCATCCCTAATCTAGGAGGTGGGAGGTAACTTGTATCGAATTTATGTTTTGATTCTTATATATATGTCTATTCAATGCTTGTTGATTGTGTTGTTTATCAATCCCTCTATTATTTTGCTTTGAACAAATGAATGTAATCGCAAATAATAAAGGCTTAGAGGTGCGGATACCTGCATGACCAAGTGCATATGTCGTACATAATCGGCTCACCAACACAATAAATTGGACCTATCGAAGCACGAGAGTGATAAGTTAGGACCAGGTTCTTACATGATCTAGGTGACAGATAGATCATAAATCTAGGTGACAACTAGATTACTGTTCCTGTGCTTTGGATATGGAATGGATGAATTTTATGGGAGGAGATCGAACCAATTGTTCAACAGACCATATCTATTTTTAGTGAACGAACCCAAGACATTGAATGACATTATTATGAATTGAACATAAAGGAGATATAAGTGAAACCCAGAATCCTAGATTTCCACTCACCATAAGATCTTCATATCTGTTATTACTGTCTAATTAGTTAACATCTATAACTAGTAAATTAGAGTAGAATTAAACATAAAAACCCCCCTTAGGTTAATAATTTGCTATCTATAACCGCACTGTTCGTGATCACTTGTCTCTGTGGGTTCGACCCTTGCTTCCGAGTCTATTCTATAATAGTCTTGTACACTTGCAAGGAAATAGATAAAATAAAACATCGATCAGCTATGCATCATATTCTTGTGCATATCTTGTTGAAGTGAAATAGGTGTTATAAACTTTATAAAACTATTCTAATCAATCCATAATTATGACTGGTGTGGGTGCATGAAGAATTTGGAGAAAAGTAAAAGTTTCGCCAAATTAAGTAGATTCCAGAGGGATCTACAGACTAACTATGCGGTTCATTGCACTAATCTCCTCATTGACCACGACTAGCACTACCACACCTAGACTCGAGAATGAATATTTTGAATTAAAATTTTTTATATATATTTTTTTAAGAAATTTGGAGATGATGACGATGACACAATCGATGATGGGTCCCCATAGGAGGAACCCACGAGTATCCAAAATGAGTGTATTCTGGTCAAGGCAACAACTCCGAAAATAAGAAAAAATAAAAACAGGAAAAATAGGGTGAAGAGTTAAATGGTCATCGTATAAAGAAATTTTTCTTCACCCTAACGACATAGCCCAACTCCATTCCTCGTTAGGCTAGGACCTGCTAAGACTAAAAGTTTTAAATCCCCCCCAAACTTAATTTCTATTTTGTCCTCAAAATAGAGGAACATATGAGAGGATTGATGGGGTAGGACAAATATCAAAAGGACGTAGCAGATCCATCTAACGAACGAGGATGGAACTTGGGCCTCGACTCACGGTGAGTCGGGCGGAAATAACGAATGAGGATGCAACTCGGGGATCGTGCCAGGAGGCAGCCCATAATAAGCGGAGACATTTTGTCCCACAGTGTTAAACCAACCAAATAGCCTCTCTTGGTCGGCACGAATTTGTGCCAACTGTTGAGATGCCATCTGGTTTTCTAGGACAACCTCTTCTAGCCTATTGGAGATCCCAACGAGCGGGTCCTCCTCCTCCTCTTCGGGTTCCTCCTCTTGAGGAACCCTCACTCTCGGCTGCTGGTGATGCTCAAACAAAATGGCCCTCGTAATGACCGGACCAGCCTTCAGCCTCTCCGCGTGTTTGGGCATTCTCACGCCTGCCCCCCTACACAAATCGGTAATCAAATGCGGGAACGCGAACCCCGCATTTGTCCTACCTCTAATAAGGGTCTTGATTTGGCCGTTGATCAAACGGCGACATCAATGGACCCACCTGGTCAAATGGTGTATGGTGTAGGTCAAGACAGCCCTCTCCCAATTCACCGTGTTTTGGTGACTTGAGGGCATGAGACGTCCGCAAACAAATTTATACACGGGCTTGGCCGTGTCTTGGAGGAAAGACTCTCTCATGGTGCGTGGTCCAAATGGTGGGTTACGGTTATAGGACCACTCCACACCAGGGAGAGCGATGGCAGCATTGACCACCTCGATAGGGATACGGGGGTTGAGGTGTGTGCTATAGTCATCGGCACCAGCCGCAAAGTTGGAGGTGCCGAAATAAGTGTTAATGCTTTGGGACGAAAAATTAACTACGATGCCCCTAACACTAATGGTGTCTAGCACACCCCCATCTATGCTAGTGTCGCCATTAGCATAGAATTCTCGGACAATAGGGACTACGGCATCCTTTGGCGGTGAATCTAACAAGAGCCCCCACCTATGAGCTATCAGATTGGGACCGACGCCAAAGTCTTCAGCCTTAAATCCCCTTTTGGGCACCAAGGACTTGGAGAGCTTAGCCCTATACCTTTCTGATGCCTCGTAGGACACGAATCGAGTTATGTCAAAATTATGCTCTTCCTCCTGAGCGGGTCCGGAGGATGAAGCGCCGGTATTTCTACGTTTACGGAACATTTTTGTTTGAAATAAAATTTAAAAACTAAAAATTTTAACAATTAAAATGTGTTTTAAAAAATTTTAAAATTAAAAAATTTATTCTAAGCATGCAAAATTTTTATCTACGTTAAAAACTATCTAGCACCCTAGCATGCAATTATTTTATGTATGAAATTAAAAAGGGTGTTAGTGTTACTTGATTGCAGCCTGAATAGAGTGAATGCAGCCGGAGTGGAGCTTGATCAGCGTCGGCAATGGAGTTCTTCTCTTCTTCCTTCAAAATCTTCAATTTTATGGGGTGTAATGGCGGATGGGAGAGATGGAAGATGAAGAGTTTTGAGGGAGAGAGAGAGATCTTGGAATATGTGCCGAAACTTTAGCCGATCTACCAGAATTTGAAGAGGTTGGGCGGAGCTGCTGCTGCTGCTTGCTGGGAAGGAGGAAGATTTCTGTGTGATTTTCAGAAGAAAACCCGGCAGCCTTTAAATACAGGGACCTTGTGGTCGCAAGGTCTGCCACACCTTGCCGCAAGGTGGGCGATCAAGCGATTGTGATTCTGGCGATTCCCCATGGATCGACGCACGAAATTCGCATTCTTGGGGACCTTGCGGTCGCAAGGTCCTTCACACTGCGTCGCAAGGTGGGCGAGTCTTCCTTCTTGTTTTCCTTTCAATACTTTACCGCAGTTTGCAGTTTAGCCCTTCCGTTAACTTCCGTTATGTCTTGGATATTTCCTGAATATAAAAACTAAACAACAATTCTAAACTAAAAATTATTAGTAACATATAAATACAACACTAAGATGTTTTTCTCCCCCAAACTTGAATTTTGACATATTTAATTTAAGATTAAATGTCCAAAAATTAAATTTAACGGAGAAAAACATATTTAAACTAACTATAAAAACTAAATTACATTCATCATAGTGGGTTGCCTCCCACTTAGCGCCTTTGTTTAACGTCTTTGGCTCGACCAAACTGCAAGCCTAATCTCGTGGTGGTTCATTGTCAGCCAAACGGATTAACTCAATTGTTCGTTCGACTGACATCGGCTCCAAATATGGCTTGAGTCGGTGTCCATTAACTTTAAAGACTTCATTATTTTTGGGGTTTTGAATATCAACAGCCCCATGAGGATAAATTCGTACAATTCTAAAAGGACCAGACCATTTAGATTTTAACTTTCCTGGGAATAACCTTAACCTAGAGTTAAAAAGTAATACTTTCATACCTGGATGAAGCATTTTGTTGGCTAACCCCATGTCATGATATTTCATGGTCTTTTCTTTATATGTCTTTGCATTCTCGTACGAATTTAACCTATGCTCTTCTAACTCATTTAACTTAAACAATCTTTCTTCTCCGGCCAATGTTAGATCTAAATTCAATTCTTTAACAGCCCAATAGGCTTTATGCTCAATTTCAACTGGTAAATGGCAAGCTTTGCCATATACCATTCTATATGGGCTCATTCCTATGGGTGTCTTAAAAGCAGTTCGGTATGCCCATAAAGCATCCTTGAGTTTAGATTCCCAATCTTTACGATTAGGCCTATTGCTTACTTCTACTTGTCCGGATGTTTGTGGATGATAAGGTGTAGCTAACTTGTGAGTTACACCATGCTTTCTAAGAACATTGTTTAACAACTTATTGGTAAAATGAGTTCCCTGGTCACTTATTATGGCCTTAGGGACTCCATATCTAGCAAATAAATCTTCTACAAACTTGACTACTGTTTTTCCATCATTAGTCTTGGTTGCTACTGCTTCTATCCATTTAGAAACATAATCAACTGCTACTAAAATATATTCGCAATTATTTGACACAAGGAAGGGACCCATAAAATCAATACCCCAAACATCAAAAATTTCAACTACTAAATTAACATGTAAGGGCATCTCGTTTCTCTTTCCTATACCACTGTTCTTTGACATTTGTCACATGTTCTATAAAGCAGTTCACAATCTCTAAAAGCAGTAGGCCAATCTGACGACTTGATTGCAAAATTTTCGAGCGGTTTTGTTACCACTAAATGACCTCCACAAGAATATCCATGGCAAAATTCCATGATACCTTGTTGGTCTTTTTAGGAATACATCTTCTTATTAAAGAATCGAGAACAAATTTTGTATAAATGAGGAGCTTCCCAAAAATAATTTTTAGTTTCCGCCAAAAACTTCTTCTTTTCGTAATGATCAAAATCGGATTAATGATATCGGACACATAGTAGTTGACAAAATCGGCATACCAAGGGTCGAGAATCTTTAATGGCTAAGAGTTGTTCATCGGGGAAAATTGTCATTTATGGGGATAGGATCATCAAGAAATTGACGTTCAAGCAAGGGTGAAAATTCTAACCTAGACAAATGGTCGGCTACGACATTCTCGGTTCCTTTTTATCCTTGATAGTAATGTCAAATTCTTGTAACAATAACATCCATCTAATTAATCTTGGTTTAGCATCCTTCTTACTTAACGATATTTCAATGCGAGAATGATCGAGAAAAATTATCACCTTTGATCTAGAGATATGATCTAAATTTTTCTAAAGCATATACTCTTGCTAAAAATTCCTTTTCGGTAGTGGTATAATTCAATTGAGCATCATTTAGAGTTCTACTAGCATAATGGATCACATGAGGCTTTCTATCTACCCTTTGTCCTAACACGGCTCCAATCGCAAAATCGATGCATCACACATGATTTCAAAAGGAAGTGACCAATCGGGGCCGGATAAAATTAGGCGATAGTTAACTTTTCTTTTAATAAATTAAAAGCTTCTAAACATTCTTTATCAAAAATAAATTATGTATCTTTTGCTAGCAAATTACATAGAGGTTTCTGATTTTGGAAAAATCTTTTATAAATCTTCGGTAAAAACCGGCATGGCCAAGAAAACTTGAACTCCTTTAAGCGAAGTGGGAGGGGTAGTTGTGAAATAACTTCGATTTTAGCTTTGTCAACTTCAATGCCTTTATTTGAAACAACATGCCCTAAGACAATTCCATGTTTTACCATGAAGTGACTTTTCTCCCAACTTAAAGTTAAATTAGTTTCGCGACATCTTTTTAGAGACGGATGTAAGGTTTTCTAAACAGATGATCAAAAGAATTTCCAAAAGCGAAAAATCGTCCATGAAAACTTCTACGCATCTTTCAACTAAATCGAGAATATAGAAATCATGCATCTTTGAAAAGTAGGCGGTGCATTACACAATCCAAAGGCATTCTCCTAAAAGCAAAAGTACCAAAGGGACATGTAAAAGTTGTTTTCTCTTGGTCTTCGGGTGCAACGAGGGATCGATTATATCGAGAAAAACCATCAAGAAAGCAATAATATTCATGACCGGCTAGTCTTTCAAGAATTTGGTCAATAAATGGCAAAGGAAAGTGATCTTTCCTAGTTGCCGCATTTAATTTCATAAATCGATACACATTCTATAACCGGTTATAGTCCTTGTAGGGACTAATTCATCTTTCTCATTTTTAACAACGGTAATTCGACTTTTTAGGAACTACTTGGACAGGACTAACCCATTTACTATCTGATATAGGGTAAATTATACCCGCATCTAAGAGCTTAAGAACTTCTTTCCTAACAGCTTCTTCCATGTGTGGGTTAAGTCTTCTTTGTCTTTCTCTTGAAGGTTTACTACCTTCTTCTAAATGTATTTTATGCATGCACATAGAGGGACTAATTCCTTTTAAGTCGACTAAAGACCATCCTAAAGCTTCTCTATGTGTCCATAAAACTTTTAACAAACTAGCTTCTTGTTTTTCCGTTAAATTAAATTTGCTATAATAACGAGGCAAAGTGTTACCTTCCCTAAAATGCATATTTTAAATGGGATGGTAATGGCTTTAATTCTTCGACTTTGGGAGAATTAATGGATGGCATATATTCGGAATTTTCTACTTTAATAGTTTCTTTTATTTTAGCCTCATTATTCTCTTCTTGCTTTTCTTCCTTATTTTCTTCCTCAATATTTTCTATCTCAATTTCTTCAAAGAGAGATTTTAGAATCTCTACTTCATCATCTTTGATTTCATAACTTTCTTCTACTACTTTTTCTGACTTATCAGAATTATTTTCTGATTTTATTTCTTTACCTTCTTCATCTTTCTTTTTACTAGCTTCTAACTTTTCTTTCTCTAATCTTTCCTCTTCTTCTATTTCTCTTTCAATTTCCTCAATGTCAATTTTTATGGGAGGGATAGGGCTATCATCATAGACAATAAATCTATCTCTCTCATAATCTTCCTCTTCTTCAAAAGTTTCGGTTGATAATTTTCAATCTCATCTATTGAAAAACAGGCACTTATGTCACTAGGTCTATTCATAGCATCAAACACGAAATTTCAACGGTTTCACCTAGGGCGACATTGTGAGTTTACCATTTTTCACATTAATCATTGTATTGGCGGTTGCCATAAATGGTGCGCCTAACAATATTGGGACTTCATTATTGGTGCATATCTTCCTTTCCATCTCTAGAACCACAAAGTCAAGCTGGTATGATTAATTTATCAACTTTGAACTAGGATATCTTCCACTATACCCAAAGGATATTTAAGCGGCGATCGGCTAATTGCAATTGCATAGTAGTGGGTTTTAGTTCTCCTAAACCTAATTGCGTTTATAGACCGCGAAAGGCATCAAATTAATACTTGCTCCTAAATCTAGCATTGCTTTCATCTTTTTAGAGCTTCCCAAGGAGACTTGGATATTAAAGCTACCGGGTCTTTCAACTTAGGTGGTAATTCGGGTTGTAAAAGCAGGCGGCGTTTTCGAAACAACAATCTTTTCATTGTTTTCAAACTTGTGCTTCTTAGAGTGAAGATCTTTGAAAAACTTTGCATAAGCTGGAATATTTTTAATAACATTAAGCAAAGGTAAATTAACATTTACTTTGGATAACATATTATAAATTTCCGAAAATTGTTTGTCCATTCGGTTTTTCATAAGTCTTCTTGGAAAGCGGAATTGGAGGAACATAGGGTGGTGGAGCCACATAAGGTTCCTCTTCTTCTTGATCCAACTCTTTTCAACTTCAATTGTATTTCTTTATTTTGAATTTCTTTTTCTTTTTCTTGTTCCTTATTTGGAACATCTACTTCTACTTCTACTTCTTTTCTACCTTCTACCTCTTGATTACTTAAGTCATTAATCTCTTTATTACTATCACTATCTTTTTCGATTTCTTTTTCTATTACTTTTTCAAAATTTTCTATTGTAGCAGGCATATTAGAAGAAGGATCAGGATCACTTACCTCTTCACCTATCACCTTACCGCTTCGCAAGACGGTGATTGACTTGGCTTGCTCAGTTTGACTAGGGAACTTCCCTTCTTCTCTTTTATCTCGAGAACTTTCAATGTGTTTCTTTAGATTTTCAATTTCTTCAAGCATGTACTTCATCAAAGCCGCTTGACCTTTACTAGCTACTTCTTGCTTGGGAACTTCTTCAATTCTCAATTGATTTTGATTTGGCAAGCTGGAGGTGGAGGTTGTGGTGGTTGAGGTTGGAATTGTTGAGGTTGCAAAGGCTTATTTCCTCCCCAAGAAAAGTTAGGATGATTCCTCCAACCAGGATTATATGTATTTGAATAGGGATCATTCCTTGGCCTTTGAGGGTACATATTCATAGCATTAGCTTTGTTCGAGAATACATAGCACTTGACGGACAAAAATTAGTAGCATGAGAATATAATCCACATAAAGCACATGCTTCTTGAATTTGCCAATTTTCAAATTGAGCTTGTGTATTTGAATTATCTTGCAATTGATATAGGCTCCTATTTTTACCTCTAGCACTTTTACGTTGGGAATTAATACTTAGCATCTCAAATAATTCTTCTAGTGCTTACGGTGTCATTCTATTAATAGAACCACCATGCACTATCAACCATAGTTTGTAAGCTGGCGAAAGACCATGATAAAATTGAAGCACTAACACATGTTGAGCCAAATTATGATGAGGACACATAATAAGAGCGATTTTTAAATCTATCCCATGACTCATGGAATGTTTCACAGTTCATTTTGGAATGACATGATTTGTTTTCTATACTCGTAAGAGATGCATGTTTGTAAAATTTGCTCATAAACAAATCATATAATTGTGCCCAAGTATAAACACTATTTGGTGTTAGGTTCATAAACCATCTCTTTGCCAATTCTTTTAATGCACTGGGAAAATATTTCATTTTGATTTGATCTTCAGTCAACCCTCCTAAAGGAAAAGTACTCATCATTTATTCATATTCTCTTAAGAAATGGGGCATCTTCATGAAAAGATGGTATGGCATTAAAATAATGTCCCATTTTAACATCAAAATAAAATAATGTCCTTTTAACTCAAAATTCCTAACAAAGATCGCAAGACTAGACATGGCATGTCACAACATTTAATGAAGGTCTACTAAAGTCATTAATAGTTCTTTGATTTACCACTACTTCCATATTTCTTCTTCTAGTCATTCTTCTTTGATTCTTTGATTCCTATTGGTGGGTCAACTAGGTTTTCGAGATTATTGTTATTTTCGATTATTGTTATTTTCTTCCATTGTAGGATCAACCGAGAGGATCCTCTTGATTCAATTGGTCTTGATTATCAGGCTCGAAAGCTAGATTTTCAAAAACTTCTTGATATCTTCTAACAATATTTATATCTTGATTTAAGTCTACCAATTTAGGATTTAAAGATCTACGATCGTGTATAAAAATAAATTAAAGCAATTTAAAAACAACTAACTATTAAAATAAATTAAAATCTTTTTGTATTTTTATTTTTATGAAAACTGAAAATTAAACTAAAAACTAAATTAAATTAAAAACTACGCTACCAACAAACTAACTACGTAGCTGTCCCCGCAACGGCGCCAGCTTGTCCCAAAACTTGATCGATGTTTTAATTAATCTTTTTCCTTGCAAGTGAACAAGACTATTATAGAATAGTATTGGAAGCAAGGGTCGAACCGAGACAAGTGATCACGAGCGAGTGCAATTATCGATAGCAGATTATTAACCTAAGGGGGTTTTTATGTTTAATTCTACTCTAAACTACTAGTTATAGATGTTTAACTAATTAGACAGTAATAACAGATATGAAGATCTTATGGGTGGTGGAAATCTAGGATTCTGGGTTTCACTTATATCTCCTTTATGTTCAATTCAGAATAATGTCATTCAATTTCTTGGCTTCGTTCACTAAAAATAGATATGTCTGTTGAACAATTGGTTCAGCCTCCATCCCATAAAATTCATCCATTCTATATCCTAAGCACAGAACTATCAATCTAGCGTCACCTAGATTTATGATCTATCGTCACCTAGATCATGTAAGAACCTGGTCTTAACTTATCACTCTCGTGCATCGATAGGTCCAATTTATTGTGTTGGTGAGTCAGTGTACGACATATGTACTTGGTCATGCAGTTATCTGCACCTCTAAGCCTATATTATTTGCGATTACATTCATTTGTTCAAAGCAAAATAATATAGGGGTTGATAAACAACACAATCAACAAGCATGGAATGAACATATATAAAAGAATCAAAACATAAATTCGATACAAGTTACCTCCCACCTCCTAGATTATGGATGATTTAGTTGATCGGATACATGATTTGATCTTCGATACTTGGAATTACAGGATCTAACTATGTTATACAATCTAAAAACTACCTAAAATCTATTAAAGAGAGCTTCCAGCCGTCCTCCTTATACTTTGGCTCGGCCTCTGGCTTCTATATATACTCGGGAGTTGTAATCGGATTGAATGACTGTGTGAAAATCGGAATAGGTCGCATTCTGCCCACCTTACGGTCGCAAGGTCTTTGCTCGATGTGTCCTTGGAAATCTTGACTTGAGCCCTTTTCTACCCGTACTTATATTTTCTGCTGGAACTCTTAAAGGTTTTCAAAACTACTCCTAAAGTTTTTAAAAGGCTATTCACCCCCATCTTGCTAATTTTACATCAACTGCTGAAAACTTATATTTTCTGCTGGAACTCTTAAAGGTTTTCAAAACTACTCCTAAAGTTTTTAAAAGGCTATTCAACTCCCCCCCATCTAGCCTTATTTCGTTGCCAACTAGACTTACAAGGTGTGACAAGAGTGCAAAGGAATTTTTACAAACTTTGAGAAAGTCAGCTAGAAAATTTGAATCAAGAAAGATAAATGTTCACAATCAATTGAAAGTTGTATACTACAATCATCGGTTGCTAGAAAACAAATCGGGTGATGTCTGTAACGCCCCAAACTCGATACCGACACTGAGGTCCCATAATATGACCACATCACCATCAATCAATTCTTAAAATCATAAAAAATTTTGAAACACATATTAAATAAACATTAATATATCTAGTTGTGGTTAAAAGACAACCACCAATTATCCGAACAAAATCCAAGACAAAACTAACTCAAATCTATTAAACTTTTAAAGTACAAATGAATTATTAAATGTCCAAAATTTCTTGACAATCTTCATTCGTCTACTCGAAATAACTCATCTAACTGAGCTAATTTTTACTTGGAAGAGAAAATAAGAAAGGGTGAGCGAACAATGCTCAGGAAGTTCATATTCAACTCCTTTGGTTACTAAGGAGGAGTTAACCGAAATAAATCAAAGGTTTCAAAATTGAAAGTTCAAATATCCATAATGCGAAAGTCAAATAGTCAAAGTTCAAATATTCAAATTTCAAATATATTTTCAGGATTCCAAGTGAAGGATAAAGATACAACAAATGACTCGAGTAATCCAATTGTCACCAACCGTCCCATACTAGATCGCAACAATGAATGACTCAGATATATATTTAGGATTCCAAATGAAAGATAATGACGTAAAAGATGACTCGAATTCTCCAATTGTCGCCAGCCGTCTCATACCAGATGGAGACAACTGACAACTCACAGATACCAAGATCACCTAAGTGGTCAATGACCGATTTGAACGATGTTCGAAAAGTGCAAAGGACCCATAAGGGTAAAGTGTCAAAGGGGTATATCCGGATTACCAACCACATATTTAGTGGTTTAAAGTGTGTCGAAGGGTCACATTAACGTGTGACTAGGTTTGAACACCCCAATTTCGTACCCCTGGTATGTAACATGACATGCAATATCAAGACCTGTAAAAACTTAACAAAAGTCATGTTATAAGGTTTAAAAATGCAAAAGAAAAGGGAAGATGCATAACCAATTAAATGCAAGGGGCCAAAGTGTCAAAAAGCATCATAAAAAAGACCCCTGGCGCCACCTACAGCTCTACCTGGTGCGGTGCCCACTCCTCCTATGGGTGGCGGCCAACAGTGCTTCCAGCACTGTAGCACTTTGCTTTTGGCACAACTCTCTCAACGCATGGTACAAATCGGTGAAGCACAGAAGATAATACTTAATGACGAAGGAGTCCCCATCTCGACCTATAAATAGAAGGCCCCGGCTTCAGTGAATTCACTCCAGACTTAACGTACACAGTTCACACACTGCGATCACGCAGTAAAGTTTTTCCCGCAGTGAGTTCTGAGAGACCGTTGTGAGAGTTCCCCTCCTTTAAGCCTTGAAGCTCCGTCAAATATCCTCTAAACATAAAACCAACTGATCAAAGTGAACCTTAGCCTCCCAGCTAGGATTCCACCCTATTTCCCCGGTCCAAAAATCCCAAAAAGAGCAGTTGCCCTGCCCGAATCCAAACGCCAAATCCACAAGAAGCAAGCAGTTGCTCTGCCCAATTTCCACCATCAGCAAGTAAACAACAGCAAAAAGCAAGCAGTTGCTCCGCCCATTTCCCGAGGCCTAAAAGCAACTTTCGGAAGCATTTACTCTACCCGAATCTCCGCAACACCAAAAGACTCCCTCTCTCGGAAGGACAGAGCGAGCGCACCCCACGCTCTTAAAGGTAAGCCTTTAAGAGATTTAATTTAAAAAGTGTTATTTTCAGCCGACTCGATGTAAAAATATATGCAGTTATACTACCCGGATTTCTATAGAAAATAGCACTAAAAAGAGCCATTATTATGGCCAAATATTCATAAATATATTTGTAATTCCTAGAAAGAAGCGGCTGCAAGTTTGTAATAATGTAGATACAGATATATATGTTTAAATGTTTTATTTCATTTGCTAAATAAATATAATAAAAAGTATATTTTAGCCAAAAACCGTTTTTGAAATCGAAAGGGCGAGTTGGGTGCCTAACACCTTCCCACCTCGTAACTTAGCCTCCGAACCCTTTACAAAATCTGGTTATTTTTTTTTTCTTTATTTCTCCTTAAAATAAAGATGGCGACTCTGTTACAACATTTTGGATCATAGTGAGGCAGGGTGTATTCCCACGCGCCTTCGCAACATCCTTTTTGCACTTTTAATTTTGTTTTCCCCTAAACAAGAGAAGATGGAATGAAAAGGGCGTTGCATTTTCTGTATCTTGTTTTCCTCTAAACAAGGGAGGATGAGATATGGAAAAACCCAAAGCACTCATAGTGATCCAAAATGAACCCAAGTCCACAATGAGGTCGGGTGTATTCCCACGTACTCTTGCAACATCCTTTTTGCACTTTTAATTTTGTTTTCCCCTAAACAAGGGAAGATGAAATGAAAAGGGTGATGCATTTTCTGCATCTTGTTTTCGCCTAAACAAGGGAGGATGAGATATGGAAAAATCCAAAGCACTCATAGTGGACTAAAGCACACTCAGTGACCGAGGCGTATTCAACGCGCTTTTGAAAACACTCTTTTTGAATTTTTAATTTCATTTTCCCCTAAACAAGGGAAGATGGAATGAAAAGAGTGATGTCTTCGCCGAATCTTGTGTTCTCCTAAAAAAGGGAGCGCGCGATCCGGGGAAATCTCCGGGGCACTCACACTAGGTACGTATATCAAAGGGTCACATGAACTTGTGATTGGTTGTTTAACTTAGTGATCAAGGTAGGCACTTTTAAAAAGATAAACAGTTTTTCAAACTCATGCATCAGCAATAATCAATTCATGTATCAAAATTGTATTTCACATGAGACTTTAACAAGTATGTGAGATTTAACGAAGAAGCATAATCATGAGTAAGAAATAACGTAATTCGACAGAGTTCAAAATCAAATACCGATACGAAATCGGCACACGCTTCAAAGGAAAAACATTTATCAAAGAAATAGCGAAAGCCTAACAGTATGAAACAAAGACTTCAAAAGACCTATATGAGATATAATCCCTTACCTTTCTAGTGTCGCAAATATCTAACTTGTATGCGGAGCAGTGGAGCTACCCACGTTGGCCCAAATCTAAAATACAATATAAAATTAATTAATTACGTACGCCATTCGTAACGAGCTTAATAACTATTTTAGATTTAGAACATTTGATCCAATTAGTCATAAGTTAATTAATACTAAAACTTAATTAACCCACCAACTACAATAACTATTGGTTAACTAAAAAGGCTCGTTTGCCAATTCCAAAACTTGAGGTTCTCTTTTGAAAAATTGGAACAACCAAAATAAAAATCACCAAAGTTCAGGGGGTGACTGTGTAAACATTCACTCATCTTCTTCACGAAAACCGCCATGTTCTGTTGATCTTCCATTAACATTGTTATATAATTTATATACCTACATACATGCATGATCCTTATTCTCCAACCATTCAAACTCCTATTAAGCTCACAAACCCAATACAAGTTGATTATTAAAACAAAAAAACTCAATGACATCAATTTGAAAACTCACGTCCAATATTTGATTCCAAAACATAAACTCAAGGATGGTAACCATTAGAAAAAGAACCCAATACCACTACTGTATGAAAAACACGCATTATCAAACTAACGAAACCCAAACTTATTAACATTGCCGACAGAATTGCACCATCAACATCACATTAACAAAATTAATTTTTAGATCCAGCAACCCTCAACTTACACAACCCAACAACCAAAATATGAACAAATGAAAGGGTTAATATCACTTTTGGTACCTTAACTTTACCTACTTTTAACTTTTGGTACCCTTTGTACCTAGTCAATCAAAGTTCATCCTCAACAATTGTAATTTTAATCACTTTACATACTTACCGTTAATTCTCCATCCAAAACTAACGATTTACCTTCTGTTGTATGTTGGAAAGAATTTTAACTGATTTATCCGGTTAAAATTGAGGTATTCTAATATCTGAATGAAAAATTCTGTTGAAATAACATTAATTAATTAAAAATATGCTCACCAAATGTTTAATATTAATCTCTCTCTTTCTCTCTCTCTCTCACACACTCTTTCTCTCTCCTCTTTTCCATTCTCACTCCATTTTCAAGGTTTACAATCCTTAAATATTCTCACTTTCCTCGTCATTATCAAGAAAGTAATCTCACATCGACCTCTAGCCTTCTTCGGTGGCCTGTGTAAGTAGTTTTTACTTGGTCCCAAAAGCGAAATCATTGATTCTAGATAGACCTACTTAGAAAGTACAGGTCGTCTTCACTCTTCTTATACGAGAAAAGTGGGTTAATCGTCCGACGATCAACAATAGAACTAAAGAAAGAGGTGAACTAAGGGGATTTTGACAAAGCTCAATAAAGGATCTAGATTGGGAGATCGGGGGATCAACTACGAGAGCAGCATCTAAGATCAGTCGAATTTTGAAGATTGCCACAAAAAAAACACTACTTGTCGGTATTAGTAATGACTTGAACTTTTGATACGATGAGGTCGTTCTAGTAGTGTAAATCAATCACCAAGATGAGTTTTGGCATGGTTATTTCATTGAGCTGTGATGGAATGGGGCAGTGATGGTGATTTGGATCGAGAAAAGAGTCAGAGAAGAAAGACTGGTGAACATAGGGTAAGGTGGAGATGGCGTCACGGATGCGTAAGACCTTTACCTTTTCTTTCTTTAGCAAAGCAGCAACCTCTCTCCATCATTTATTTCTCTCCGACGAAACATCGATTATCCAAATCTGCTTATATATTTTTCTATCTGGGTTTCTCAAAAAAACTTTAGAAGATAGAGAGAATGGGGAGTGGATATGGATTTTAAGTTTGGCAAGGAGTGGATATGGATATGAGCTAAGGAAGGCAAATCCAATCAAGATAGTCAAATCAGAAAGGTTATTCCGACCTTCTCATTCTTCTAGCTATATCAACAGCCATAGACAGTCTTCGAATTGAAATGGAATGGAAGAAGTCGATTACCAAACTACCGTTGCCATTGTTTGCTCTCTCTCTCTCACTCTCTCACTCTCTCTCTCTCTCTCTCTCTCCTTCTCTCTCCCTCTCTATCCCTTTCCATCTCTCAACTTTTATTTCTTTCAATTTTAATGATTTCTTTTAATTTTGATTAGTTTCTTTTTCCTTGGGAAAGAATAAGATGATGAACAGTAATTGGGTTAAGGGGGTAACAATTGTGTTGAGGATATTGTTGGTGGTAAACTGGTAATGGATGGCGGTTATAGTGGTAAGCAATTAGGTCGTACATATTTAATATGTTTCCAACCCTGTCAAACCTACAACATCAGGTCTTCCATTTGCGTTTGGCAGAAATGTGATGGAAAGTACGAAGATTGATGAAACTTACAAACATTGAGGATGAAATTTAATAAAAAGAGTACAAAGTGTACCAAAAGTAAAAAGTAGGTAAAGTTAGGGTACCAAAAGTGATATTAACTCACGAATAAAATAAAACCAGAGTAATAAACTCACCGTGACTACAAAACGAAACTTTCCTCAACACCGTCGCTCTTTTGTCGATCGGCTTCACTGCATTCTCTCTATTACAACTCTCGCCTAAGGGCTTTTCTCTCCCTCTCTCTTTCTCTCTCTATGTACTCGTTTTTAATTTCATTGACAAATGATAAGCGATAAGTCGATAACTCACAGACTACCTATCGTCAGGTAGACTCCTTCCGGGACTTGATTAGTTAGTTATCGTATTATCCTCATTCTGCATTATCTCTAACTGTTTTTACTATTATTATTATCTTTATTATTCTTATTATTATTATCTATATTATTATGAATATTATTATTGTTGTTGTTGTTGTTGTTGTTGTTATTATTATTATTATTATTATTCTAATAAAATAATTAACCAAATAACCAATTGGCATGGCCATCACAAAATTTACAATTTTCTAAAGATAGGCCCAAATGACCAAGGCAAGCCCAAACATGAGAAAATATTGATTAGTCCAAAAAAAAAATTACATAATATTATTCAAAGTGTTAGGTATATTACACTCTCACCCATTTTTTTTTTAAGAAAGCAGGGCGGCAGCTGTGGGAGTTTTATTAAAATAAAAGGAGCGTACAAATTTGAGGGGGACAACCAGCCTTACCCGATAAAGGGGGGACAAAGGAGTCTGACCTCGAAAAGGAAATACAATGGAAGCAAACAGAATAAGACAAAGCAAAACAGGCAAAACTAGAGAACAACCCTGCAAAAAATAAAAACAAGGAAACCAGGAACAACTAGAACTAAGAAATACGAATTCTAGGGATACCTTGGGCATCCAAAGATAAATTACCTCTAGCAGATCTGGGGCGAGATTCTTTAGAAGAATAGATAGCATTATAACAAGAATCTATAGCAGTATTGGTCAGGGAGTCCGCAACCAAGTTAGCTTCCCGAAAACAAAGACTAAACACGTAGTTGGTAGCACGTTGCATAGATAAGATGGATCTGATCTAATAAGAGAAGCGCCAAGGGATAGAGTGGCCTTTGGAGATGCAACCAAAAAGAAAAGAGGAGTCCATCTCAATAGTAGCATTCTTGATGTTGTTGGAGAAGAGCCATTCCACTCCACAAAGTAAAGCTTGGATCTCTGTAAAAGAGTTAGAAGCATGACCATAATAGGAAGAGAAACTATGAACAAGATTACCTTGGTGGTCACGAATAATGCCACCCCCTCCACTAGGGCCAGGATTATTTCTACTGCCTCCATCAGAGTTAAGTTTCAGAGTCCCTATAGGAGGCGGAGACCAGGAGATAGCACTAATAGTAACTTTCTTGTGTTTCTTATAGGAGATAAGGTTACCAGAACTTTGGTAGATCTTGTAGTTAGCCACACTAAGAATCAAATCAATCTCAGCTTGGATAGAGTGGAATAGGCCGGAAACGGTGATAGGGCTATCTTCCATAACAACTTTATTTCGAGCTTTCCAGAGATGCCAAAGGATTAAGGCAGGGACAATAACGAAGACGACCAATCTAGAGTGAGTCCACCAATGCATACAGATAGCAGGGATAGTGCTAGCACGAATCTTAGCTATATTAAATTTGTCCTAGAAGATAGACCAAATCTGGGAGGCAATGTCACTGCTAACAAAGACGTGGAAGAAAGATTCACAATCAGGATTAAGAGGACATCAAGAGCAACGAGAAGCAAGGCTTATGCCCTTCTTGATAATAGCCTCGTCAATGTGGAGCCTTTTGGGAAAGAGACGCCAAAAAAAGATACTAATAGCTGGAGGAAGTAAATGGTGCCAAATAAAATCTGAAGAAAGAAGGGTACTACCGGCTTCGCTAACAATGCCAAAGGCTAATTTAAGAGAGAAAATACCAGAAGCCGAAGTCACCCAACAAGGCTTATCATCACTATCCAAGAGAGAAATCTTCTGGTCATTAATAATAGATTTAGCTCTTGTACTAAGAGAAGCTTCCACAATTAAAGAGAGAGAATAAGGAGAGCTAAAAAGATCTTTCACTTGAGACAATTGATTGTTGTCATCTGCAAAAATATTAGGGCAATCAATCTAGTTATCAAGTCTAATAGAACAATTGCCCTTACCAATAATCCAATGGATGTGTGGATCAGCAATATGCCTTATGCGAAGCAGTCGAGACCACGTGTGAGAGCCTTTATAGCAAGAAAGAGAAGAGTGATCCGAATGGCAATATCTAGCCTTCATAAATCTAGACCATATATTATCTTGGGTATGAAATCACCACCAAAGTTTAATGGAGAAAGCTCCGATGAGATTAGAAAAGGAGTGAATACCCAGACCTCCTTCCGAGGTAGGTCTACAGCACTTAGACCAGGCTATCCAATGGGACTTGTGGCAACCTTCAATTGTACCCCAGAAGAAATTAGCCACCAATTTATCAATGAGTTTGATAATAGAGACTAGGGGATGAAAGGCAGTGAAGAGATAAGCAGCCATAGATTGGAGAACATGCTTAATCAGAGTTAAACGGCCAAACATCGAAAGAAAAGGGCCCATCTAGGTGGCTATGCGACCCTGCAACTTAGTGAGAAGAATATAAAAGAATTGCTTCCTCTTTTAACCAAAATATAAAGGACAACCTAGATATATAATGGGGAGAAAACCCAAGCGAAAGTCAAGGATTCGAGAAATGCTTTGAATTCTCCTATCATCCACGGAAGCAGCCACATAAAAGTTACTTTTAGAATTATTAATCAACTGCCCTGAGCAACGTTCATAACTCTCAAGAAGAGAAATATGTTTAGAGAGGGATCTAGCATGGCCATCGCAAAATATAACCATGTCATCAGCAAAAGCAAGATGGGATATAGTAGGACATCCCCTAGAGGTAGAGAAAGCCACGGAACGGTCTTCAGAATGGAACTGAATGAGGCTTCTACTCAACACTTCAGCAGCTAAAATGAAGAGACTTAGAGATAAAGGATCACCTTGTCGAAGACCACAAGAAGACTGAAAATAACCAACTGAGGCACCGTTAAGGAGAATGGAGAACCAAATGCTGGAGATAGAACGCCAAACCATATCAATAAAAATTTCATGAAATCCAAATCGCTGGAAGACTTTAATCAAATAAACCCAAGAAACTCTGTCAAAAGCTTTAGCCATATCAAGCTTAAGGACCATGTTAGAACCAACAACCTTTTTTCCAATATAGCTCATCATCTCCTGGGCAAGGAGAATGTTATCTTGAATGTCACGGCCTTTAGTAAAAGCACTTTGATTACTAGAGATAAGGTGAGGGAGAAATTTTTTTTTTCAAGGAAACAGGGACGGCACCCTGCACAACTTTATTAAAATAAAAACGAGAAACAAGGAGGGGGACAACCAGCCTAACCCACAAGCGGGCGGACAAGGAGCCTTACCTCTAACCCAATACAAAAAAAAAACTAAACGAAACTACCAAACTGAGGACTCAAAATAAAACCCAAAACTATCTACCTTTCCGAAACTTAGGAATACCCAAAAGATCCTGGCGATAGGCACAGAGGACCTGACGAGGCAACTGCTCAGCCACACTGTAAGAAACTCTGGACCTATGACTATACGCCACCGAAGCCAAACTATCTACTACAGAGTTCCTTTCCCTATGAACATGATAAATACAGTAACCATTACCCAGCTCTCTGCAACTCTCCAACTCTCCAACTCATACATATACCTCCATGGAAGCTTTTGAATACCATTAATTCCCAACGCCACCATTTTAGAATCCGTCTCCACCTCAACATTAACCAAATCAAGCTCTCTGCACATCCGAAGACCAAAAGCAAGGGCTGCAATCTCGGCAAACATATTCGTACCATTACCAAAAAAGACTGAAAAAGCCGTGACTAAACTCCCATCCCCATCACGAATAATACCTCCACCTGTGCTCTCCCCATTTGAAGAAGAACCATCTGTATTCAATTTGAAACCCTACGAGGTTTTTCCCAACACATCCACATCCCCCGGCACTCCGAAACACTGATAATAGGGATATGAAGAGCTAATAAACTAATCCGCCCAAGACGCCCTACAGAAACTGATGGACTGTATATACTGCCCATATCCATAATATCTTGTCGAATTCGGCTAAAAATCTTCTCAACCACCATAGGAATGCCTTCAAAAACTTCTTGACATCTACTCTTCCAAATTTCCCAACAACCAAAAACAAAAACCCCCACCAAATTTGCGCCAATCTGGGATTTGGAAGAACAACGACAAACCAACGAATCAAATAACTGAGAAAGAGAGCCTCGCAATATCGGGGTATGAAAGACCATCGCAAACCTCTCCCACACAGACTGAGAAGCCTCCGAAGATAAAAACATGTGCGAAATCGACTCCCTATCATGAGAAGTTGTACAACAAACACACTTAGAGACTATAGCCACCCCTTTCCTTTGCAACTGATCATCCACCGGAATTGCAATGTGGAACAGCCGCCAAATGAAACCACTAACTTTAATAGGAATCCAAGGCTTCCATATTTTCGAAGTCCATCGCACTTGATGCCCAGGACTACGAACCAACTTATAGAAGGCTGCAATATCAAACTTACCCGAACCCGAACCATTGAAGATTAATTTATCTTTAATATGAGGACGTATAGAAACCCACTTGATTTCAGAATGCAGGCTGTTATCAATTAGAGGCAGGAAAGAGTCGATGTCTTGGAAAGCTTCCTTAACAGTAAGCTTCACATCCAAAGGCAATGGCCCAGTTAAAATAGTTCCACACCAATTCTCTTGCCAGAAAGATATATCACCCGCTCCTACAATCCATTGAGAGTTATGTCTGAGAATCTCCAACTGAGTAAAGATCGCTTTCCAGCCCTTAGAGGCATTCCATAACGAAGAACCCAGCCGCGAACCCATATATTTAGACCGAACAAAACCAGCCCATAAACTATCTCCCTGCAACGCCGACCAAGCAAGCTTGGCATGAAGGCCAGCCATGACATACTGGAGAGATCAAAGACCCAGGCCGCCTTCATCCATAGGCCGACAAATAGTTTCCCAAGCCACCCAATGAGTCCTCCTATCCCCATGCAAGCTCCAAAGGAACGAGGCCATAACACTTTCAATGCGACGCATAATAGATTTAGGAACTTTAATGGCTACCAATGTATAGATTGGAATGCTACACAACACAGCCTTTAACAACGTCAAACGGCCACCAAAAGACAATAACCGAGATTTCCAGCCTTGGATTTTATTTAAAATACGCTCCACCAATGTTCAAAGTATCAAATTTTGGATCGGCCGTGAAAAAGAGGGATACCCAAATAAAGCAATGGAAACTGCCGACCCACACAGCCTGCCTACCTTTCAATTTGTCGTTGCTTCCTGTTAGAACAGTGACTAGAAACATAAAAGCCACTCTTTGTCCAATTAATCAACTGACCTGACGCCTGTTCATATTTCTGAAAAACTAAACCAAGCCCCTGAATAGAAGATTTCCCCGCATTACAAAACACCAACATATCGCCTGCATATAATAGATGGGAAACAACCACGCCCCCGCGAACATGAGCATACGACTGAATCCAACCCATTTGAATGGCTCTTTGAATATTACAAGATAAAATCTCCTGCGATAGAACGAACAGAAGCGGGGACAACGGATCACCTTGTCTAACCCCCCGAGTTGATTTGAAATAACCATGACTCACTCCATTCCACCGCACCGAATACCATATATTACTAATTAGACGAAAAATGAGAGAACAGAACCTATTATCAAAACCAAAGGATTGAAGAGCCCGCAGAAGGAAATCCCATTCCACCCGATCGTAAGCCTTGTACATGTCGAATTTGAACACAATATTACCACCTCGGATTTTATGATTAATCTTATGAACCAATTCATGTGCTAAAACCACATTTTCCTGAATACTTCTCCCATGAACAAAACCCACCTGCTCTGAAGAGATCAAACCCGGAAGCAACCTCACAATTCTGCCAGCCATAATCTTCGAAAGAATTTTACTTGAGAAGTTACATAGACTAATTGGCCTATAATCTCCAAAACCAACCGGGTCCTTTATTTTAGGCAACAAAACCAGTGTAGTAGTAGACAAACCACGGTGAATATCTGCCCCCCTAAAGAAATCATGAACAGCAGCCATAACATCATCTCTAATAATGTCCCAACAGCCTCTAAAAACCATCCTGTAAACCCATCATTACCAGGCACACTATTAGGATTTAGAGAATAAATAGCCTCCACAATCTCAGTCTCCGTAGGAATAGAACTTAACATATCATTATCCTCTAAAGAAATACCATCATCCCGCCGAAAAAATAACTCATCATTAAGCTCATGATTAGACTGAGTAAAAATATAAGAGTAAAACTCCACCGCTTTCAAACCAATGACCGTATCATCTTCGCACCACCACCCATCAGAATTTTTTAAACGGACAACATTATGTTTTTGACGATCTCGAATGCACGCATGAAAGAAGGCTGTGTTCCGTTCCCCGTCCTTCAACCAGCTTTGACGAGCCTTTTGTTGCAGCATCTCATTCTCCCACCTGATACATTGAGCCAATTGCACCCTAGTAGTTTGTAATTCATGCACTGTCTCGTCTAAACCTTGCTGCTGTAACTCCATTTCTAGCCGCAAAATATTATCTTGATGGGCTGAGATCATACGCTGAACATTACCAAAAACGCTCCAATTCCATTGCTTTAATTCCTTCCGGAGACAATGTAACTTTCTGTGCAAAACCTCTAGAGGATTACCTGTAACATCACGCTGCCATTGAGCTGTTACAAAGCTTAAGAAAGCACCATGGTCCAGCCACATACGTTGGAACCTAAAAGCCCCTCTACCCCTTTTGATATCAGGAAACTCCACCAACAAAGGGGCATGATCAGATATAGATCGAGCCAAATGGGAGACCCGAATATTAGGAAAAGTCGCCTTATAATCCCCATTGATCAAAACTCAATCCAGCCTTTGCCAAATTCTAGAACCATTTTGATGATCATTAGTCCAAGTAAAAATACTACCCTCGTAACCTGCATCCTCCAATCCAGCCGCATGGCTAAAATCAACAAATTCATTCATACTATGGTAGTCCCAGCCTCTACCACCCAATTTTTCAGCCGTATGCATGATGGTATTAAAATCACCACCCACCAACCAGGGCTCCTGAAACCTGGAAGCTGTATTAGATAGGTTCCTCCATAATTCTTGTCGACCAATCCGGGTACATTGGGCATACACGAAGGAAGCCAACAAACTTTTATCTCCATGCCTAATTCTAACCGTAATATGTTGGGACGTAGCCCCAATAAACAACACCGACACATAATCCTCCCAAAAAAGCCAAATATGTGAATTAACTAGGTTATTCTGATGACAATGAACAAATCTTAACTGTTTGGCAACCTTGAGAATCCTATCTCCACCAAGTTTTGGCTCTAGAATAACAAATATAAAAGGCTTATGTTGAGCTTTTAGCACCTTTAAATAATACATAGTGTCTCTATTTCCAACCCCCCGGGCATTCCAAATAATTATCGACATAAAAACTATTGAGTTGAGGCACACGCCTTGGACTTTGCCCTAGTTTTCCGAGCATTCCGCTTAACAAATTTATCCTGAGTAACCTTCTTAATACGCTGTTTGCAATATTCCACAAATTCAGGTTTAATAGGTAAGCCACCTCCTGTATCCCACGATAGAGTCCGACTCAATTCTACACCCTCCTCCTCGAAATCGCCACCCGTTGAGTGCACCTTGCCCATATTATGAGGTCGTTTTCGATAAATTTCTGCCCAAACTGAATCTATATCAAACACTGTCTAGTGTTGAGTCTGGAGGAGAGAAGCTTGGTAATAACTTTGTTGCAGAAGTTACACAAGCTGATAGGGCGAAGATCTTTGAAGGAGGATGGATTATCAATCTTCGGGATAAGAGCTATGAGCGTGCTGGTCCAAGATCTAGGCAACTGAAAGCCAGTAAAGAACTCTAATATAGCCTGATGAAGATCCTTTCCAATAATATCCCAGCAAGTAGAGAAGAATTTTCCATAAAAACCATCAGTACCAGAGCCATTGTCCCCATTAAGCCCTATAATCGTGGTTTTAACTTCCTCTAAGGAGGGGGGAGATGAGCATATTATTCTAGGAAGGAGAGACTAGACTGGAGATAATATCCAGCTGGCTTTCGTCAATGGGAACATCTGAAGATAACTGAGATTTAAAATGACTAACAACAGCATGTTTGATAGAATCTTCAGTATCAAGAGTGTTGCCTTCAGAGTCAATAATAGAATGCAGAAAGAGTTTCCTCTGAGCTTGGCGAGCAAAAGCAAGAAAGATCTTGGTATTTCCTTGACCATCTTTAAGTAACTTGATACAAGATTTATGCATCCAATAAGATTTTTATTGATTGAGCATAAGATGGTGTTTAGCTTGAGCCTCGAGAAGATTACTACGATTATCACTAAAAGGATTTAATTCAAATAACAACTCTTTTTCACAAACCATGTCTTCTGCTTTTTTTAAGAGAGAGACGATATTATCAAAGACCTCTCCATTCCAAGTTTTAAAAGCAGATTTGACGTTGCGGAGCTTACTAGAGAAGGTAGAGAGAGGCCTGCCAGGAACGGGAGAACTTCAATCATCTCTAACCACGTCGAGAAAACCTGGGTAACTAGTCAAAGTGTGAAGAAACCGAAAAAAAGAGGGCCAAGGCTCAGAGTCTCTAATAAAGGTGATGTGAAGAGGGGAGTGATCTGAACAAGTCTGAGGAAGGTGCAAGACTTTCGAGGAAGCAAAAGAGCCCATCCAATCAGAGTTACCCAAAAATCTATCAATACGTTAATGAATGGTTCTAGTTCCTTCTCTTTTATTTCACCAAGTGAAGGAGGGGACAGAGAAACCCAAATCCGTAAGGCCAGAAGTAGAAAGGCAAGCATTGAAGTCAAAAGCTCCAGATCTGTCCCAGCCAGTACCTCCACTTTTTTCTAAAGGGTGGAGAGTACAATTAAAATCACCTCCCACGAGCCAAGGAGAACCATGAATCTGAGACCCAATATTGATTAAATCAGTCCAGAGATCACGTCTATCCTCAACATCACACTTGGCATAGACACAAGTGACATAAGAGAAAGAGACCAAGAATAATGTTGAATTCGAAGCATTAACTGTTGAATGGAGCTATCAATGTCCTGACAAGTGAAAGCAGCTTTCACAAAAGTACAAATTTTACCATTAGCATTAGAGAAACAAAATCTGAATTTAAGCCTACGGGTAATAATATTAATTATGTTAGTATCTATCATGGGTTCAAATATAGAAATGAATGAAATATTATGAGCAGAGATTAAATACTTTAACCTTGCAATAGTGGGGTCATTACCAATCCCACGAGCATTCCAAAATAGAGCCTTAATATCCATGGGAACTAGAGATAGGAGAGGTGGCCGAGGGATTGGAAGCCTTTAATCTAGTGATACGGGTAGGAACAGGGATGTTTTTGGAATGCTTCAGACCTTTAGAGGAAAAAGGGGTTTCAAGACGAAGAGTGTCAATAACAGAAGTGTCCTCATCCTCCTCCTCCAAAACATCAAGAACAACAAATTTGTTAGGGGAAGTGTTAATATCAGCTGTAGAGTAGTTCCCGATGCCACCTTCTATGATAATTTGGGCTACATCGGAGTCTTCAACTTCTAGACCTATAGAAGAGTCTATCGTCTAATCCGAAACTATGAGGCCAGCAAGGGGAGAGTATTCATTTCGGGCAGAATGAACGTCATCAGGACCAACTTTGTTATTTCCAACTTGAATCAAGTTATCGACTAAATTGGTAGGGGAAGCATACGTACTAAGTCCTTTGTCTGAAGAGATTTGATAAGAAAGGCTTTGGTCTTTAGTGGGATGTTGGATGAGACCATGCAAATGAGGAGAAGGTTGTGAGCTCTAAGGATTAGTTCCCTACAAACTGTTAGTGTCTGGCAAGTTATGGGAATGAGGTCCCTGCATAGAGTTAGTAGGGTGCAAAATATTTGTGTTCATAGTATCATTATTTTCATGCAGAGTATCATTATTGTTCAACGTGGGAGAAAAGGTTTCAGAAGTACCAATATGTTTTTTTTGGGGGGTTCCAGCGAGTTGCTTTATTAGTGGGAGGCATGATAGGTCTTTGTTCTTTCGCTGCTAGTTGAGGAGGATTTTTAATTTTGCACAAGCCCTCGTGGTGACCTTGGCGAAAGCAATGACCACAGTAAGCTGGTAAATTTTCTACTTTCACAATTTTCCAAAAACCAGGATATTTGGTTCCATTTTCAATCCAGATACGCTTAGGGAGGGGTTTTAGCAAGTCAACTTCAATACAAATGCGAGCAACACTAGGACGAGATAAATTGATGGTCGGGCAGTCAAGCATCAAAGGCTTGCCGAATAAGTTAGCAATAGAGAATAATGCAATTTTATGAAACAAGTGAATAGGGAGATTAGGAAGAGAAAACCAAACCGGGACTACAGAGCACTCAATGTCAGGTCTGAAGTCAGGAGTCCACTTAAAAACGCGCATAGGATATCTTCGCAGATACCATTGGTCTTTAATCCAGAGACGTTGGAAATCTTCGTCATGATAAACATGAATGAAGACATGTTTAGAATCGAGATGGGAAACTGAGAAGGCTACCTTGAGTCCAAATGTGTGGAAGGCTTTACGTGTTGATTCCATAGACGGATGGCCATGAGAGAATTTCCCCACAAGGGTGTGACGGAATGGCTTAGCTAGAACATCTGTGAGTTCATCAAAAAGCTTAAGAAAAGGTTCACCCTTGTAGAGGGCCGGAGGGATGATGAATGCAATAGCATTAGCATGTGCAGAGCTGGGAGGAGAGGAGAGAGCTGCTGCGAAGGTCTTCGGGGAAGCAGGTTGGGCAGTATCCGGAGGGTCATGCATGGCTTCCGCCATGGCACAAGATAGCGACCCAATTCAAGGATAAAAGCAAGACAAAATAAAACCAACGAGACTACAGAAACTAATCAGAAAGCAATAATCAAAAAGAGAATAAAAACAATAGAGAAGACAAGAACCCAAGAGCGTCAAAAAAGGAGAGGTAAGGAACAATCAAATCTGGAACAATAAAGGGACCGCCAGAGAGAACCCTGAACAGTTATGGGCAAGCAAAGGCAATAAAAAGACCGTTCCTAGAGTCCACGGCGTAGGAATTTCCTTATCCCTGAAGACAGAAAGCTTGAGATGTCGGCGGCAGAAGCCAAGCCCTAGCAGCCGGAACCCTAGAGATAGAATATGATAACTGGAACAATAAAGGGACCGCCGAAGAGAACCCTAAATAGTCTTGGGCAGGCAATAAAGGCCACGACGTAGGAAGACAAGTTCCTTGAGCCAGACCGTTTCCTATTCAGAAGACAGAAAGCTTGAGATGCCCGCGGCAGAAGCCAAGCCCTAGCAGCCGGAACCCTAGAGAGCACTTTTTTTAGTGACAGAAAATTTGTTTTCAAATCCGGAAGCCACACTCTTACCCCCTTAAAGGAAGTTTAGTCCCGTAAACTTAATGCACCTAGTTATACAAAGGGCTCAAGATGCATCTTTTGAAACTTAAGGAAAAAAAAATAGGTTGCTTTCAATAGACACAGTGACACCGACAAGAAACTTTTTTTAATAGATCTTATTCATTGAAGCCTTAAATGTAATCGATGCAATCCATTAGTCCAAATGTCACATGTAATACTCCTAATGCCCATACTTTATCCAACAAGCAGATGGTCAACCCATAATTTAAAATCGTCAATGTCTAAAGAAACTCAAAGGATAAGATCAAAATACTTAGGTAACGGAAATGGATCTCTTGGTCATCGTGTTTATAATTACTCGACCTCTAAGTTTTAATGTGACAATTTGATAAGTCGTGTAAGTGAGGCAATGTGATCGATTATGAAACACTAGGATCAATAAAATTTTAAACGTCACGAAGATAAGGATGTACTATACATGTTTTCACATCATTCGTCTCGAGCAACCATGACATAAATCTTTCCTTGCACATTTGGTTTAGGTTTATCCTCACCACCAGTGTTCTGAACAACCCGATTTTTCAGTGGATCCAGGTAATCTCTGACCCTATGTCCCATTTTTTCGCAATTAAGACAGACTCCATTTGTCATGTAGCAAGACTCTGTCATATGTTTCCAACCACACTTATTACACTTAGGGTCATTATTCTGATTCAACCTTCGATTCTGATTCTGCTGATGACCATCATTTTGATTCTGCCACTGATTTGATCCCTTAGACCGATTTTTCTATGTGGCTCTCTTCCTATTTCCAATGTAACCCCCCCTCCATAGCCCGACAGATCTCGAGAACTACCTCCAAGACTCTCAAAATCTCTCTTTTTCTCCTCCTTCTTCTTTAGGTAGTTTGCTGCACTCGTTCAAGTATTTTGGCCCGGTCTACAACTTTAGCATAAGTTAGTGAATGTAATTCTATCAATCAGCAGCTAATATTTCCATTGAAGCCCCTTTCAAACATCCTGGCCTTTTGTTTGTCATTCTCGATAAGACATGGAGCGTACTTTGATAGCTCCATAAATTTGGTAGCATAGTCATCTACCATTATCTTCCCTTACTCTAAATTGAGGAACTCAACCTATTTCATGATATTTCTTATTGAATGCCTCGAGAAAAGTCTCCCAGGTGTACTCTCTCACCCTATTTTTTTCAATGATTGTCATCTCGGACTGCCACCACTGATCAGCCTCTCCTTCGAACTTGAACGTGGTGAGGTTGACCTTCTGTTCACTCGTGAGGGTCATAGTCCTAAAGATCTTCTTCATACTCTTAACCCATTCTTCTAGCTTAATGGTGCCTTGTGCGCCAGAGAAAGGCTTAGGGGTTCTCTTCTAAAAAATATCAAGTGGGTCCTTTGCCACTACTGTAGGCTGAGGTTACGGTGCAACAGGATGAGGTTGCAGTGCAATAGGCTGAGGTTGTGGTGCCATAGGCTAAGGTTGTGGTGCCGCAGGCTGAGGTTGCGGTGCCTCGATCGGGATGAGGTTGCGATGCCTCAGGCTGAGGTTGAAGTGCCCCAGGCTAAGGTTGTGGTTCAACATTCTGAGGTTGTATTATGTTTCCTTGGGTAGCCTGGCCAATCCTACCCACAGCATGTGTTAGATTATATAGAAGGTTGATTAACAACAACAGGTCCGCTAGCAGTGGATTAGCAACATTGGGTGGAGGTGCTGTAGAAACAAGGCCATTGGCATTAATTCCAGGTTGGGCCATGATCGATGTTTTATTTCATCTTTTTCCTTGCAAGTGGACAAGACTATTATAGAATAGTATTGGAAGCAAGGGTCGAACCCACAGAGACAAGTGATCACGAACAGTACAATTTATTGATAGCAGATTATTAATCTAAAGGGGTTTTTATAATTATTTTATTCTAATTACTATTTATATTTAGATGTTTAACTAATTAGCAGTAATTACAGATATCAAGATCTTATGGTGAGTGGCAATCTAGGATTCTGGGTTTCACTTGTATCTCCTTTATGTTCAATTCATAATAATAATCATTCAATTTCTTGGGTTCGTTCACTTAAGATAGATATAGCATGTTGAACTATTGGTTCAGCCTCCATCCCCGCAACATTCATCCATTCTATATCCTAAGCACTGGAACTTTCAATCAAGCTGTCACCTAGATTTATGATCTATCTGTCACCTAAATCATGTATGAACCTGGTCCTAACTTATCACTCTCGTGCATCGATAGGTCCAATTTATTGTGATGGTGAGCCAGTGTACGACATATGCACATTGGTCATGCAATTATCCGCACCTCTAGGCCTTTATTATTTGCGATTGCATTCATTTGTTCAAAGCGAAATAATATAGGTATTGATAAACACCACAATCAACAAGAATTGAATGAACATATATATGAATTAAAACATAAATTCGATACAAGTTACCTCCCACCTCCTAGATTATGGATGATTTAGTTCATCATAGACAATGAACAGCACATGGAGATGAACGGAAACATGATTTGATCTTCAATACTTGTAATTACACAATCTAACTATGTTATACAATCTAAAAACTATCTAAAATCTACCTAAGACTGTTCTCAGCCGTTTTTCTATATCAGGCTCTTGGCATCCGACTTCAATATATACCCGGGAGTTGTAATCCAATCGAATCTCTGTGTGAAAATACGAAAAAGTCGTATTCTGACCACCTTGCGGGCGCAAGGTGTTGAGTACCTTGCGCCCGCAAGGTCTCCAGCACTTCCGGCCTTTGATTTCTGCTTTGTTAAACATACTGCCTACCTTGCGGTCGCAAGGTCTGAGGTACCTTGCGTTCGTAAGGTCTCAGATTTGGCTTCCTTCGTTTCTTCTTCATTTTTCATCTTTGGCCCTTCTTGAAATTTGCACATAAAACCCTGGAGTTTTGCATATTTTCACTAATAACCCTGAAACTTACAAAACTCACCGAAAACATATATCAGTAGCCAAAAGCCTCGTGAAATAGCATAATTTAAGTCATAGAAGCATATAAAATCGACGTTTAAAATACATCGATCAAATACCCCCAAACTTAAACTTTGCTCGTCCACGAGTAAATAATACAAAAGCATATAAATAACAATTAATAAAAAATCTTTTTGGAGGGTGACACTATTTACACTCCTCTATAAACCCACAAACTCAAGGAGACTCTTTCGAGTGACTCGACTAAGCAGATAGATACAAAAACTGATAAATACAAAAGCAGATACAAATTAAACTAAAAATAAAACAAAAATCTTTTTGGCTTCAACCTTAAGTTATACAAGTATGGCATGCAAAGCAGTCTCAGTTCGATGCTCACCACATATATGCAGGCTTAGTCACATAAAACCAACTGATCTTTTCTTAAAACTGCTACTACTTTTAATTTCTCCGTGTGTGTGTGATCACCAGTCTTAAAGAATATCTTAACTAAAACAGTTTTATTAAGCTAAAGACCACATTCATATGAAAATCAAAGTTTAGTAGAAAATCATGCATTAAGAATTATGAGATCTACCATCCAAACCCGGTCAGTTACAGAAAGAAAGGTCCCAAGGATTTCAAAAACTTATACATCCATCCCATGCACTTCTATGTATGACATACAATGCTCTCTTATCCCAATTACTTGTAATAGCTAAGATTATGCTAACACAGTGAGCTTTAGGGCGAATAATAATGAACATGAAGTGTTTGATCAATTCCATATGACTCACTTGACAGTTAAAACAACATAAGCATTGGCAAGAAGATCATTAGGTCTTTATTTAGCTTGTAATGTAAGGCCAAGGTGTTGGGGGATTTGATGGAAAGGGATTGGAATTCAAAGTGAGAGAGTAAGACTACTCTTTATCCCTCATACTTCCAAGCAAAAGGAAGTTTTCCCTATTTAGGCTAGGACCTGCAAAGACTTACAAGTGGAGGGGTTCTTTTCGTTACTTTTCAGTTTTCTTCTTTCCCCCCCCCCCAAACTTGTTTTGGGCAATATATATTTCTAAAAATATCACATCATTCTTATCAGCATATTTTTTTTAACATATTTTCTCTTGAAAGCTATGCTTCCCTTTGAATCTTTGTTACACTCTTCTTCTTCCGTTTCATTTTTCGTCGATATATAATTTTTCTTTTCTTTTATTTTTCTAATTTTTTTTTCCGACGACGGAAAGAAGAAGTCTTCCGAAAAATAGCCTAACTGAAAAGAATGGTCCTCTAAAATCAATTTCCCCACCCATATCCTACTCTCTCAAAGGGTAGGCTAAAAGTGTATAGGCTTTTAAGTTAATGTGGGTAATAGAAACGATGGCAAATGGGGGTTTAAATAGTGTGCTTGGCACACTCCATTCTTTTTCATTAGGCTCAACGGGGACACTAGGGATATTTTTAATATAGGTCAGGGAATATTTAGGCTCTAACGATCCAAAGATGGCCTAAGTCATTTCTTAATGCCAAATGCTCATGTAGTTTTTAAAGCAAGTAAAACACACAAAATATCATATCAACTATGGGAATTGTGGGGTTGAATGTTTAGCATCACTGGATTTCACATAAGCATTCGCTAAGACAGATGGTAGGGACAATTGAGACTAACATGCAGACACGGTTCGAAAGTGTGCTTGAGATATATAAATGAGAATAATCCAAGGGATCTAACTATCATGCAATTGACCCTAAGTCACAATTTAATGCAACTATTATGTTCGAATGGCTATGCATCATATTCTTGTGCATATCTTGTTGTAATGAAGTAGGTGCTATAAACTTTATAAAACTACTCTAATCAATCCATGATTATGAATGGTGTGAGTGCATGAAGAATTTGGAGAAAAGTAAAAGTTTTGCAAAATTAAGTAAATTCCAGAGGGATCTACAGAGTAGCTATGCGGTTCATTGCATTAACTCCTCATCGACTACAGATAGCATTACCACACCTAAACTTGAGGATGAAAATTTTGAAATATTTTATTTTTTTGTAATTTTTTTTTTTGAAAAAATTTTTTTAAAAGAAAATTGGAGATGATGACGATGACTCAATTGATGATGGGTCCTCACAAGAGGAACCCACGAGCATCCAATGTGAGTGTATTCTGGTCAAGGCAACACCTCCGAAAATAAGAAAAAATTAAAAATAGAAAAATTGGGTGAAGAGTTAAATGGTCATCAAGAAAAGAAAATTTTCTTCACCCTAGAAACATAGCCCAACTCCATTCCTCCTTAGGCTAGGACCTGCTAGGACTCTAAGCTTAGAATCCCCCCCCCCCCAAACATAATTTCTATTTTGTCCTCAAAATTGAGGAACATATGAGGGGATTGATGGGGACGGACAAATATCAAAAGGAAATAGCAGGTCCACCTAACGAAAGAGGATGGAACTTGGGCCTCGACTCAAGGTGAGTCGGGCGGAAATAACGAATGAGGACGAAACTCGGGGATCGTGCCAGGAGGCAACCCATAACAAGTGGAGACATTTTGTCCCACTGTGTTAAACCACCCGAATAGCCGCTCTTGGTCGGCACGTATTTGTGCCAACTGTTGAGTTGTCATTTGGGCTTCAAGGGAAACCTCTTCTAGCCTATTGGAGATCCCTACGAGCGGGTCCTCCTCCTCCTCTTCGGGTTCCTCCCGTGAGGAACCCTCACTCTCAGCTGCTGGTGGTGCTCAAACAAAATGGCCCTAGTAATGGCCGGACCGGCCTTAAGCCTCTCGCGTGTGCAGGCCATCTCACGCCTGCCCTCCTACACAACTCGGTGATCAAATGCGGGAACGCGAACCCCGCATTCGTGGCACCTCTAATAAGGGTCTTGATTTGGCCGTTGATCAGACGGCCAACATCAACAGACCCACCGGACATAATGGTGTAGGTCAAGACAACCCTCTCCCAAGTCACCGTATGTTGGTGACTGGAGGGCATGAGACGACCACAAACAAATTTGAACACGGGCTTGGCCGTGTTCAGAAGGAAGGACTCCTCCATGGTGCGTGGACCGAAGGGTGGATTACGGTTGTAGGTCCACTCAACACCAGGGAGGGCGATGGTCGCATTGACCACCTCGACAGGGATAGGGGGATGGAGGTGTATGCTAAAATGATCGGCACCAACCGCAAAGTTGGAGGTGCCGAAATATTCGTTAATGCTTTGGGACGAAAAGTCTACTACAACGTCCCTAACATTAACGGTGTCTAAAACACCCCCATCTATGCCAATGCGGCCATTGGCATAGAACTCTCGGACAATAGGCACCACTGCTGCCTTTTCCGGAGATTCAGTCAGACGCCCCCACCTACGGGTCGTAAAATTGGGACGGAGGCCAAATTCTTCAGCCTTGAATCCCCTCTTGGGAACCAAGGACTTGGAGAGTTTGGCCGCATATTTTTCAGAGGCCTCGTAGGACACAAATCGGGTGTGGTCAAAATTAGGTTCCTCCTCCTGAACAGGGCGGGAGGTGGAAGCACCGGTATTTCTACGCTTTCTAAACATTTTGTTTGAAAAAAAATTAAATTTAAATATTTAACAAAAATAAATTTTCAAAAATTTTAAAATTAAAAATTATTCCTAAAGCATGCAAAATTATATCTACGTGAAAAATATCTAACACCCTAGCATGCAAAGATTTGACATAAAAATTAAAGAGAGGGGTTAGGATTACTTGTTAGTTGCAGCTTTAGAATTGAATGCAGCCGGAGTTTGAGCGGCATCGGCAACAATGGTATTGTCTTCCACTTTCTTCAAACCTTCTTCAAGCTTCCATGGAGTGCAATGTGGTTGGTGGGAGAGGTGTAGAAGATGAAGAGTGATGAAGGGGGGAGAAGATCTTGGGAGTTGGAGCCGAAATCCTTAAGAATTTGAAGAGTTTTCGCCGGATCTTTGGAAGAAAGGGTTGTTGCTTCGCTGCTGGTTTGAAAGAGGGAGAGAATTCTGGTGTTTTCTGCAAATGGCCCGGTACTTTCTTATATAAAGGGACCTTGCGGTCGTAAGGTCTGCCACACCTTGCGACCGCAAGGTGGGCAGTCAAACCGTTTGTTATTCCGCTGATTCCCCATGTTCTGACGGTACGATACACGATATTCACATTTACTAAGGGCCTTGCGGTCGCAAGGTCCTCCACACCTTGCGTCCCCAAGGTGTCCAGAACTGCTCCTTCTTGATTTCCTTTCTTTCTTTTCAGCAGTTTGCAGTTTAGCCCTTTTCCGTTAACTTCCATTATGTTTCTTAACTTTCCTAAATTGCAAAAACTTAATAAAAACTTTAAACAAAAATTATTAGTAACATATAATTACAATACTAAGATGCTTTTCTCCCCCAAACTTGAATTTTGGCATATTTAATTTTTAAAAATTAAATGTCCCAAAAATACATTTAACGGAGAATAGCATATTTAAACTAACTATAAAATCAATAACATTCAAAATAGTGGGTTGCCCCTCACTTAGCGCCTTTGTTTAACTTCTTTGGCTCGACCAAACTGCAAGCCTAATCCGTGGGTGGTTCATTGTCAGCCAAACAAATTAACTCAATTGTTCATTCAACTGACATCGGCTCTAGGTATGGCTTGAGTCGGTGTCCATTAACTTTGAAAATTTCATTATTTTTAGGATTTTGAATATCAACAGCTCCATGAGGATAAATTTGTACAATTATAGAGGGACCAGACCATTTAGATTTCAATTTCCCTGGGAATAGCCTAAGTCTAGAATTAAAAAGTAATACTTTCATCCCTGGATGAAACATCTTGTTGGCTAAACCCATGTCATGATATTTCTTGATCTTTTCTTTATAAGTTTTAGCATTCTCATACGAATTCAACCTATGTTCTTCTAATTCATTTAATTGAAACAATCTTTCCTCTCCAGCCAAAGTCAAGTCTAAATTTAATTCTTTAACTGCCCAATAGGCCTTGTGCTCAATTTCAACTGGTAAATGGCAAGCTTTGTCATATACCATTCTATATGGACTCATTCCTATGGGGGTTTTAAAGGCAGTTCGGTATGCACATAAAACATCCTTAAGTTTAGATTCTCAATCTTTGCGATTAGGCCTAACAGTCTTTTCTAATACTGCTTTAATTTGCCTATTGCTCACCTCTACTTGGCTAGATGTTTGAGGATGATAAGGTGTAGCTAACTTGTGAGTTACACCATGTTTCTTAAGAACATTATTCAACAACTTATTGGTAAAATGAGTTCCTTGGTCACTTATTATGGCCTTAGGTACTCCATATCTAGCAAACAAATCTTCTACAAATTTAATCCTAACATCTGTTAGATGGATGTTGTTGTTACAAGAATTTGACATTACAATCAAAGATAAAAAGGGAATCGAGAATATCGTAGCCGACCATTTGTCTAGATTACAATTTTCACCCTTGCTTGAACGTCAATTTCTTGATGACCCAGTTCCCATAAATGATGATTTTCCTGATGAGCAACTTTTAGCATGTTAAAGATTTAGACCCCTGGTATGCTGATTTTGTCAATTACTATGTGTCTGATATCATTAATCTTGGTTTAGCATCTTTCTTACTTAACGATTTTGATCACTATGAAAAGAAGAAATTTTTGGCTGAAACGAAAAATTATTTTTGGGAAGCACCTCATTTATACAAAATTTGTTCTGATTCTTTAATAAGAAGATGTGTTTCAGAAAAAGACCAACAAGGTATTATGGAATTCTACCATGGATACTCTTGTGGAGGTCATTTTAGTGGAAACAAAACTGCTAGAAACAACATGCTCTAAGACAATTCCATGTTTGACCATGAAGTGACTTTTCTCCCAACTTAAAGTTAAATTTGTTTCACAGCATCTTTTCAGGACTGATGTTAGATTTTCTAAACAATGATCAAAAGAATTTCCAAAAACTGAAAAATCATCCATGAAAACTTCAACGCATCTTTCAACTAAATCTGAAAATATAGAAATCATGCATCTTTGAAAAGTAGCTAGTGCATTACATAATCCAAATGGCATTCTCCTGAAAGCAAAAGTACCAAAGGGGCATGTAAAAGTTGTTTTCTCTTGGTCTCCGGGTGCAACAGGGATCTGATTGTAACCAGAAAAACCATCAAGAAAGCAATAATATTCATGACCGGCTAGTCTTTCAAGGATTTGATCAATAAATGGCAAAGGAAAGTGGTCTTTCCTGGTTGCCGCATTAAGTTTTCGCAAATCAATACACATTTTATAACCAGTTATTGTTCTTGTAGGGACTAATTCATCTTTCTCATTTTTAACAACCATAATTCCTGACTTTTTAGGAACTACTTGAATAGGACTAACCCATTTACTATCTGATATAGGGTATATTATACCCGCATCTAAGAACTTCTTTTCTTACGGCTTCTTCCATATGTGGGTTAAGTCTTCTTTGCCTTTCTCGTGAAGGTTTACTACCTTCTTCTAGGTGAATTTTATGCATGCATATAGACAGACTAATACCTTTTAAATCAGCTAGGGACCATCCTAAAGCTTCTCTATGTGTCCATAAAACTTTTAATAAACTAGCTTCTTGCTCTTCCGTTAGGTCGGCTACTATAATAACAGGCAAAGTGTTACCTTCCCCTAAAAATGCATATTTTAAATGGGGTGGTAATGACTTTAATTCTTCAACTTTAGGAGAATTAATAGATGGCATAAATTCAGAATTTTCTGCTTTAATTGTTTCTTTTATTTTAGCCTCCTCATTCTTTACTTTATCATCTTCTTGATTTTCTACTTCGACATTCTCTATCTCGATTTCTTCAAAGAGAGATTTCAAAATCTCTACTTCATCTTCCTTAATTTCATTACTTTCTTCTTTTACTTTTTCAGATTTATCAGAATTATTTTCTGATTCTTTCTCTATATCTTCTTTACTTTTCTTTTTAAGAGCTTCTAATTTCTCTCTCTCTTATCTTTCTTCCTCTTCTATCTCTCTTTCAATCTCATCAATGTCAAATTTTATAGGAGGGATAGGACTATCATCATAAACTATAAATCTATCTCTCTCATAGTCTTCATCTTCTTCAAAAGTTTCAGTTGATAACTTTTCAATTTCATCTATTGAAAAACATGCATTTATGTCACTAGGTCTATTCATCGCATCAAAAACAGAGATTTCAACAGTTTCACCTAGGACTGACATTGTAAGTTTACCATTTTTCACATTAATCATTGTATTGGCAGTGGCCATAAAAGGTCTGCCTAACAATATTGGGACTTCATTATTTGTGCATATCTTTCTTTCCATCTCTAGAACCACAAAGTCAAATCGGAATGATTAGTTTATCAACTTTGAACTAGGATGTCTTCCACTATACCCAAGGGATATTTAACTAGCGATCGCCTAATTGTAATTGCATAGTAGTGGGTTTTAGTTCTCCTAACCCTAGTTTATAGACATAAAAGGCATCAAATTAATACTTGCTCCTAAATCTAGCATTGCTTTCATCTTTTTAGAGCTTCCCAAGGAGACTTGGATATTAAAGCTACCAGGGTCTTTTAACTTAGGGGGTAGTTCGGGTTGTAAAACAGAACTTACGTTTTCAGAAACAATAATTTTTTCATTGTTTTCAAACTTGTGTTTCTTAAAGTGAAGATCTTTGAAAAACTTTGCATAAGCTGGAATATTTTTAATAACATTAAGCAAAGGAAGATTAACATTCACTTTGGATAACATATTATAAATTTCCGTAAATTGTTTGTCCATTCGGTTTTTCATAAGTCTTCTTGGGAACAGAATTGGAGGAACATAAGGTGGTGGAGCCACATAAGGTTCCTCTTCATCTTGATCTAACTCTTTTTCAACTTCTACTGGATTTTCTTTGTTTTGAACCTCTTTTTCTTGTTCTTTATTTAGAGCTTCAACTTCTACTTCTTGATTAATCGATTCATTATTCTCTTTATTACTCTCTTTTTCAATTTCCTTTTCGATTTCCTTTTCAGAATTTTCTACTGTATCAGGCACATTGGAAGAAGGATCAGGATTACTTACCTCTTCACCTATTACCTTACCGCTTCGCAAGACGGTGATTGACCTGGCTTGCTCGGTTTGACTAGGGAACTTCCCTTCTTCTCTTTTATCAACTTCAGAATTCGCAATGTGCTTCTTTAGATTTTCAATCTCTTCAAGCATGTATTTCATCAATGTTGCTTGACCTTTACTTGCTACATCTTGTTTTGTGACTTCTTCAATTCTCAACTGATTTTGATTTGGAAATTGTGGAGGTTGAGGTGGTTGAGGCTGGAATTGTTGAGGTTGTAAAGGCTTAATTCCTCCCCAAGAAAAGTTAGGATGATTCCTCCAACCGTGATTATAAGTGTTTGAATAGGGATCATTCCTTGGCCTTTGAGGGTACATATTCATAGCATTAGCACTGCTCGGAATACATAGCACTTGATGGACAAAATTAGTAGCATGAGAATATAATCCACATAAAGCACATGCTTCTTGAATTTGCCAATTTTCAAATTGAGCTTGTGTATTTGATTATCTTGTATTTGATATAGGCTCCTATTTTTACCTCTAGCACTTTTAAATCGTTGAGAATTAATACTTAACATCTCAAATAATTCTTCTAGTGCTTCGGTGTCATTCTATTAATAGAACCACCACGCACTATCAACCATAGTTTGTAAGCTCCGGCGAAAGACCATGATAAAATTGAAGCACTAACACATGTTGAGCCAAATTATGATGAGGACACATAATGAGCGATTTTTTAAATCTATCCCATGACTCATGGAATGTTTCACACGGTTCATTTTGGAATGACATGATTTGTTTTCTATATTCAAGTAAGAGATGCATGCTTGTAGAATTTACTCATAAACAAATCATATAATTGAGCCCAAGTATAAACACTATTAGGTGTTAAGTTCATAAACCATCGCTTTGCCAAGTATTCATATTCTCTTAAGAAATCATGTGATCTTCATGGGGCATTCCATGAAAAGATGGTATGGCATTAAAATAATGACCTTTTTAGTTCAAAATTCCTAACAAAGATCCGGCAAGACTAAACATGATGTCACAACATTTAATGAAGGTCTACTAATAGTTCATTAATAGTTC